>JASDQU010100325.1:143348-157253 GCA_032191745.1 Picea mariana | reverse complement strand
TCTTAACCTGTATTATAGATTCAAGACATAATACCTTTTCTGACGCCCTTATCTCTGGATTTCAAGCTCCCCTACACAATGGCCCAGTTTGGTCCTCTGCACTGCCCCGATATCAAGTTTCCCTCTCTGATCCTTATATTCATTCTCTTCTGCAAGCCTATGTACAGTTTTCTGGCTTTGATATGGCAGAAGCCTCTGAAATTGCCCAGTTACATACAACCATTTGCCTTCGCTTTGTGTCTACAACTATGCCTGCATTAAATCCTAAACTCTTGCAGTGCGCTACTTCCGAAAGCGTGGTGGTTGGTCCCGACAATGTTTCTCCTCTCACTCTGGGTTTTGCTAAGCTTACAGCAGTAGAAGAATGGTCTGCAGATTATCAGCCTATTTCTTCCCAGATCACACCTCCAATGCCTCGAGAATTAAAATTCGAGACTAATGCACTTGGAAGAAATGTTTTAAAAATAGGAAGATCTCAGAGTACCAGAATACAAGATCTAGATAGACAAATGTCTTCTTTAACTACTAGTACTTCTGGAAGACTCCCTAGACATTCAGCTGTCAGACCTCCATATTCTCCCTATGATAGCAAAACTCCTGTATATAAACCTGTTTTAGGTAATTCCAAATTAGATGATCATTTACTAACTCATCAGAAAGGTTCTAAAAATTGTTACTACTGTCAAAAACAGTTTCCAGTCCAAGAACCCTCCTCTGATTCCCCTGATCTGTCTCATATCCCATCTGCTCCTAAAACTTTCCAGACATTCCAGTCCAAAAAGGAACACAATGGACAACATCCTAATTGTTTAGAATGTCAAGATCTGGCCATCCCTATGATAAAAATGATGAATGCCCCTTTGCCAAGAAGTGGTAGGGATAAAAAACCAGAACTACCATATAGAAATTTAGAACCAGGAAATCATGTTCCTAAGTTCCAAAATGAAATGGTAGCAGATCTAGATTTCATCAAATATAGGAAAGCAGAAAGCAGATGTTGATCCTCCTCAAGACATTGTGAGACTTCAGAACTATGCAAACTATCAGTCTGTCTATCTTGCACAGAATATAGATGATATAGCACAAGACTTGGTACAAACCAAGATTCATATGAATGGTTTGCATGCTGAAATTGATTCTTTAGAATCTAATCAAGAATATATGAAGTCCCAGCTTGAGAAGATTCTTGAAAAACTAGAAATAATTCAGACTGTTGTTTTTAGTCTGAAAGATTCGTATGAGGAAGAAACAAAACCTTCCTCTCCTTCCCCTCTTCTGTTAGAAGATATTGAAAGAGCTGCCTCTTTCAAATGGTTTGGCTCTTCCAGCCCTCCAAAAGAAAAGAAACATCTAACTCTTAAACAGCTAGTTGAAGAAGTTCCTAATCCAACTTTAGCAAGAATTGTTGAAGTACTACAAATTGCTGTTTCCAAAATAGAGTTAGTCAAAACTCAATTTTCTGAGTTACATAATGAAGTTCAACAAGCTTCACTTAGCAGAATCCTGACAGAGCCTTGTCTTAAGGTTATTGATGGAGAAGAAAGCTCTTCTGCTAATATTGATCCCTCTCAAGCACCAAAAGATTCAGGAGAAAAAACTTCTTTCCAAACTGCATGGGAAAAGTGGTGCAATGCAAAGTATGGTACATCCAAAAAAGCCCCTCAAGACCAAGATCATCCTACTATCTCTACTTCTAATATAGAGAGTGCTCATGTCTCTAATCTTAACTGTAAATCAAAAACTGAGATAATGATGATGATCCAGAAATGGCAAGCTTGGGCTAAGACCCAGAAATTAATATTCAAAGATAAAGTTACTTGGAGTGACTTAGCTCTAAGATTAACCTGGGGATTTACTGGAAATCTAGGAATATGGTGGGAAAGAGTTACGCCTAAAAGCAAGCTCAAAATACTAGACCATGAGAAACCAGTAGATGAGCTAGTCAAAGCTGTGGTTCATGAATTTTATGGTAATATTAAATTGGATACAAATCATTTTGCTAATTTGTATATGAACCAACAGTTATGTCATATATCCCAACTTCCTAAATTTTTCTGTACCATGCAAGATCTCCTCTACAAGGTACCTGATCCAGAGAATGTCGCATATCTCAGGAAGTATTTATCTGCTATGCCTGGTAAAGTACCTGAACTAGTTAGAGACAGACTTGATGACTTAGAGATTGATATCTCTGAATTATCTCTAGCTGGTTTACAAGAAAAAATAATCACTACTCTACAAAAGGAATGTCTTCGTAAGAAGACTCAGAAATCCCTCAAGAAACAATTGGGATTTGATTCTTCCATCTGTGATACGTTTACTGAAACTTATCACTATGGTTGTAAATCTAAAAATACAACCAAGAAAAGTTGTCAGAAGAATTGTGACTGTTTACAATGCAAATCAAAGTCTAAAGGATTTTCCAAGAAATATCCTCGGAGATTTTTTAGAAACAGTCAATCAAGAAAGAAAACCTTCTTTAAGCGCCGGCCCCAGAATTCTAAGCCAAAGCAGTCCTCCTGCTTTATCTGTAAAAAGCCTGGCCACTGGGCTTCTCAGTGTCCTCTGCGGTCCAAGACCAAATTCCAACAGAAGGTAATGGATCTTTTCCAGTATGGCTATGATCCTTCTGAATGGGATTTAGTTGAAAACCGTTCAGATGGTGAATACTTATCTCTCACTGAGGAAAGTGATTACTCTCTTGAAGACACTCCTTCCAATCCTTCCTCAGATGCTGAATCTGACAACTCACAGATTGAAGAAAGTTTAAATTTTCTGGACATCAAGATGATGTCTCCTTACATTGACCTCCCGACCTTAATCAAACAAAGGTCTGCTCTGCAACAGAAAATGTCCGCCCTGACTCCCGGACAATTCCAGCTTTCCGATCGCTATGCTTCTCAGATTGCCCGCCTTACTGACCAAATTAACTCTCTTCAGCAGCGAAGCGTGGTGAATATTCATCATTACACACCCACTGATGCTGAGTTTATCCCACAATCAGCAAAGGCAAAGACTAAAGATAAAGGTATTGTTAAAATCACTGAGCCTGTACATACAACGATACCTGAAGATGAATCTTTAAATGATACTATTTTCCATCTTGAAGAATCTATTAGAGAAAAAGAAGCATTAGTACAAGACTTGTGGAAAACATTAAAGTTGCAGAAAGAAGAACTTAACTATCTCAAGAACAAAAGAGATGAGCAATTTGAAAAAGAGATGTTAAGTGAAGAACCGGAATTTGATCTGATAGAATCCAAGCTAGTCAAAGGTCTAGATGACAGAGTGGTCATCTCTGTAAATATCAAAGTCCAAGGTTATCTGCATTATACCTTAGATGCACAATTAGATACAGGTGCAATGAATTCCTGTGCCAAGCATGGAGCTATACCTTCTTATTACCGGCAGCCAACAGATATATCATTCAGAGTTGTCAATAAAACTGAATTAAAGATAAAATACATTGCTCCAGATTTTCCCCTTTACCTACAGGAAGAAAAAGTATCTGTCACACTATATTGTTTTGATACTGGTGCAGATATTCTTTTGGGACAAGACTTTGTAAATAAATGCTTACCTTTAACCATAGGTAGTACATTTGTACAAATTCATATATCGGGCAAATCATTAAAAATACCAAGTAAGTCCACATTTGAAACAAGGATTGCAGTGAATAAAAATCTACAGCAAGTAGAAAAATCTGCTAGCAGTCTGGTACGTATCCAGAAAATCATTGGCCATGCTGAAAAACATGGTATGGAAATAATAAAAGAAATTAAAGAGAAGATAGAATCTGACTGTACATCAGACTATCCCAATGCTTTCTGGACAAGAGAACAATATTTTGTCAGTCTGCCATACAAGGAAGAATACATTCCCAAACCACAGAAGGCCTCTGCTAATCATATGTCTCCTACTGAATTAGAATATTGTCAAAAGGAGATTACAGAATTATTAGAAAGAAAGTTAATAGAAGTAAGCAGAATTCCTTGGGCTTGTCCTGCTTTCTACGTCAACAAACACAGTGAGCAGAAGAGAGGAAAACCAAGAATGGTGATAAATTATAGAGCATTGAATGATGCTTTACTTCCTATAAGATTTCCTCTGCCCTCCAAAGAATTATTGTTTTCAAAGATTGGGAAATGTAACATATTCAGTAAGTTTGATCTGAAGAGTGGATTTTGGCAAATAGGGATTATCCCTAAAGATAGATATAAAACTGCATTTGTTCTTCCTCATGGACAATATCAGTGGAAAGTAATGCCCTTTGGTTTGAAGAATGCTCCATCAGAATTTCAAAAACGGATGGATGAGATCTTCAGACATTTAAGTTTTGTAATTATATATATTGATGATTTGCTTGTTTGTTCTGTAGACTGCAAGACACATGTACAGCATTTAAAAACAGTCTATGACCTCTTGTATAAACATGGACTAGTGCTCAGTCGTTCTAAGCTGTGTTGGGCACAAACTAAAATAGAGTATCTTGGATTAATACTATCCAAAGGAGAAGTAGAACTCCAAGATCATGTACTAAAGAAGTTATCAGAATTCCCTGATGAGATTCTTGACCAGAAACAGCGACAAAGGTTCCTTGGTTGTTTAAATTATATTCGGCAGTTTTATGAGAACCAGGCAAAGGATGTCTGAATATTGCAAAAAAGATTGAACAAGACAATGCCATGGAATGATAAAATGACACAAGTTGTTCAGATTATAAAGCAGAAAATCTAGAACCTTCCAAAATTGTATCTTCCAGACATGAGTCTCCAGCTCATACTTGAAACTGATGCCTCCAATGAAACTTGGGCAGCAGTACTTTTGCAGAAAAATGGTCCAAAACTGGAAGAAGTTTGTATTTATACTTCTGGATGCTTTAGCGATGCTGAGTCAAGATAACCTTCCTCTCACAAAGAAATCCTTGCTGTCAAAATGGCATCAAGAAGTTCAGGCTGTTTCTAAAACCTGTACATTTTATTGTTAGAACAGATCTGAAACATATGAAGGGAATGCTTACTAATCAACGTCTGTTGGAACAGGAAAACAACAGAATATTGCGTTGGAGCTTGTGGCTTGACGGATTTGATTTTGAAATCCAATATAAGCCAGGAAAAGACAATTGTGTTGCAGATCTACTCACTAGAGAAGCAGCTCCAACAAAAGATAAAGATAAAACAATTAAATGGCTTCATCCTCCTTGAGCATAAGGGATGCTCCACCACCAGGATTCAAATGGATCCTAGTTTGTAAAGACTGTAAATATTGTTTCTGTTTTGAATGTTTGGCTTGTTGTATAAAATCCAGCCCAGCCTGCATAAACATACTAAATAACTGGGTACAGTCATATAATCATCAGAACTATTATAGTTATTTCAGATTTAGTCATAATGTGGCTAAAGGAACCATGACTGGAGGACCATATCAAGGACAAGTATATTTTGTTCTATATACGCCTGCCATTACCTATGAAGATTATAGTAAGATCATGCTACAAACAAAGTATGAGATCTTGCTGGATTAGTTTTAAATGTTCCACTTTCAAAGCCTATCCTTATTGGTGGTCTGGTTGGTCGTATTTACTTTATTGGAGTTACTGTCCCAGAGATGCTGATTTCTTTCAAGCAAGCCAAGAAGCTTTTAAGCAGTGGTTCAGAGCAGAAATTGAAGAAGTTGCTCATTATGAAGGATGGTTTGTCTTTAGACTATCTTTTATGGGTAGTGAATTAAAGTTTGAATTCACTAATTCATCTCAGCCAGTATCTTACAAAGTTATTAGCGATTATTTTGGTGAACTATGTGTTCCTAAGGATGAGTTCATACCAGCAATGGAAGGATCTCCTTTCTATAAGTGTTTCAGCGGACTTCCCCCTTTTTCAAATGATCGCAGTTCTCCTCCAAGCAGTCACTTTGGCTATGACAGTGATGCCTCTTTTGATTCTGTAGCTGAATATAATATAATAAATAGAATGGAAGCATGATGGGCCTAGTTGTCCCACTTTGTAATAAAGTTATTCCTTTCATGTCTATCGGGCCGACAGTGGTGTCCCGACAGTTCCGTGGGTTCCTGTAGAACTCCACAGTGTAATCATGTGATTTAGTCAGTGTCATTCCGTAAAAGTTGGTATGGGTCCCCATATGGCCGAGCCTCCAAGGGACGAGATAACAGCTGTAGTCCACAGCTGCCCCATCCACTTCATGGAATCTTTTGTCACCGGCAGTTGCCAGTATGTCTCTACCGATAACCTGCTCAAAGTTGTATAAATAAGACTCTATCCCCCTCATTTCATCCATTCGGAATTTGGGAATTCGAGAGAGAGTCTAGTATGAGCCTTAGAGTCGAGCAGTGTGTATCCTCTTCACTCTACACTCGCCTTCGGTATCTTGTGATTGTGAATGAAAAACATTGATCTCAAGTGTAAATTATAAGGTCCTAGCGCATTTTACAGAGTAGAACCAAATGCGCTAGGACCTTATAATTTAAATTTTACAGAGTAGAACCTTATATATATATATATATATAAGTTAAAAATTACTGAAATAGACGAAATATTGATAGATCATAGTAGATATTGATCAATGATACATCATGAACTTTGAAAAGATACATCATACAAATCAACCGATGGCTGAAATGATGAAATCTGACTTCCTCCACGGGCATATAAATTAATGAAACAACTAAAAGACAAGAAAAGAAACCTTTTTAACCTCCTGCGGCCTGCTTTATGAAGGACACGTGTCATAAAATCATGACATGTACTTAGAATGGTGTCCGACACGGTTTTATGACGTGTCCTTACCTCATGACACGGGTTGAAGTGGTGTCCGACACGTACCGTAGCGTGTCATCACAATGACACCGCGGATACAGACACTTGGCCCATAAGGAACGTGTTAGGTGACTTAGGTGCTAACTATGTCTCTGAAGCAAAACCACCACTTAACAAATCTTTGTACCTAACCTCAACGAAAACCAACCTTGGCCTAACCAAGTGATATCTGTGAAAGAACCATATGAATGTCAGTAAGTAACAAAACACTGGCCCCTAACCCTCAGGATTTCCAAGTGAGAAAACCCATGGGTTAACACCAACAAAGTAAGGTGGAACAAGTTCCTTATCTTGGTCTTTGTTGCCACACAATCTAGCACCTTAGTGCAAGGCCTTCACAAGGCACCGTGACTAGTGGAACATCGGAAGAAGTCACCACTGTCACTTAGGCAACAACTTCCCACTCTTTAGTTAAGGAGTAAATCCAACACAAGGGAGGCTTCCCTAGTAGCCTCCAAGAATCCCTAGGCAAGACACAATCAAGTCTAAGGCCTCTGAGGAAGCTACTCAATCTACCACCAATGAAATAAGATAAGCAAGGTAAGGATAAGGTGGTAAGACAAAGCAATTTTCAGATTTGAAGAGATGAAGGTTTAAGTCAATCTAGGAGGTTTTCCAAGTCAAATTTAGGCTCAAAAGGATCCTCAAACACTACAAAAGAAGAAAAAGCTAAAGCTTGATGTAAAGCTTGAAAGAAAAATACCAATTTACAGCAGAAATACAATTCGTTACATCAGCAATAAAATCAAACCTTTAACAAGTAATAAACCAGTGAAATAAGAGGGCTAAATAGTGAGTTAAACTTTAGGGTTTAATTAACTAGCAAAACCAGAAATTTAAGATGCATAAATCAAAACGTCTTAGTCTTTTATGGCTGAAAATGAAAATTTGTTGTCATAAAACCCTAATTTAACCCTAAAATGGTAAAACGAGAGTAAAATTCAGAAATTAATGATTGACTATTGGGAGAGTAACTAGTGCCAACTATATTTTAGGGCATATGGGGTCAATTAAGGACTCCTTTGACTAGATGTGAGTGGATCTAGAGGTTGTTCACTACTAACCCTAGAAGATCCTCCTAGTAAAGACAATTAAGCGAAGGAAGGTTCTTCACTAATAACCTTCCAAGAGCTTTAATAAGGAGGGCATGTTCAAGAAAGATCCAAGAGAATGCTCAACCAACGAAGCAACATTACACTTACATACATTCATAAACAAAACCACAAGATGAGAAGAGACCACTTACTCAATAAATCTTTCATCCATAAAAATCTTAGCAATGAACATACATGAAGTAGCGAAGGCATCCACAAAGCATCCACTCCAAAAAGTCACTCTAACTAGCCATCCATAGCATTTTTCATAAGAGAGATAGTAGTAGACAAGTAGTGATAAATCTCCACAAGTAGCAATGATTTACAAGTGAGAAGTGCTTATCTTCTTTATATAAGAGATCAAGCCCCCTTCTCACACAATAGAAGCCCTAAAACATAAAATAATGCCTTTATCTCTCACAAACCCTAGAGATAAGGCAACAAAACATAAACAAAACATGATACATGAGTGGATAGGTCACTAAGACCCCCAAAGATGCCTCCAAGATGAAATAAAGTAGCTCAAACATCAAATCGTACCGCATAAAATGTGCTCTCAATCTCACATGTGTGGCATGAAGAAGTGGACAACTCACTCAAAGATGAGGTGTAGGGGATCCAAAAGTGAAACGTTGCCATGAAGGGGTGCAACGTTTCATCTCCAAGTGGTGTATCATCTCCCCAAGAGGTGTGACATTTCATCAAAGGTGCCATATCATCGTCAAGAAGCCCAATGTCTCCTAAAAAGGTGCAATGTCCCATCAAAGGGTATCAAATCATCATCAAAGTGCAACGTCCCATCATCAAAAGGAGTCACATCATACCTCATGTGTGTTAGGGTGTCTCGTCAAGGGAGCCATGTCATCAAAAGGCTCAACATCCTCCTAGAAGTGTGGAATGACCTCACTCATGTGGTGGGGATGACCTCCATGAAAGTGTGCTATTAGCCCCTCAATGTCCTCCAAAGGTTCCAAGTGTCAATCAAGCATCGAGCTATGTGCAATTCATCATCCGAGGAGGGGCTCATGTAGTCCAATCACAATGCACCATTAAGACCGGAGGCAAGGTACACAATTCAAACACAACATATAAAGTGAGTCATGTCAATGCAAAAGTCATTAGATAGATCTCATTAAGTATCCTCTTCAAACTTCACACTAGATTACAAAGTTATACAATTTTCCAAGTTTATGTATGGGAGGATCATTATTACCCCCTATTCGATGTGCTAGTACCCAGGATAAGAAGTATGTCCCAAGAAACCCATCAAGGAGTATGTGAAATGGCATGTGGTAAGGTTTGGGGTTTACTTCATAGGTGGATGTCATTGACATGAAAGGTCACATAAGATCTATGAACAAGCTGCAAAGGGGACGAGGTGTGCCAAGAGGCACATTTGTCAAAATTGTCCCAATGATGTTTGTCGAGAACACAACTGGCACAAACACCATCTCTGCAAGAAACAAGAGGAAGACCAGTCACCATCTGTTGATTACATAGTTGTTGCAATGAGCGATAGTTTAGGTGACCAAACCACTCATGCCAAAGTTTGCTCAAATCATCGCTATGAGCAACAAAAACTGATGGAAAAGACGATGACCCAAAGTTGTCAAACTTGTACAACCTGGTAATATCATCAGCAATTCCAATTGTGAAAACATGCTTAGGATCTTTTAGATCCTTGGTTACAACTTGGTGAGGTGAAAACTCTACGGTTTTACCTTCACCTGAATGAGTGATTTGATATACTAATAGAAGGTTGCAGGAAAGACTTGGAACACATGATACATCATTGAAATGACCATCATCTACCTGAACTGTTCCAGACCCTACAACACTAAGAGATCTATCATCACCAACAAATATTTTCTTGGTGTTACATTCATTTAGAGCAGAAAATATGGCTTTATCCTTAGCCATATGATAAGAGGCTCCAGAATCAATAAGCCACTCATCAGAAGAAGAAGTAGAAGTTGCATTAAAGGAGAAACCAAAAGCAGAAAGTGCATGTCCATGAGAAGAAGAAAAAGAAGGACATGAGAAGAAGAAAAAGAAGAATCAATACTGATGTTTTGACAAGGTAAAACCCCTACAGGGAAACATCCACGGCCCCAGCCAACGTGACCACTTGGAGCAATTTATTAATGCAAAAGAAAAATATTACAAAGAGATTTACAAGAGAGTTTCTCACAATTGATCATCGGCACATGACCCTCCATGCTCTTTAAATAGAAATCATGGACCAATCGGGTGCTAAGCCACGGATCAATGTAGTCGTTAAGATCAAGGAGAATATGAACCATCGGATCACTCTGTGTCGAGAACATATCGTGACCATCGGATTTCCTAACTACAAATGCATACTAAAGAAACACACTTTTACATAACAACATATTGGACCAAGTTGATCTTAACTAACTCCTAAGTGTCTAAATATCCTAACATTAACTGGGAGACGATGATGACCACCAAGTTGAAACACAACAAAAAGTATAAATTCAAATCATCATGATTCATAATCCAATTCAACCCATGATCACCATTTTCATGCCCAAAACATTGACATTATCACTCAATATGAAGTATCAAAACAATGTACCTCAGTGTGTAATGCACCATGTCATTTGATGTGAGTGAGTTGAGCATGTAATGCAAGGCATCTGTGCGCAACTGTCTGTGGAGAGTCCGAAATGTCATCATCGAAAATGTCGTCTGCAATGTGGATCATGGAGAAAAATTCTCCTCTAGTTACCCCTACAAGTGAGGGGGTAACAGTCTTCTCCAGCCTAATGACATGACCTACTAGAAGTGGGAAGAGGTATCTATGGACTTCATCATAGATTTGCCACTCTATCAAGGTAAGGATGTTATTTTTGTGGTAGTCAATCGATTAACCAAGTATGCTCATTTCATTCCCTTGATGACTACAAAGTTTACAACTTTTAAGGTCGTCGATTTAATCATTAAGCATGTCTATAAGCTCCATGGACTCCCCCACTACATCATTAGTGACAGAGATCCCAAGTTTGTTAGTTACTTCTAGCAAGAACTTTTCAAATTAGCAAGAATCATTGTTAATATGAGTATTTCCTATCACCCCCATGTGAATGGAAAAACGAAGGTGGTCAACAAGTGCTTGGAGGGATATCCTTAGATGTATATATGGGATAAGTAGGGAAAATGGATAAGGCAATTGCATCTTGCAGAACACTGGTATAATATTATCGATCACTCTTCCTCCAAATGAGCCTCTTCAAAGCATTATATGGCATTGAATCCCCATCACCCAAGATCTAGATCATTCAAGAGTCCCTACTATAGCGGACACTCTTTAAGAAATGCAAAACATCTTTAGCATCCTCAAGAACAACTTGTCCATGACATAGAACAGCAGGAAGAAACAAGCTAACCATGCTCTGAAATACAAAAGGCAATTGGAGACATGGTCTCTATTCGACTATAGCCATAAGGGCAAATAACTCTTCAACGATAGGGAAAGATCAAACTTCCACCCTAGTTTTATAACCCATATGGAGTATAAGAAAAGTTGGGGAAGTTGCCTCCAATCTTTGGATTTGGGATAAAAAGAAACTCCTCTTTGAGACTCTCGTTACACCTGTTATTCTTTATGGATGTGAAGTCTGGGGCTGTAGTATCTCTCATGAATCCTGGAAAAAGATAGAGCAAATACAAAAGAATTTTATAACCTGTAATTTCAAAATTAAAGAAAATACGCCCTATCCCATCGTCCTCTTAGAAACAAGCCTATCCCCCATTGAAAGCACGGCTATGACTAGATACCTAATGTATAAGAACAAGTTAAACAACATGGAAGACAATAGGCTTCCTAAAATTGATTCAAAATCGAGTCACAACCACCATCGACTCAAGCGAGGATGGCATAAAGATGCCCAGTCTTGACTAAACTATTGGAGAATCCGGGAAGACACCATTTTGCAGAATAAAGATACTATTAAAAATATCATCAAATCAAAATTTAAGGAGAAAATGTGGTCTGATAAAGAGTTAGAGGAAAAAAGAAAGTTAAGGTATTATAAGGATGTAATCAACCATAATCTAGAAGATCAAAATTATCTATCTGTTTTGACGAGTGTAAAGAAAAAAATAAACATTGCTAAAATAAGAACAAATTCTCACGAGCTCCATAGTGAAACTGGGCATTGGTCAATTCCTAAAACGCCATGGGATGAAAAAGTGTGTCACCTTTGTGACACTAAGAAGATTGAAGATGAAAAACACTTGCTCTTAGATTGTCTAGCCTATACCCAAATTAGATCTCATTTTCAAAATATTTGTCACCCAAATTAGATCCTATACCAACCTTCCTAACCTCTTAACTCAACAACTATGGTGATCTTGAAAAGCTTCTCTTGATGTTTTTCGAGCACAGAAACAAAATTCTAAAGAATTGCAAGTAATCGCTTACTCTCTTAAGGTCCGATAGACCAATTCAGTCTTAGTGGACGTTAATCATCATCATCATCATCATCATCACCAACAATGGGAGACTCCATGATGTCTTCCATGTCTCCTGTTTTAAAAAAAAGTTGGTCAATGAGGTGGTCACCAAATTGGAGATTTCCCTGATGGATGAGAAAGGTAAGCTCACATTGGAGCTTGAGGGGATTCTTGAGGTGGAGGCGAGAAACATCTGCAAAATGAAAATCATAGATAACAAGATCAAATGGATGTATCTCCCAAGAGCCATCCACTAAAATAAAATAAAATAAAAAGCCTTTCCCTCGTGGATGAGAAAGGTGAGGGCATTCTTGAAGTGGAGGTGAGAAACATCTACAAAATGAAAATCACCAATGACAAGATCAGGAGGGGCATCCCAGGAGCCATCAACTTAAACAAAAGAAACAAAAACAAAAGATATTAAAAAAAAGCTCCCCTTTCTTGCTTTAGACATATCATGTTTTACTTCACTTGGTTGGAGTAGTACTTTGGGGTTCAAATCTTGCTCTCTATTCTTCAAGTGACTTAAATCATAAAGTATCATGTTTTACTTCACTTGGTTGGAGTAGTACTTTGGGGTTCAAATCTTGCTCTCTATTCTTCAAGTGACTTAAATCATAAAGTTCACCCATGTTTTCTTCGCAAGCAATCTTCAAAAATCACTCTAGAAGACAAAAGATCAAACTCCATCCCCCATCTTTGAGTCATTATAGGAATCCAAAGTGCCTCCATCCATAGAATATAGCAAACCCCTTATCATGACGCTTAATCCTATGTAATCACTGGACAACATAGGCCCCGGTGCTCTTTGCTTGCTACAAAGAATCCAAACAAATAGAGAACAAAAGGCTGAGAAGAACACCACACCTGAGATTGAAATAGGTCATGGGATGCCGTGCTGCTTGCTCGCTTGATGACTGAAAAAAACAAATACCAAATTCAATTTCGTTTGCATTTTAACCCTGAATTAAACCAAACATTTGCCACTAATGAAATTAATGGGGAAAATGGATATACAAACCTTCTCTCCGCAGAGGGCTTCTGCAACAATTCGCGTGTGATCCTGCCGAGTGGTAGGCTTGGTCAACTTCCTAATCAAGAAAATTCCTCCGGCCACACATAATGCCTTGAGCACTGCATTTTTCACCCTGCTTCCGCTTCCACTTTTGCCTTTGTTATTATTATTAGTATAAGAAGCAGGCGCTCCATTGCGGCTGCTCGCTTCCTCCTGGAAACATATTCCATCGACCATCTTGTACTGCCTTGCTTTCAGAGGGATTTACTCATTCATACGTTTTCCACATTGGATTTTTTCAGCGTAAAGGATTCGATGCCAAAGAATTCCAATTCCCAACCTTTTGAAGGTGGGAGACTGTGTGGAGTCTATTTGCGTTATACTTTGCATGGTTTGCATAGATATTGGCCCTTTCTGTTAATTAAATAAATAATTAGTTCCGACAAAACAACCATTAAGGCAATTAGTTCCGACAAACCAACCA
>JASDQU010100325.1:113270-130866 GCA_032191745.1 Picea mariana | reverse complement strand
CCCCCCCCCACACTAAGTTTTCACTAATATCTTACCCCACCCCCACCCCCACCCCCATATATGAGTTTTCCCTAATATCTTCCCTAACTCTACATTTCCCTCGATATCTCCCCCCACCCCCTTATTAAGTTTTCCCTGAAATCTCGCCCCATCCCCACCTTCATATATAAGTTTAATAAGTTTTCCCTAATATCTAAACTTATAAAATTTTCCCTGATGTTTCCTCCCTCCCCCATATATTGTTGGTTTTTATTCATATGAGGTATGATTGATATTCAATGATTTATTACAATAATAAGTGTTCCATATATAGGGAACATAAGGTGACCATCCTTGAAAGGATGCATCCCTTGAATAATCAATAACTATTTGTTATTATCATTTACTTATTATATAATATATATAATAATCAATAATAATTATATTATTAATTATTATCTTTAGAGAATGTCTTCCTGATGTTGTCCAAACATCAACACTCCCTCTCAACGAGGGAGACATTCTGCAACATGCCACTCTTGTCTTTGAAGTATACAAACTTCACCCTAGACTCGTGACACCTGTCTTTCAGTCTTGGGAGACATCTCTCTCCCACCTGAACCGAGGAGAAACTCCTTCTGCGACTCTCCCTCTAAGCCAATTAACTCTCTCTGAGATTAGGCTCACTTTGGGTCCACATGTAAAATCATATAACATCTCTGGTCTTTATCATTCCTTGTCAAATCACCATGACTAGGACAAAGACTACACCAAGATCTTTCACCACAGGCACACACCTATGAGTGAATGTCGACTTGATGCTAACTGACGCGTGGAGAGCACTTCAAGCACCTCAAGTCCATATTATTTCTTGTCATGATCAAGGAAGGACTACGTCTGGGCCCATTTATCAAAGGTGCACCTTTGTGATAAATGTATCCTATCTCCCTTGGTTTGCAGCCCAATGTAGGAGAAGTTATGCCCGATGTTGAAACATCAACACTCCCTCTTAGCTAGGGAGGTATCTTTTCATAGTAGTACACAACTACTGTCTAGAGACACACAGTCTCTGCCAATGGTACAAAACCACCATAGTAGTAAAAGATTTGTCACACATGGCACTCCCATGTGGACTTCTAGAGGCTACTCCCTCTAGGAACACTTAGAGTCAACTCCCCATAGTGTGAGTCATCAAGGGTCAACTCCCTTGACATGTTTGAACATGGGACGATGGGCTATAAGCCCAAATGCACTTATTCCTTCTCGAATAAGTGTTCCACTTATCCCTTCTCAGATAAGTGTCCTCACAAATCAACTCAACTCAATTCACAGAGGAGTATGATCTGGAGAAAGTTTTTCACACATGGCACTCCACGTGGACACCCTCTAGAAACACTAGGGTCAACTCCCATAGTGTATGACATCAAGAGTCAACTCCCTTGACATGTGCTCCACATGGGACATTGGGTTATAAGCCCAATCACACTTATCCTTTCTTGGATAAGTGCCCCACTTATCCCTTCTCATATAAGTGTCATCACATATCAAATCAACTCAGTTACATAGGAGTACGATTTGGAGAATGTCTCAGGAAGATGCAAACATCAACACTCCCTCTCAGCGAGGGAGGCATTCTCTGCCACGCCAAGTTTTTCACAAAAGTACTTAAACTTCATATTGGTTTGGTAAGAACATCAACAACCTGCTCATCTGTAGGAAGGTACTGCACCAATACTTCCTTCCTCTACACCATGTCTCAGATGAAATGGTACTTGATCTCAATGTGGTTCGATTTGTCATGAAACACCGGATTATCAGAGATCTTCACACAACTTTGGTTACCATAATGAATAATGGTGGAATCCAGCACATGTTCGAATAAATCTGCAAGGATCTTGTGAAGCCACACTGCTTCACGGACTGTCATACTTAATGCAATGTACTCTACTTATGTTGTGCTCAAAGCCACAAAAGTTTGTTTTCTGCTACACCAGGAAACCATGGAAGATACCAAAGTGAAGCAACACCTGAAGGTGATCTTTCTTTCCACTGCGCTCCCTGCCCAATCAGAGTCAATATATTCCTGCCATATCATATCAATACTAGAAGTATATAACAGACCATGTCGAACTGTGCCTCGCAAGTATCTTAACACATGCTTCGCAACAATCTAGTGTGTCTATCTCAGTTGACTTATAAACTGGCTAAGTGCACTCACTGCATAGCAATTATTTGGTCTGGTGTTAACTAGATACATTAGTTATCCAACTAGTTGTCTATACAGAGTCGGATCAATTTCGTCATAATCGAAAGAAGACACACTTAGTTTCTTCAGATTCATCATCATTGGTGTAGTCATGGGCTTCAAGTTCAGTATCTCAAACTTCTTTAATATCTCAACTGTGTACTTCCCCTAACTCAAGAAGATCTCATCAGTTCTCTACCACACCTCTAGTCCCAATAAGTAGTGCATCATACCAAGGTCCTTCATCTCAAACTCAGAGGCCAATGCATACTTGCATTTCATAATAAGGCTCTCTGTACTGATGAGGAATAAATCATCAACGTAGAGGACCAGAATCAGGGCCTCACCGTTAAAAGTCTAGTAGTACAGGTTGGGATCAACAACACTTTTGTTGAAGCCCAAACTCATCAGGTGTCCATCAATCCTCACATACCAAGCTCGAGGTGCCTGCTTGAGTCCATACAGGGCCTTCTTCAACCTACACACATGAGACTCCTTCTCATGTATCATGAAACCATATGGTTGCTCGATGTATACTTCTTCCTTAATCTCTCCATTGAGAAAGGTTGTCTTTAAATCCATTTGGTGTACTCTCTATCCCATGGATGTTGCATGGGAAATAATCATCTGAATATAAGTGTATCGAGCAACAGGAGCAAATGTATCCTCATAATCTATTCCCTCCACCTCATAGAATCCTCTAGCAACAAATCTCATTGTGTGCCTCTCGATGCTCCCATCAACTGCGTGTTTGATCTTGTAGATCCATTTGGAAGTCACTAAAGGCTTCCCTTCAGGTATCAGAACAATATCCCACACATCATTCTTCATGATGGATTGATACTCCTCCATCATGACATCTCTTTATACTGGATGACTAGTTGCCTCCTCATAACAGGAAGGCTCAAAATGAATGATGTGGATCATAGCTGCAGTATAGCATGAATATCTCTGAGGCCTCTTGGTATCTCAGAAGGTACCACGAGGAGTTGCATGTCCTTCTGCCTCTTGCAGAGTCTAACGAGTCCATGTAGGTCTCTTCTGACCTACTACAATATCTTTGGGAACATCAATTGGAGGGGGAGAAGGAACCATCTCATCTTGTTTCTCACTGTCAATATCCATGTGATATCCTCTAGATCTCATGAAGGCTACCTCCTCTTCAAAGGTAACATCTCTGCTCACCTCAATCTGTCTCTGACCAGGGATGTAGATCCGGTATGCCTTCGAAGACTCATTGTACCCCACAAATGTACCATTTCTTCCTGAAGGTCTAGCTTGGTCCTTTTCTCCTTGGGTACATGAATGTATGTTGAACACCCAAATATTTTGAAGTGTCCAACCTTAGGCTTCACTCTGGTGAAGGCCTCCTCGAGAGTCATGTTCCTCAAAGTCTTATGAGGACTTATGTTATGAACATACACTGCAGTCATGGATGCCTCTACCCACAGAAATGTAGGCAAATGCTAATCATACTAAGTAATCTTGGACCATGCTTGATATATCGAGGTTCCCTCATGAAACCAATGTCTCAGGAAGTTGAGAAACATCAATACTCCCTCTAGAGTTGGAGGTGACTCCTCCTATGTCTTTGCTCCCTCTGACACTGAAGGTAGCTCTTCCTCCTTATCTAGAGTTAACTCAATCTCTGCTCCCTCTGGGTGTAGTGCCGCCTCCCTTTCTGGGAGTGCCTCTACATACATTGGAACTACTACCATGCCTGCTTCCTCAATATCTCATGGCTCGACTTATGTACTGGGAATGTCTCTTCTTGACATCATTTTGGAAGGTCTTTTCCCTCCATGTGTGCCTCTCTGCATCTGAACATATTCACATACTGGGTGAAAATGCATATCCATATTTGGAATCCATCTAGATTGGCTCTCACGTAATCTGACTGTAGCGCACCAAAGCTAACATTTAAAGAGAATATACCACTCTTCAAACAAATACATGATCCATGCTCTTTACAAAGCAAGATGGATCTAGAAATCCTCCTCTAATGGAGACACCTTTCTCGTATTTTAACTTGGCACAGATTATACTTGCAACTTTTGGTAGTTTTTCCTGATCTTTAAAAGGAATTCTCGCAGGAAAAGATGATATGTTGCAACTAAGTAACTGCAAAACTTAGTGCATTGATTGCTTTACTTGAGCCATTCATCAATTTTTCTTAAACAAATAAACATTTCTCGCATGGATTTCTTTAATTGAGCTCGACATGTTTTTCTTAAATGAAGAAACGTTTCTCTCATGATTTCGGTTACCGATTCATTTTCAAGTGGTAACAAAAATACAAGAACTCTCTGAGTGTTCTGGGCATCTATTATCAAACATGCTACACAACTTGAATTCATCACATCATGGGATGCTCTCAAGCCTCATTAATTACAATTCCCATCAATCACATGAAAGTTGTCGCTTACTAGTGGATTCATTGAACCTCCAGGCAAATACCATGACGTCACTTCAATAAAAATCATTGGGCCAAAGTGTAGGAGACGAGGAGAATTCCAATATGCAAACCCCGGTTCATTTCCAGTGGGTTGGCTGTATTTTTACCACCGTTTTCATGTCATCCAGAACGAGTCGAGAGCCCATGTGAGAGTCATGTGAAACGATGCTACACGTACAAATTATACAAGGTTGACAAATAGTGTCTTGTCCTGGTGTGAACATTAAATCCACAGTGACAACAGAGAGAGAGAGCGTGAATAAAAACATTGTATACGTTTCTCATCATTTTAATGGAACAAGGTGTGGGGCCCGTGAGGCACACCACCCATTCAAATAGATATAAGTGACTTTTAACTGATTTCATTACCGATCACTGTATGTGTAATCTGCCTCTCTTCCTCTCCAACATAGTTGTAGCCAATAGGCTAGGTCTGACTAATAGCTTTCTCATTGTTTTGGGCCCTCCCATGAGGGAGTCAAACCTAGTCCAACTCTGATACCGTGTTGGTTTTTATTCATATGAGGTATGATCGATATTCAATGATTTATTACAATAATAAGTGTTCCATATATAGGGAACATAAGGTGACCATCCATGAAAGGATGTGTCCCTTGAATAATCAATAACTATTTGTTATTATCATTTACTTATTATATAATATATATAATAATCAATAATAATTATATTATTAATTATTATCTTTAGAGAATGTCTTCCCGATGTTGTCCAAACATCAACATATATGAGGGTGCATAGAGATATCAAGGAAAACTTAATAAGTTTTCCCTATAAATTTTCCCTAATATCTCTCCCTACCCCCACCCTCATATATAAGTTTAATAAGTTTTCCCTAATATCTTCCCCCACACCCACCCTCATATATAAACTTCCCCTGATATATCACTCCATGTCCACCTTCATATATGGGGGTGGGAGAGTTGGGATAACATGATTTTCATAATATCTCCCCCACCTCCACCAATAAGTTTTCCGTTATATCTCCCCCCACCTCCACTGATAAGTTTTTCGTAATATCTCCCCGCACTAACTTTCCCTTGATATTCCCCACACCCATACCCTCATATTTGAGGGTGGGGGAGATATTATAAGTTTTACCTAATATCTCCTCGACCCCCACCCTTATATATGGGGGGAGGGGGATGGGGAAATATTAGGAAAAACTTATTTGGGGGAGATATTAAGGAAAACTTAATAAATATTAGGGAAAAGTTATTGAGAGATGTATTAGGAAAAACATAATAAGTTTCCCCTAATATACCCCCTGCCAAATGAGGGTGGGGTTGAAGGGAGATATAAGGAAAAACTTAATAATGAGGGTGGGTGAGGGGATATATTAGGTAAAACTTATTAGGGGGAGATATTAGGAAAACTGAAAACTCAATAATGAGGGTGAGGGGTGGTGGAATATATTAGTGGAAACTTAATAAGTTTCCCCTAGTAACCTCCCCACCAAATGAGGGTGGGGGTAGAGGCAGATGTTATGAGGAATTTATTAGGTTTTCCCTAATATCCCCGCCCCCCCGCCCGCCAAATAAGGGTGGGGGTGAGGGGAGAGATTAGGGAAAACTTAATGAGGGTTGGGGTGGGGGAGAAATATTAGGGGAAACTTATTAGGTTTTTCCTAATATCTCCCCCCACCAAAAGAGGGTGGAGGTGGAGATATTGGGGAAAACTTATTACTTTTTCCCAAATATCCCGCCCCCGCCCATTTTCTATAATATCCCCCTTCCCCCCCCACCCCACCTATTAATCCTTGAAGTTGCACTTGACTGTGAGAGGGCAAGCTAGGGCATCATCAAGTTATTGCAATGGTTTTATGAATAAGATTTAAAATGAGTTTTTGAAATGGTTTGAAGTTTGGGTCAAGGACAATCTAAAGTATCAATCTCAAATAAGTAAGAGCAAATCACATCTCACTGACTTAGTAAATGGTAGTCAATCCAATAATCAGATGGAAAAAGTAATATGAAAGATAAAGAAGTATGTAAGCTTTCAATTTCTCTACTTACATATGAAACTCTTGATCGCAAATATCATTTAAGAGGCAAGAGAAAAGTACTTGAAAGCAAATCTAATTATGGACAAGCAAACAATAAAGTCTTCACTGACTTACTCACAACCAAGATGCATCATATGCTTAACAACATATTAACATGCATTCAAGTAGGAAAAATATACAAATATAGAGAAGAATAGAAATCTAACCATCAGATAGCCTTTTCCATTTAGTATCAAAATGAAATAGTTCTTTGCCTTACAATATCTGCTCAAAAATGGCCAATGGTTCCCAACCAAATCAACCCTTATTATGTCAATCATAACTCTTTCTAAACACCACAATTAGTTTTTGGAGATCATACTTTTTAGATTATAGTTTAGATAAGATCCTATCTTCTGGCTAACATTTAGGAGATATATCCTCATTCAGATGATCCAAATCTCTATAACCTAGTCTTTAAATAATCAATCTCAAATATAGACTAGTTTATAATCTAATGAGACATTCAGATATCACAAAGTGAGGAGTGAATCTGATGCTGAGCTAGTCCACCTCAAGAATAGAAACTCTTGTTTGTGATGATCAAAACTTTACCTATCAAAAATACCCTGTCACTGTGTAGCTTATAATTAGATTTTCAAAATCTTAGCATAGGTATTGTTGTATTCATCAAAAAGACAAAAACTGTAGGATGCCTCTTTGAAACCTTCACTGTATGATAGTGGTAGAACCTTTGGTCTTCCTCTATTTTAGATTAGTTTTCAAAACTACATTATGCCAATACAATACACTTCTCTTGCTTCAACTGTATGATTATGGTTTGCAATTCTCTCACCCTGTCTTTTTCATCTCTCATTTCCATTCTGAATTATGGATATTCTTCAATTGGAGCAGGTCGATTCAGATCAATAGAAAACCTGGGATTTTTTTATTTTGAATTTATGCTTATGATCTTTTGAAGATAAACCACCAACAATCTCTTCAACTTCAACACTTTTTGGCATTTTCATCTCTCAAAAATCTTGCAGCTCCTCTGTCTCTAGAAAATAATCGAATTTTGGTTTGTTCTCAGCATCCACTAGAATGTATTCAAGATCTGTTGAATGAATCTTCTTCAGAGAAGGCTTGGGTAAAGATTTATTGTTCAGACTAAGCTTTTTGTTGTTCTAGTTACATGTCTCATTGGGTGCTCTACTACTTGTTTACCCTTCTCATCTTTTCTCTGTTTCTCCACAATATCATCATCATAATATTCATCTGTAGGTTCTAATTTAACCTTTTTCCACTTGTGTGAAGAATTTACAGGTGACTACCCCTTTTCCTCCTCTGTACTTTCCACTGTGTCATCATCAATGAAAATCACATTTTCTTTCTTAATAGAAGGATTGAATATAGCCTTTGAATTCAATCTCAACTTATTTGTTTCCCTGGTTTTATATCTACTAGGATAATTCACCACTGGTTTGTTTTTCCTTGTCTTGCTCAATTTCTTACCTTTATCATCTGTAACAGGTTCCTTTTGTTTCTGCATGGATTGTTTAAGCTTCTGCTTTTTTGATCCTCTGATATGGATTTCTTTGTAGTCCCTAGGCTCCTCTTTTTGAACAAGCAACTCATCCTGAGGTTGAATATCCTCTTCTATCTCTATCTTTTGTGTCTTTTTCTATGTTCTGGTGACCTTGGCTACAGGGCCAACTTTCTTCAAATCCTCTGTTTCCTGCTATAACAACAAATTTCTTTTGCTAGATCGAGTTACTCTGGCTACAAGGGAACTCTCTTTCACTATAACAACATGGGTTTTAGGAACCTTCTTTTCCTTTTTAGATTTATGCTTTAGAGAAGTTTTATGTTTTGGTCCCTATTCTTCAAGTTCAAGGGATTCAATTAACCAGTCCCAAGATCGTTGGACTTCTCCCAAAGCATTCATAACTAGGGTTTTGATTAGTCTTTGGTGAAAAATACTTTTACTAGCAGTTGCAGGGTGCGATTGTATCCTTTTAGACATGTTTGATAAGCTTTTTAATAAAAATAAGGGAAAACACAGTGGGATATAACCATTCAAATACATCAACAACCTAATGTGATAAAGATGGACAAGGGAAAATTGCCCTTCACATGTAATATACCTGCAAATAACCATTAAAGCAACCTGCCACTCTTTCTTCATCTAGCTCTGTGGGATACCCTGACTCCAGTTAGGATCTTGGAATTCTGGAAGTAGAAACTGATTTACAAATTCCATAGGCATCTCCTCCTTCTTCCACCATCTCTCCCCATACATAGATAACCTGCATGCAGTCCCGATTGAGTGTTATGTTACATGTATCAAAACTTTACCCACCATTGTCGCAAACCCATCGAAGTTCTGTGCAAACATCAAAGAAATTTGTTCATGATAACCCTGGAGTGTTGAACATAAGTTAAACCACCCTACATCTCTAAAATTTTGTGAAATTTCTGGGTAAGCCTCGAGCAATTCTATACGCTATGGTTCTAATCGAGTAATTTTCCCTCTTTTCTTAGGTGCCATGATACAGATTAGAATCACTGAAGTTCAGAAGATGGTTAGGGTTTTTCTCAGTAGTACTTTATAACCTCTGAAAATAGGAATGATGTAGAAGAGATTTACCACTTCCAAAGCTCGTATAAACTAATACACAAATACGATGAAAGGCTCGGGTATCATCTATTAGCAATCATAATATGAAACCAACAAACCTGTGATTTTATATTAGAATGGATGAGTACAACCCAATCTCTTTGAATGAGTATCAAAACTGCACACACGACCTGATCTTAATCAGAAATGATGTTGGCTTCTAGGAAAAGATCTTGGGAATTCTCTAACACGATCTTGTGAAGTTGGCACATATAAAATAATGATTACTCCTGGCGCTACAATAATAGCACTATTCTTGTAGCACCTTTTCCCTTTAGCAAAATTTAAAATTTAAAATGAGGGAAAGGACTTATGATTTGATGGAAAGATCCTAAATAAGCTTAATCACACTAATGCATGTTATAAAACACTCAAAAAGGATAATGCAACACACACTTTTAAAACTACAGAATAAGAAAACCGAGTGTGAAGTAATGATAGGAAAAGATAGGGTAGGGAAAAGAATCTTTCAACAGTCATTGCAAAATCAAGGACTAACACCACCATTAGGGAAAACTTATTAATTTTTCTCTAGTATCTTCCCCCACCCCCATCCACCATCATACGAGGTATTAAGTTTTCCCTAATATCGCCCTGCGGGATGGGTTGGGGGAGAGATATTAGGCAAAATTTAACAAGTTTTCCTTAATCTCTCTCCCCACCCTCATTTAATAAGTTTCCTCTAATATCTCTCCCCACCCCCACCAAATAAGTTTTCCCTTATGTCTCTCCCCATCCCCACCAAATAAGTTTTCCCTTATGTCTCTCCCCATCCCCACCCCCACCCTCATTTGGTGTGGAGAGATATTAGAGAAAACTAAAGTTTAAACATGTTAGAGAAATTTTTATTTATTTATTATTTAAATAGTTTATCCCATCTATAAATAAGGATGATCACAATTGGCAAGGTGATTTGGTGCCTACACAAACTAACTGTAACATTGAATCGTTTTCATATCATTAACGATAAGGTATGTGTAGTATGTGAAACAAACCTTTCTTTATTCATACATGTGTGAAAATGGGTAAACATTGAGTGGTTTCAAACACATGAGAAACACTATATTTAACCTCAACCCCCTTTTCAAGGTTACTCCTAATCTCGACTTCCATATTTGCATGCATTCAAGTGCCTTAGTGGTTGTTTTGTCAGAATTAATTATTAATTTAATTAACAAAAGCACCATAGTCTATGCAAACCATGCAAATTATAACACAAATAGAGACCAAAGAGTCTCTCACCTCCAGAAAGTTAGGAATTGGAATTCTTTGGCATTGATTTCTCTACACACAACAACCCAATGTGGAAAACATATGATTGAATAAATCCCTCTGAAGGCAAGGAAGTACAAGATGGTGAATGGAATTTGTTTGCAGGAGGAGGAAGCGAGCAACAATAGTGGAGCACCTGCTTCTTATACTACTACTAATAATAAAGACTGAAGTGGAAGTGAAAGCAAAGTGGAAAATGCAGCTCAAGGCATTATGTGTGGCAGTAAGAATTTTCTTGATTGGGAAGTTCACCAAGCCTACCACTCAGCAGGATCACACGAGCATTGTTGTAGAACCCTTCTGCGAAAAGAAGGTTTGTATATCAATTTCCCCCATTAATTTAATTAGTGGCAAACATTTGGTTTAATTTAGGGTTAAAATGCAAAAGAAATTGAATTTGGTATTCGTTTTTTTTGTGTTTTTTTTTTCCAGTCACCAAGCGAGCAAGCAACTTGACATCCCATTACCTATTTCAATCTCAGATATGATGTTCATCTTAGAATTTTGTTCTCTATTTGTTTGGATTCCTCGTAGCAAGCAAAGAGCATCATGGCATATGTTGTCAAATGATTACATAGGATTAAGCGTCATGATAAGGGGTTTGCTATTGTAATTCTATGGATGGAGGCACTTTGGATTCTTATAATGACTCAAAGATGGGGGATGGAGAGGAAACCAATATAATAATCAAGTTAATGTGATTTGGTATTTATTTTTCCTTAGAAGTGCTTCAGCTACACTGCACATAATAATTGTCCTCCCAGGTGTGGGGGGTAAATATTCTGCCAAAATTGCCCAAGACTTGCTCCTATACACATCCCTTTGAAACTCATGCCTTTTGGGCAAACCAAACAATAATGAAATCTTTATGGATGGCATATGACACACTTGGGGGTGTGGCATGCCTAATTTTTCTACCCTTTTTCATGCAATGACTTGTAGTTCTCGATTAGGATAGAAACATGCTATGGCTAAATATCATACAATCAATCTCTCACACAATAGTGTGAAACTAGAACAAAAGACATAGGGGCAATAGTCTACTCATTCTCGTTATTATTAGAGTACAAAGATTACATAGTCTATGCTCTCGATGCTTCGGTACCTTGGCATTTAGTTGACTTTGTAAGAACTCACTTATTGACATTAAGCCGATGATTGGCCAAATGAATCTCATGGCGAACATTGACTCTAAGATTGTGATTGGCCAAATGAATCTCATGGCGAACACTATTTATTCTCCATAACTGAATGCTTAGATACCTTTGCAACTCTTTGTATACCTCTTTGTTTCTTCAACATGCTCTAGGCACTCAAAATTTGGGCATGACTATTCAACTTCATTTGCAGCTTTTCAACTTCATTCAATGTGTCATCATACCATATACTTGTTGCATTCCTCATGCATGCTTCACGTTGTGCTTCTACCACATAAATTCTTTCACTAATTTTCTCATGCTCTCTTATGCTCAACCTTCATCGTGCTTTTGTCGATGGATGTCATCATCATTTGCGCACTTCTTCTTCAACTGTCATGCACTTCTTTTTGCTGTGTCTAAATTGTGCACTATACCTTCCTATATGCTTGTGATTTTCTACATGCACTTTCATTTATTGTGTTTTTTCCTTGTCACGTGCTTGCTTCTGTCACATTTTCTTTGTCATGCTTTCCTATTGTTTGCTTGCCTTTGTTGTGTTTTTCCTATCCTGCTTTCTTGTCATGTGCTCATACTTAGAAACTTTTGGGCTGCCCTTGCATCATAATACTCTGCTAGACCCCACCAATGATCCAAACTCCCTTGATAGCGTGATTCAAAGTTTAATTAATGTAAGAAATTTCATGGATGGAAGAATATTGGAATTATTTCTAGGTAGCTAAAGAGGTTGGTAACTGGCCTATAAGTGAGCTAGTGGATTTCCTAAAAGGTTGGTGTCCTGAATATGTTAAACTGGAGATAGGATCTCATCTTATGTACTGCTTAATACAAGGTTATGTTGATATAGTTACAATGCAGGTCATCATATATAAGCCACTTTGTCACCTGCACGGAAAAAAAATAGATTCTTCTATTGAAAAAAATGGAAGGAGTAGAAATTTTTTAAGACCAATACTAAGTTTTTATGAGAAAGAGGGAGCTATGAGTATTCCCTAAAACATGGATAATTGTAGGGGAAATAATAACCCAACAATGACACGTGAAATTCATCAACAAACTCCTTTGTCTCTCAAGTTTGTAGCCATAAAGGCATCGCTCTAATTTCCTCAATATTGTCATAGGAACTATTCTATATGAACTCCCATATGGTTTCTATTAAGTTATTGTGCATCGAGAGAAACATCCATTGTTTAGAGTCATGTCTTGGATGCCCCTAAGTCATCCACTAACAATCTTGGATCTCACCTAAAAAGGCATAAACATCTCATCTAATGGATCACCAATATTGATGACATTCACTTTAACATTCTTCTTACATTCCATTGATTAATGTATGAGCACAAGCTCTTCAAGTGCCTCCACATTGTTTCTCTTGACACTTATAGTATACAACCTCCTTCCCTTGGCTACCCATTGCACTTATCAACTTAGCAACATGTTCTCTCTGTAAATATGACACTAATCCTTCATTTGATTTCTACATGGTATGTTTTTTGCTCTCTTGTTGTTGTAGTTTTTGTGTCCACTTGTTCAGATCCAAATACCTGTGATGTCTCGTCCCTAAGATTAGGCCAGCAGGGAGTGACTTAGTAGTCTATAGGTTCCTGTAGACTATAGTCAGGCACAAACAGAGAACCAGATGGAGAAATAAGGAGGAATTAAGGCTAAACGATAAATTAAACCAAAATACTTAGGAAAAGTCACTTAAGCCTAAGTCAACGGAGAATTAGAATGAAAAGGTGATAAGGGGCCGACTTAATTGACAAATAAATCACTCACGAGGAAAGGCGCCTAGGTTAAGTGATGTCAACAGAGAATTCGGTCGGAAAGGATATAAAGAGAGGAATTTGACCTAATTCCTCATTATGCATTGTTATGATTTGATGTTGAGACTTCCGAGAGAAGGAGGAGAGCCGACCTTACTGTTTTGTGGATTTCTGGAGGAAACCACCACCATTGATCGGTTTCGGTGTTGAGAGACACACCCTAGGCCATCGGAGATACCATCCAGGTATTTTACCGTTCATTTCAGGAGAGTTTATTGTGGAGGGCGCAGCTCAGCCAAGGAGGGCGCAAGTCATTTTGAGGGTTTAGGGATCTGCAGTAGACCGTTGTCCCGATTGAAGATTCATTCCGACCCAGTAGAGATCTAGCCAGGGCGCTTCCATTGAGCCATTCATCATTAGATTCCGACGGTGGAATCTTGCAGATCGATCCATCCAACCATTTTGGGCGCAGCCATTCCGGACAAACATTTGGCGTTGCATGCAGGTGTTCACTATCAGATCCGACCAAACCCTTCCGACCCATTTCATCATTGGACGAGATGATCGTTTTGAGCTATATAGCAGTCGATTCCGACGATGGAATCCTTTGGGGCGCATCCAGTGTCCAAGGAGGGGCGCAAACCCCCCAAGGGTCCAGATCCAGTGCCGTAGAGGTCCAATCCGAGTTCCGACAGATAGATATTTCAGTGTAGAGGCCAGGGCGCATTGATTGGAGCAGTTTCGAGCCCATTCTGACTGTGGATTCTTTAGATCGAGTTTTCCAACTGGTAGCGGTTACCGTGTTTCTCCGGGATCGCTCATTTTTGCCTATTTATCCGTGCATGCAGCATATATGCTGTCTTCTTATGGTCACAGGTATTTCTTTTGTTATTTGATTGTATTCTAGTACAGATCCAGGAGATCTGACTGACGTCTAGACTCTATATTTTCAGTAGGCTATTTGTATTTCCATGCATGAACGATTATTATTCATGATATTGAGCAGTTGACATTCTATACTCTTGCATGCGTCTTTATATGATTGTTAAACCTTCATTGTGCAACATGCACATGTAATAACCAACATGCAACCACAATAACCAACATGCAAACACAATAACCGAAGAACATCTCAATCACACAGCTAAAACGCATCCAGAAACCCCCAGTGTATCAGATCTACACGCCAGAGTAGTAGAACAGTAGCAAATATCTTGATCAGCTGGATCGGGGATATTTCAGTGGTATCAGAGCTTTAGTCCTGCCAGCCTGTGACTAAAGACCATGAATCCAGCAGAAGAACCAGACGGTCGTGAGCATGAAGGTGACGAATATGTCACGTACAATCAGCGCAAGGGAAGAAGGGACAGACCTAACTTTCCTCCCTTCCCTCCCAGTTCAGAGGAAGAGGAAGAGGCACTTAGAGAAGCAGAGCGACGAGCAGAGCGCGAGGCTGAGCGCGAAGCAGAGAAGAGGCTAGGTGACAGGTATGAGCGACCAAAGGGCAATGGTAAGGCCCCAGTGGATCCAGACGTAGCATTCATGCAGATGATCAGTGACATGCTAGCTAGCCAGCGGACCATGTATCAGTCTTTGGCCCAGGTAGCAGATAGACTGGCTATGATAGATATTCCGGGCACTCAAGGCCCACATACAGCGCATGGGAACTCAGGGGCAGGCAGTAGACCCCAGTCACCCACTCGCACATATACCTCTGCGAGTAGGATTCCACGTCCATTGTTTCCCAGTTTCCAGAGGGCAACCCCAGTAGCAACACAGATATCGATAGCACAGAGACCAGCCACACATGCAGAGGAAATTGCAGAGTATCGGAGAAAGTATGCGGCCTTGGGCCGTGACTTTCAGTAGGACATGACCCTAATCGAGTATTGTGGACTCAGACTCAGGAACCGTCCTAGAGATCCCCAGAGGGGAGGGCAGCAGCAGCAGCAGCAGGGGCATAACATTGACTTCATCCGAAAAGTTGGTAAACTCATCATACCTTCTTTTGACGAATCATCCAGATGCACTGCCATAGCTTGGGTACAGAAACTAGATACCTACTACAAGCTCAACTAGATGACAGAGGTAGAGGCCATCAGTTTCGCCACTCTACACTTGGACGGTGAGGCACATGAGTGGTGGTATCATGGATTGGTGACATTGGGTCACGATCACATCACCTCCTACAGAGAGTTCACAGAGAGATTCATGGATAGATTTGATAGGAGGGATCCTGAGATCCACTTCAGAGATTTAGCCCAGTTGAGGCAAACTGGCACAACAGAGGCATTCATTTCGGAGTTTCAGAGAGTAGCAGTGGCAGTGACAGACATATCTGAGCCGCGATTAGTCACGCTATTCACCAAAGGGCTCACAGAACCCTTGAGAGGTTAGGTGAAGGCATACCGGCCTCATTCCTTGCAGGATGTCGTCCGACGCACCAGAGATTTGGCGGATTCGGCGCCAAAAACTAAACCTTTCACTAAACCCTTTGTACCACAGAGAGATAAGGATCAGAAGAATCCTCCAAGGGAGTGGAAGGGCAAGCCCAAGTTAGATGATGATACATGACGGGAGTTGATGAGGAAGAAGCTTTGCTTCTCCTGCAGAGATCCTTGGGTCCCCGGGCATAGATGCATGGGGAAGGGATAGATCCACTATATTGAGGTGGAATCAAGCAGTGAGGAGGAGGATGAGGATATTTAGGCACCTACAGACAATGATTCAGAGACTGAGACCACCCATGAGCCAGAGCAGCAGCCGAAGAAACCTCAGATACCGGCCAGGGCCAAGCCCCAGGAGGAGGCCAAACCTCGTAGAGAGGTGAAAGGGGGAACCATAGCCACCCTTTCAGGAGTACCCAGGTACAACACCCTCAGGCTTAAGGGCCTTGTACAAGGGCAACACATGACAACTTTAATTGATGGTGGGGCCACCCACAACTTCATAGATGCATCCTTGGTAGCCAGGAGAGGGTTACGCACAAAGGAGTTTGAGGGATTCCATGTGGCAGTGGCGGATGGATACACGATGTCATGCTTAGACATGATCCCTGATCTAGAGGTCAAACTTGGCAACTACACCTTGACTGACACATTTTATGTAGTTGACCTATCAAATACGAATGTCGTATTGGGGGTACAATGGTTATATTCATTGGGGGAGATTGGGTTCAACTATCAGACGTTGACCATGAGTTTCAGAGATGCCAGTGGATCGAGAGTTGTGCTGAGAGGTATGTCTACAGGGGCGCCTCGGGAAGTATCGACAAAGAGGATGGAGCGGATTTTTCGTCATGGTGATGTGGCTTACGCAGCAGAGTGTTGGATCACCATGCAAAAAGACTCAGAGGGTAGGGAGCAGTACCATCCATAGATCAGAGAGCTTCTGGGATGATATGAGCCAGTATTTGGGCCGATACCACCAGGGAGACCGCCAGACAGGGGTTTTGAGCACATGATTGAGTTAGAGGCAGGGGCTACACCGGTGATTACAGCACCTTATAGACACCCCAAGAAATTTAAGGATGAAATTGAGAAAGCGATCAAAGAATTGCTCGCTATGGGGCATATCAGGCCCAACAGGACTCCTTTTGCATCTTCAGTAGTACTGGTACTGAAGAAGGATGGGACATTACGTTTGTGCATTGATTACAGAGCGCTCAACAAGAAAACGATCAAGAATCGTTACCCTATTCCACGCATAGATGAGTTGATGGATGAGTTACATGGGGCAGTCTTCTTCAGCAAGATTGATCTACGTTCAGGATACCATCAGATCAACATCAGGGAGCAAGATATTGAGAAGACATCATTCCGATGCCATTTCAGACATTTTGAGTTCTTGGTCATGCCATATGGACTGACCAATGCACCAGCCACTTTCCAGTCTTACATGAACCATATCTTTAGAGGACAGTTGAGGACGTACATTCTAGTATTCTTCGACGATATATTGATCTACAGCAAGACATGGGATGAGCATTTGGCACATTTGGAGAAGGTCTTGGATATTATGAAGACCCAGTCTTTATATGC
>JASDQU010100325.1:67737-86092 GCA_032191745.1 Picea mariana | reverse complement strand
TAGAATGAAAAGGTGATAAGGGGGCGACTTAATTGACAAATAAATCACTTAGGAGGAAAGGCGCCTAGGTTAAGTGATGTCAACGAAGAATTAGGTCGGGAAGGATATAAAGAGAGGAATTTGACCTAATTCCTCATTATGCATTGTTATGATTTGATGTTGAGACTTCCGAGAGAAGGAGGAGAGCCAACCTTACTATTTTGTGGATTTCTGGAGGAAACCACCACCATTGATCGGTTTCGGTGTTGAGAGACACACCCTAGCCCATCGGAGATACCATCCAGGTATTTCACCGTCCATTTCAGGAGAGTTTATTGTGGAGGGCGCAGCTCAGCCAAGGAGGGCGCAAGTCATTTTGAGGGTTTAGAGATCTGCAATAGACCGTTGTCCCGATTGCAGATTCATTCCGACCCAGTAGATATCCAGCCAGGGCGCTTCCATTGAGCCATTCATCATCAGATTCCGACAGTGGAATCTTGCAGATCCATCCATCCATCCATTTTGGGCGCAGTCATTCCGAACAGACATTTGGCATTGCATGCAGGTGTTCCCTATCAAATCCGGCCAAACCCTTCCGACCCATTTCATCATTGGACGAGACGATCGTTTTGAGCTATATAGCAGTCGATTCCGACGGTGGAATCCTTTGGGGCGCATCCAGTGCCCAAGGAGGGGCGCAAACCCCCCAGGGGTCCAAATCCAGTGCCATAGAGGTCCGATCCGAGTTCCGACAGACAGTTATTCCAGTGTAGAGTCCAGGGCACATTGATTGGAGCAGTTTTGAGCCCATTCTGACGGTGGATTCTTTAGATCGAGTTTTTCAGCTGGTAGCGGTTACCGTGTTTCTCCGGGATCGCTCATTTTTGCCTATCTATCCGTGCATGCAGCAGATCTGCTGTCTTCTTACGGTCACAGGTATTTCTTTTGTTAATTGATTGTATTCCAGTACAGATCCATGAGATCTAACTAACGTCTAGACTCTATATTTTCAGTAGGCTATTTGTATTTCCATGCATGAACGATTATTATTCATGATATTGAGCAGTTGACATTCTATACTCTTGCATGCGTCTTTATATGATTGTTAAACCTTCATTATGCAACATGCACATGTAATAACCGACATGCAAGCACAATAACCAACATGCAAACACAATAACCGAAGAACATCTCAATCACACAGCTAAAACGCATCCAGAAACCCCCAGTATATCAGATCTGCACGCCAGAGTAGTAGAACAGTAGCAAATATCTTGATCATCCGGATCAGGGATATTTCACAAAGTGGATCTATGTAGGCTCAAGATTAGATCCTTGAGCTCTCTTCACACCCTTAGCTCTGATACCATGTTAGAATTAGGGCAGTAAAGCAGAACAAAAGTGTCTTTTTAAATTTTAGTCAAAATAACACCTAGATCTTATATTCAGAAAACAAAACTACACTGCTTGAACAGAGAAAACAAACATGTGTGCTCAGAACTAAGATAGTTTAGTTATTTAGTTAAAGAGTAGATCTAGAATAAACATTAGTTCAAATCTATAATGCTGGTATAAATCTTATACAGATCTCAAATGAAACACAATCTGATCATGAGCAGTAAACCAAACTTCAGAAACAAAGAGTAAAAACCAAACTCAATATACAGTCCAGATCTGATAACATTCAATGCTGATACATAAATCTAGATAGATCAAAACAAAAAAAAACTCAAAGCAAAATCCAGATCTGATAATGATAAACTGAATAGCTAACTTACCTTGCCCTGAAGTCTTACCTCTGAAGAAGTCACAGCCACACACTAGAGATGCAATACCATTTGTAATTATGCTCAGACAAAGTCCAGCTCACAGATCCACCGTATAGGTTGGACTCTTTCCAAGAGAAGAATAGACTTTCTTGCCACCAAGGAGATAGGGCCACAAGAACTTTACACGTGCATTTCTAAAGTCAAACCTTCACTCAACAGAAACTTTCAATCATCCAAACCCTCACACAAATTCTGTGGATAAACCCTTACACAAAAAATCTGTGGATAAAGCCCTTTCACAGAAAATTCTGTGGATAAAACCCTTACACAAAAAGAGTAGCTTAAGGGAGGTCATGGCTCAAAAGAACAGGTCTGGACAGATGCAAGGAGGGCCGCATTCACAAGGCTGAAAACACCACAGATCACGCTACAGTAATGTCCTCAAAGGGGCCACACCACACCAATTCACAAGAGGAGCTACACCACGAGCTGCACCACAACAGTCCACAAAGGGAGCCGCTCCACACAGTCCTCAAGGGGAGCCGCACCACAACAGACACTCCAACAGCAAGAAGGTCGCAGCTATAGTAGCCTCAAGGGAGTCATACCACAACACAACAGACCTCAAAGGGGGTCGCAGCAACAAACACTCCAACAGTAAGAGGGTCGCAGCAACAATACACTCCAACAGCAGATGACAAGAGAGGCCGCAGCAAGGAGAGAGGATCCGCTCACCTTAGGAGCTCAAGAACATAACAAAAAAAAGTGAGTTGTGAAAGGTAGGGGGGGTTTATTTATAGTTTAGGCTAGGGTACAAATAATAGAAATTAAATTAAAATAATTATTATTAAAAATAACATGTTTAAATCAAATAATTTAAACATGGTATAATTAACATTTTAATTTAAACTTTATTTAACCCTTAGGACAAAAACAACATAAAACCCCAAACCAACACAAGCAAGGGTAAGGGAGGGTTTAGAAGGGGTTACAAGGTAGTAATACTTGTTCATTCATTTTCAAGGTGACCTTATTATGTTTATCATCATTGCATATGGAATACATCTCTTATGTGGTCATGCCCACCTTCAAGGGTCATATACCAACAAGGTACCTGATCGAGGATCAAGTTGCCCCAAAACATTTCTGGGGTCTTATCCACCAAGGTGCAAGACCAAGGATCAACCCATGCCCCAGGCATGGGTACCCTGGACCATGTCCAGGGGCCCTAGACATATCTAGGGGCTTTATCTGCTTGGTCCCAGACCAAGAACCGTAGTCATAAACTGGGGGCCCTCTCAGGGGTCTTTACTCCTTGGTCCCAGACCAAGAACCCCAGGAGTGTATTGGGGGCCCTAGTTCACAACTAGGGTCTTTTGCCATGGCACTGACTGTTTGGTCCCAGACCAAGTACCCCAGGAGTGCACTGGGGGCCCTAGATCTCGGCTAGGGTCTTTGCCATCCTCCCGGAGAATGACTCTTGCAGCTGCTATAAATTTAACATGTTTTACTGATCCCAGCCTTTGGTTTGTCTCTTTATCAGACCTTGTCTGAACCGGCTTTTAGCCAACCCTATCGTTTTAGAGTTTCTCTGAGAAATTTGGTCTTTGACCACCAACCAGGCCTTTGGCCATTCAAATTTTCAAAGTTCTTAGGAACTTCAGTCTTTGACCAATTCAGGCTTTTAGCCATATAAACTCAGAAGTCTGTGGAAAAATATTCCGCTGCAAATCCAATCACCATTTCAGGGTTAAATTGATATAAAAAAAAAAGAAAAAAAATATAGAAGATTAAAAAAAATAATAATAATAAAATAAAATCCAATTGAAGAAAAATCTACATCTGGGAAAATATATTCTACTACAAATTCTCTATAAAAAAAAAATAATACAAATAAATTATTCACTGCAAATTTTAAGCCCAGAAGAAAAATCAGTTTGTTGCACACCTAGAAACACCATAGTATTACAAATAAAAAAAATTGCAAAAATTATTATAGCCTGGAGGAACCCAACCGTACAACAGCCAGACCCGTCCGATACAGATCGCTGATTTTCAATTGCAAGATCAATGTTCCGTGCAACCGTCGTACTAGTAGCAGCCGTCAATTCTGTACACAGCCACCAGTTTTGTCGTGCCCTTACCCTGCTCGACCCGTACAGCTTGTCAACCAATTGGAGGTCCATACAATTTTTTTTAAAAACAAATCCGTACATGCAGCAATTTTACTGATTCCACTGTCCGTACATCGCGTCCGTTCATATCCGTACGTCAAGGGTCGTCATTTTGGAATTCACACGAGAACCAATCTTTGCCATCTTACGGATTACATAAACTATTTAAAACGTTACTTTAGTCAAGTGAGAAAAGAGGTGACTCTTTCTATTTAAAACGTGACTTTATATATGTTTATGATTATCAACTAAACAAGTGCTTGATAATTGGATGATGAATTTAGATAAAGTATTATTTTATTAAAGTACAAAGTTAAAAGAGTTGAAAGGGGAATATTCCCTTTGATGTTGAAGCACTTTTACAAAGTTTAAAAAAAAGCATATTTCATTCTCTAAAAAAGTTCAAGTCAAGAGAATTATAACAAGGTTATTTAGAAAAGTAAAATAAAGTTATTTAGAAAAGAGAAAAGAAGAATCTCATAATTGAAGTTTTAAAAAGTGCACCATTTAATACAAAAAAATCTAGTTTAATTATCCAAGGGATATTATAAAAATTATTAACGTGTATATATATATATATATCAAAATCCACTCCATCAAAAGGAAAATATATTGAAGGGTATTATTTAATATTTTCGGGAAAAGGGAAAGGTAATAAACCCTTTAAGGAAATAAAAAAGGCAATAAATAAAACCTTTCAAGGAAATAAAAAGCTTCCAAAAGTTATCGTCTTTATCTATAAAACCTTTCAAGGAAATAAAAAGCTTCCAAAAGTTATCGTCTTTATCTATAAGGTACATGTACTAAAAAGGTTTTTAAAGTGAAAAAATTATTCCCATGTGATTGAAGTATTTTTAAGTGGAAAAAGGAATTTTATATTTCCAAAGAAGCCATTGAAGATCTTAATATAAGGTGATTTCGTGAAGCTTTAAAAAAAAAAAATTCTAAAAAGGATTGAAGAAACATTTAAAAATCATTTATTATGGAAGAATATCAAGATAATTCAGAAATACAATCACGAATATTGGAAGGAGAACTAGGACATTATAAAGCGAGCAATAAAAAATTACAGTTTGAAATTGAGAAGGAAAAATATTTTAATGGATTAACACAGAAAGATAATCGTTACTTCAAAGAGTGTATTCGGGAACTCGTTGCACAAAATGAAGAACTAAAGACCAAAAGACAAAAAATGGACCAAGACTTACTAGAACGAGATGAAGAAATATTACGATTAAAAAATCATAATCAAATTTTACTAGTTAAAATCAAGAAGTCAAAAGACAAGAAGAAAGGGGATACAAATTCAGAACAAGAAAATTGAGTTCTCAAGGAGAAATCAACCGAAAAGGAGGAAGAAATCTCCTGCCTAAGGAACCTTAACCAGAAATTACTTGAACAAATTAAAATCTTAAAGGACGAAAAAATGGAGAATCTAGAATCAGAAAAAGACAATAGGTCAAAAAATAAGGAAGAACGTTTACAATTAAGACGACATAATCAAGATTTATTAACTCAAATTAAAAATTTGAAGCATGATAAGAAGACTTTACAAGAAAAGCTAGATCGCAAAACATCATTAGTCGATAAGGAAACGATGACAGACCCAATCAACCTTACAACTCAAAAGGAGGCAAATCTAGCTGATGTAAAGAAGTTTTCAAATGTCGAGGTAAAAACAAGCCAGAGATATCAAGAATACTCAACTCCAAAATTTAGTCAACAAAAAGCTACAAGTATACAAAGTAAGGATCAAGTTGCAAGGATGCCTTATCAACATCCTAGTCACAAAAATCGATACTTTAGCCAATCCTTGTATCAACAGAAACAAATGACCAATATGTCAAAGAATATTACTTCCACTACAATTGATGCTCAAAGTAGAAGCTATCATGGGAGTTGAAATACATCAAGTTCTTTCCAAGAACCCTACAAACTCCCCATGCAGAAGATCGAATTAGGATGGGCAGACTCCTTTACAATTCGATAGTTCTGCTCAGCGCTTAGAAGATTCTATCATCTCAGGTCCTCAACAATTACCAACTCAATAATGAAGAAGCAATAACAAGAGATAAGTTTTCCATAACGTATGCTTTGAGGACAAAGCATTTTTAAGGGAAAGGCAATGTTATGAACATAAATATACATATAAATATATATTCATAACATAATAATTAATTAATAAATAATAATTATTAATACTGAAAGGACATGACTATTGGTTAAGGGCACCCCTGTGTGGGTATATAAACGAGAACTCATTCTCAATTGTATATCATCTCATCTATTCATATATTATTTATAGTCCTACATGGATTATTTTGTTATATTCCAAGTATTTTGGATAATTCTTGTGTGAGCGAACTTTGTTTGTCTCAGGCTTTGATGTGTATGCATGTTTCGGTTAACTAACATACTCTTCAAGTTTCTTGTGTAGGTGACACCAATTTTGTTAACAAGTTTATTTGCAACATCTTAAAGCTTACAGGTTCTCATAGCTTGGAGTGGTGATGAAACTTGTTTGTCTCTTCACAATTTCAAGGATCTAAAGACTCAATCCCTCCTTAGCTCATCTAAAGACTCCATTTTCCAAGGGTTCCAAGGGTTCCAAGGCTACAATTTCCTCCCTTCTCTCTTTCTCAAAGAAAATCTAAAATTTGGTTACTAGTTGGTTACTTTATCTTAGATATATATCAGATTTCAAAATCCTTCTTATTTAAGTTAGTAAGTGAATGTAAAAGTTAGATCTAGAGTTCATGTTTCAATTTTATCATCTTAAACTAGATCTAGCTCAAAAAACGTCATTTTAGCAAGTAGTTTACTTCGAAATTTTTAGAGGCTAAAAGTTGACTCGTTTCAAAGATCTCTTAATTCCATATTTGGCAATTACAGTGCCTTTATATTGCTGCTTTAAAATAGCAAACAAAGACCCTAAGGAGACAAGCTCTTTAGCTTACTCTTCTTAGTTCATTTTTGCTCTTTTTATGCTAGTTTACATGGTCAATTTTGGGTTTTTCCTACTAATAACCAAAGACACTTCCAAAGAGTTTTTGGCCATCTTTTGTCTTTGTTTGTTTGTTGTTTTGTGCAGGTTTGAAAATAGACTAGTGCCTTAGGGTATTATGGAGTCAGAAATAAGGGCAAGATCTCGGGAGGATCTAAATTCAAAGACAAGAGAGTTAGGCTCTATAGTGCTGCAATGGCAGGGCCCTAGAGTCAAAACCCTAAGGGGAGGAGGCTCATTCCGGTGTTGCTTAAGCAAGGCCTCATGCTCCTCCCTCTTTCCTTAAAAATCCTTGGCAAAACGGCTAGCTTCAAAACATAAATCTAAGGGTGAAAAGTGTTGCAATAGCAAGGCCCTTCAAACCCTAAAAGTCAAAACCCTAGGTCTAGAATTAACTAGGCCTAGGACGTCTTCTTTCTTCAACTATTGTTCAAAAGCTAACTCAGAAAAAGGGGAATTAGTGTAGCAACGGCTAGGCTATATCCTCCTTAATCAATGGCTAAAACAAGTTCTCAATCATGGGAACATATAGCAAGGACCTACTTGTGTGTTTGCTACCTAGGGTTTCAATGATTAAGCAAAATAATAACAATGTAACAATAAATGCAAGAGATTTAACCTACAACCATTCATTTAAGAAGTTTTGCATGATAAATACACCTACAAATCATGAAGAGCTTATCAAACCCTAGTTGTAAAACCTTCCAATGATAGAAAACACCATAAAAATGCCAAGAATGATCCTCCACAAGAGTTGCGCCTCACTTCCAAGAGCCAATATACCATGACAAAAGACTAAAAAAAGATCTCTCACAAGAGAGTGAGTTCTATTATCCTAAAATGAGAGGCAACGTCCTCTATTTATATCATCCAGATGACCTTTAATTAGAAAATAGGTCATTTAAAACAGCCGACAAGGCTGACTAACAATATTACACTGTTTTTTACATTAAATGCTAAAAGTGTCACAATATGAGCTCAAAAAGGAGACGTCAGGCCCCTCTGAGGGAGACGTTGGCCCTTTTTGGGCAAGATCAACATCCAGGAAGCAGAACGTTGGCCCTTCTAGGGCTCCTCCAAGCTGCCACACGTGCCAAATGACCCCAGCACACTGCCACACGCTCCAGAAAACGTCCAGCTGCCTCAGGTGACGTCCTGTCCATCAAAAGCAATCGTCCCATCTGCAGTGGGTGATCCCCCCTAGGCCGAGCTATGCCAAAGTGTCCTGGGTAGGACGTCCTTCTTTCTTCTCGTGCATTGGCTCATCACCACGTTTGTCCTGTCTCTGCCATCCCAACAACCATCTGATGGGCTCTTCAGCCCCATGGAGGTCCGAGCTAATCATATCCCCATGTGTATCGGTCCACTGGTACCTATCTGCCGGGTATGATCCTGCACATCAAAAACTACGCCCTCCATGGGCTCATCAGTCCTCGAGATCATAGCAATGTCAATCACATTTCATCATTAAATTTATCAAATACATGCATGAAATCCCTAACATATCATGATTCATCTAAGAGCTCAAAGACATTACACATATCTACTATACAAAGTTGAAGGAACCAACAGAACAACCTATTGGGCTAACATCCAGAAGAGAAGGAAAGTCTCCTCAGAGGACCATGCAAGCCATGTTTATGCGGTGATATGGTCTGGGGATGTCCAGTTATAGTAAGACCAGGGGTAGGTGTTGTCTGTGGGTGCCTCTGTAGGAGGTGAGTTGTACCCGTTATGGATGCACTTTTTCCAAGCCCTTTTATTGCCTTTATTTTTTATTTATTGCTTTTCTTTCTTTTTTACTTCAAGGTCTGACCAGAGGACACTACCTTGGCGTGGTGACCAGAGCTGACAGTGTTACCCACTGGTATCTTCACAGAAATGATAAGGCTGGCTCGTGATGAGACCCCCTTTCCCTTGGCCATGCAACCAAAGGTCATTGCCCTGGCGTGGTGACCAGATAATGGCAATGTCATACTGTTGGATACCTATGAACATAATGGGGCGGCTCGTGATGAGACCTCCCATCCTCTTGGTTATGTCTTGTCTTATTATTTTTCTTAGGGTCCCTTTAGTTTCTTATCGAGAGGCCTTTTATTGCCTTCTCGGGGATCCCTGGGCGAAGCATCTCTAGGTTTTATTTCTTATGGCTTTTATCTTTTACCAGCTGCTTTTACCCCCTGGGCCTTTAGCCCCTTCTTCCCACAAGACAAAGTGTAACCCTCAAAAGGTCATCCTAATGGCCGGACTAGGGGAATGGGATGGATGAATGGGAGATAAGATGTAAAATGATAGAATGGTGGGAGCGGACGATGGCTCTGCAAATCCCCTTTGGTGGCTAACCAAAAACCCATGAATACAAGCTTGCTAAGTCACCCCATTAATCACACCAACAATGGTCAAGTGGATTAGTGTAAGATCCAAGCAGTCATCAGAAATGAAAGGAACCTAATGCATATATAAGAAGGTTATAACGATCAAACATGACACATACCATGATACCTTGGATCAATTACCTCATGGAGCAAGAGTCCTCTCCGATGCAAGTCCAAGCCGATGGTGATGGAAGTTGCTGCTGCTAACAGGACAAATCTGGCGAAGAAGAAGAAGAATGGGCCCTCCAGGGCCATCTCAGGTCAATCCTACTCCCGGTACTCCATGTCTAGGACCTGTGGGCCTCGAGACATGATCTCCTAGTTATCCCTAGATATCGGGGATAACATCTGGCTCCAACTCGGGGACATGTGCTCACCGTAGAGCACATGAGAACCTCATCAATCTCTGGCATAAACCTGCAGACCTGCTCACACTTGACAAGAAAGCATTAGCGACAAAAGGTGGGGTGGTATTGCCACCCCGCAAAATAATACATGTATATAAGGTAATGCAAATAGACAGTAAAACATTTACCTGTACTTACCTGTTGGTTGCATGTTGGTGTAGTCAAACAACCAATGAAGCCATCCCAACAATGTTCCTCGACACCTGCCTTTGTGCTTCATCATAAACCAAAACAGTGATAAATCAAGCACAAAAATGTCATGAGTTAAAATACATATCACATCATCGGGAAAGTCAGAATCTAACTCACGGAAGCTGGTGGGAGGGAGAAAATCCTGCCAAGTCCACTTCTGAGAAAAGTACTCAATCCTATCCAAGAAAGGGTCATGAAAAATACAAGGTTCAGAAAACTGACTCAAAGGGTCTGTAAACTGGTTACCTAGGATATCCTCACGCTCTAGAGTCAAGGAAGGAATCGACAAAGATTTAGCAGACGACTGGCAAACTATCAAGGGAAAGTTGAAAAACTGATTGGAACTAGCATTACCCAACCAACCATTGGAATCTAGGGTTTGCCCAGGAGGAAACTCAATATAAAAAAGGTACTTCCCAACTACACCTTTAATGGAAAAGCATGGCAAAGTAATAACAGGTGGTTGGGGTGAAAAGTCATGAGAAACCTTCTTTAGGCAAACAATGTCCTTACTTGTATTAAAATCTGAGCACAGCGATGATTGGGAATCATCTTCTTGAAAAGAGTCCAAATGCTCAGAAGGGTACTCATCGAAAATCTCAAGGTAAGACTGAAAATCATTAGAAGAATGAGGTACTAGGTCATCCTTGGTTTTTTGAAAGGTACAAGTAAAAACCTCATCTCCTTGTTGCCACTGGTCGGAAGTAATCTGTTGTGACAATTGCAAGGGCAACAACTGGAAACGACTCTCAGTGTCATAGATAGGATCCAGGTCATAACCAACTATATCCCACCTACGTCTCCCAACATGTATGAACTCATCAATGTTATCAACAGTGTCACTATCTGTGTCATGGCATGCAAGGTTTGAAACATTTGAAAATTCATCTTCCTCCTCCTTTTCATCACAAGGTAAAGCTGTGTCAAAAACTAGGAGAGGAGGGTAACTTACTGTTTCTTGTTGCGCAGGAACTTTGGGGACCTCGATGTTTTCAACATGCGTCATTGTTTCATCCTCATGGACTGCTTCTTTATCTTTGATCGCACAGCAAGGGCCATCAACTTCGTTCAAAGCTTTCTTTTCTCCTTCATTTTCTAAATCAAGGATCAAGATGTCATTGGCATCTTGAAATGGAATGCAACTAACCTTATCTTCTTTTTGTTGTGCAGGAGAAAAGGGCTCCTGGATTGCTTCATCAGAGGGAGGGGCACACATTGACACTTCATCATTTTGCTCAGGTTCCATTTCCTCAACCATGTCTTCAAGTATCCTATGTTGAATGATGGTCTGTTTCCCTTCTTCTTGGAAATCATCAACAAGTTTTTCATGGGAATACAAACTTTCCATAGTAAGAGTACCCGAGGTGAAGAGATCCTTCATACCTGATGAGAAGATATTCTGTTCAATTCCTTTAGCCATGCCATAAGCTTCATTTAGCGTCTTTGGGGCCCTTTTACTGAGGGGCAAACCTAGGTGAGCCAAGATCGCATGGGTATAGAGATGGACAACATACTCTTCTCCAGGACGATGGGTTGCAGGAATCTGATATAGAGTGCCCTCAAACCTATTCTGAAAGTTGAATAGGGTTTCATTCTCAGTTTGTTTTATATGCTCAAAATTTTTTAGTAGTACTGAGATGTCTTCTGACTGAATGCTCCATTCTTCAAGAAAGACTTCTTCCAACTGGTTCATAGAGGTGATGCTAGCATTAGGAAGGCTATCATACCATTTCTTAGCATTTCCATGAAGAGTGTTTGAAAAAAGTTTCATCACTACATCTTCAACATCATCATCGACGGGGTGGAATATAAAGTAAGAATAAAATTCATTCATATGAAAGTCAGCTCTTTCCTTATCGCCACCAATGAATATAGGGAGCCATCTCTTGGAGATAGGGGGCATTTGTCTTGGGTATCCTGGGATTTTGCTCATGTCTAAAAGTTTATAGCTCCCAGGATCCCATTGTGAAGTCATTGTTGGCTTCATCATCAGTGGAGTCGCCAGATAGTTTTCTTGAAACTACCAAAGAATAGGGGGGAAAAGTTGTAGTGGAGTCGCCAGGTAAGCTTGTAAGAAAAGGTCTTTGAGGCAAGGCTTACCAAAAGATTTGTCGTTGAGGAAGATTGACTCAGTGTTCCCTGGCAATAGCGCCAAAATGTTATCGCTCAATTTGTAGTCTAGGTCAAGTAGCTGAAAGGTAAGGATCAAACTGGCGTAACAGGAGCTTCCCCACCCACTATCACCTCGATGGGGGGCTCTTTCTATTTAGGGTGGCTAAACCCAAGGGAGACGTCCCTGGCAATCTGGGGTTTTGAAAAGGCAAAGGCTTAAAGGATCAAGGTAAGTTTTTCCCTTTCACAGATTACCGCCAAGAAGATAGTCAAAATGAAGATAAACCACAGTAAGGGCGCCTGTTTGCAAGACAAGGCAACAACAAAACTAATGCATGCAAATAGTGGTTAGCACTTCATAGATTAATGACTATCAACATTTAATGTACATGAGCATAAATAGCAGTAATTATTGACGAAGTCAATGATTGCAAAAAATGACTATGGCTTATAATATTACTTCTCAATAAACACTGGAAATGATATAACATTCAATGTGTATAATCAATCTTTGAAGTAACACCATGCATCAAATATCATTAAATGCTCATATAAGACAGGAGTGTTGCGTCAGGCTTATTAGAGGTGACGTCAGCTTTTCTTTAGGGTTAGTTTGGTAGACAAAGAGGTGAACGTTTTTGCAAATAGGCCAATGAAATTTCTCTATACATCAATGTCTATCATTGGATGACTAAGCCACAATGTTTTTTATCAACCAAGGGTTCAAATAAGGCATGACGTCATCTTTTGATCTAGGGTTAGTAGACGTTAGGGTTAGTTAGCGTTTCAAATTTAAGAGTTTTGAAAAGTTGTTTTAGCACCACAAGCTCAACGTTGGGGAGATAGACTAGTGCCTTAGGGTATTATGGAGTCAGAAATAACGGCAAGATCTCAGGAGGATCTAAATTCAAAGACAAGAGAGTTAGGCTCTATAGTGCTGCAATGGCAGGGCCCTAGAGTCAAAACCCTAAGGGGAGGAGGCTCATTCCGGTGTTGCTTAAGAAAGGCCTCATGCTCCTCCCTCTTTCCTTAAAAATCCTTGGCAAAAAGGCTAGCTTCAAAACATAAATCTAAGGGTGAAAAGTGTTGCAATAGCAAGGCCCTTCAAACCCTAAAAGTCAAAACCCTAGGTGTAGAATTAACTAGGCCTAGGACGTCTTCTTTCTTCAAATATTGTTCAAAAGCTAACTCAGAAAAAGGGGAATTAGTGTAGCAACGGCTAGGCTATATCCTCCTTAATCAATGGCTAAAACAAGTTCTCAATCATGGGGACATATAGCAAGGACCTACTTGTGTGCTTGCTACCTAGGGTTTCAACGATTAAGCAAAATAATAACAATGTAACAATAAATGCAAGAGATTTAACCTACAACCATTCATTTAAGAAGTTTTGCATGAGAAATACACCTACAAATCATGAAGAGCTTATCAAACCCTAGTTGTAAAACCTTCCAATGATAGAAAACACCATAAAAATGCCAAGAATGATCCTCCACAAGAGTTGCGCCTCACTTCCAAGAGCCAATATACCAAGACAATAGTCTAAAAAAAGATCTCTCATAAGAGAGTGAGTTCTGTTATCCTAAAATGAGAGGCAACGTCCTCTATTTATATCATCCAGATGACCTTTAATTAGAAAATAGGTCATTTAAAACAGCCGACAAGGCTGACTAACAATATTACACTGTTTTTTACATTAAATGCTAAAAGTGTCACAATATGAGCTCAAAAAGGAGACGTCAGGCCCCTCTAAGGGAGACGTTGGCCCTTTTTGGGCAATATCAACATCCAGGAAGCAAAATGTTGGCCCTTCTAAGGCTCCTCCAAGCTGCCACATGTGCCAAATGACCCCAGCACACTGCCACACGCTCCAGAAAACGTCCAGCTGCCTCAGGTGACGTCCTGTCCATCAAAAGCAATCGTCCCATCTGCAATGGGTGATCCCCCCTAGGCCGGGCTCTGCCAAAGTGTCCTGGGTAGGACGTCCTTCTTTCTTCTCGTGCATTGGCTCATCACCACGTTTGTCATGTCTCTGCCATCCCAGCAACCATCTGATGGGCTCTTCAGCCACATGGAGGTCCGAGCTAATCATATCCCCATGTGTATCGGTCCACTGGTACCTGTCCGCCGGGTATGATCCTGCACATCAAAAACTACGCCCTCCATGGGCTCATCAGTCCTCGGGATCATAGCAATTTCAATCACATTTCATCATTAAATTTATCAAATACATGCATGAAATCCCTAACATATCATCTAAGAGCTCAAAGACATTACACATATCTACTATACAAAGCTGAAGAAACCAACAGAACAACCTATTGGGCTAACATCCACAAGAGAAGGAAAGTTTCCTCAGGGGACCATGCAAGCCATGTTTATGCGGTGATATGGTCTGGGGATGTCCAGTTATAGTAAGACCAGGGGTAGGTGTTGTCCGTGGGTGCCTCTGTAAGAGGTGAGCTGTACCCTTCATGGATGCACTTTTTCCAAGCCCTTTTATTGCCTTTATTTTTTATTTATTGCTTTTCTTTCTTTTTTACTTCAAGGTCTGACCAGAGGACACTGCCTTGGCGTGGTGACCAGAGCTGACAGTGTTACCCACTGGTATCTTCACAGAAATGATAAGGCTGGCTCGTGATGAGACCCCCTTTCCCTTGGCCATGCAACCAAAGGTCACTGCCCTGGCGTGGTGACCAGATAATGGCAATGTCATACTGTTGGATACCTATGAACATAATGGGGCGGCTCGTGATGAGACCTCCCATCCTCTTGGTTATGTCTTGTCTTATTATTTTTCTTAGGGTCCCTTTAGTTTCTTATCGAGAGGTCTTTTATTGCCTTCTCGGGGATCCCTGGGCGAAGCATCTCTAGGTTTTATTTCTTATGGCTTTTATCTTTTACCAGCTGCTTTTACCCCCTGGGCCTTTAGCCCCTTCTTCCCACAAGACAAAGTGTAACCCTCAAAAGGTCATCCTAATGGCCGGACTAGGGGAATGGGATGGATGAATGGGAGATAAGATGTAAAATGATAGAATGGTGGGAGCGGACGATGGCTCTGCAAATCCCCTTTGGTGGCTAACCTAAAACCCATGAATACAAGCTTGCTAAGTCACCCCATTAATCACACCAATAATGGTCAAGTGGATTAGTGTAAGATCTAAGCAGTCATCAGAAATGAAAGGAACCTAATGCATATATAAGAAGATTATAACGATCAAACATGACACATACCATGATACCTTGGATCAATTACCTCATGGAGCAAGAGTCCTCTCCGATGCAAGTCCAAGCCGATGGTGATGGAAGCTGTTGCTGCTGACAAGACAAGTCTGGCGAAGAAGAAGAAGAATGGGCCCTCCAGGGCCATGCTCAGGTCAATCCTACTCCTGGTACTCCATGTCTAGGACCTGTGAGCCTCGAGACATGATCTCCTAGTTATCCCTAGATATTGGGGATAACAGCTCCCACTCTTCATCCACCCTAGGGGAACGATGTTTTTGGTGATTGTCTCATTTTTGCAGTTTTAGCTTAGATTCAATTCTCACAACTAAGGATAAGCTAAAAGTAATCTTTCAATTCATCACAAAGCACTACTATCTTGTAATGTCCCCACTTTGGGACATCAGGGTATTACACAATGTTATGATGACCAAGGTAGCCATTTGGAGATTATAGTGAGTACAGGAGCTATTGAGTGATATTTTGGGGTCCGACTTGCATCGCTCATCCTATTTCATCATTATGTTCCATTCCGCACAAATTGGCTTTGGTTCTGTTGTATTCCGACGATTTCCATGATTTTGAGTATTTTGAGCTATAGGTTAATTAAATTCACTTAAGAGGTCATTTTGGGCTCAATACTTGGAGGAACCTCTCAATGTAATAGCTCATTGGAATCGGGAGGAACAACACTACAGGATAGGATGATGAGAAGTGACTTTCAGTGGCCAGGGAAGCCACTAGGAGAGATAAGGCGTTTTTCAAAGGTAAAAAGGTTAATTAATTAATTAGAGTGATTTAATTAATTAATTAATGATTAAAAAAGAAAAGTCACTTTGGAGAGACAAGGTGAGCAGGAAGTATAAAGAAGAGGCAAGGGCCTCTATTCTCTCATTCATGTATGATTATCATTTTGATATCTGGCTTCTAGCTAAAGCCCATGCCTTTGGGGTTTTGAGGGTTTTGACATAACAAACCCTAGAGGACGATTCGGTGGTGAAAGATTCCACCTAGCTTGTCCCACGCTTGGTCTCAAGGATGCAATACTCCCCCACACCATTATAGTTCAGATCTACATCAGTGCAGGAGGGTTCTACACCAGCCAGAGGCACAGGAAGAGAGAAGGCGCACCATTGTGTTAAAATAATGTAACTGCAAAGTGTATTCTTATTATTATTTGATATATTATTCATTGGATCAATCCCCATTGTGGATTGATCGTGTCGGCTATTGTAAAAGGACCAAATCCCCTTTTGCGGATTGGTCATAATATAATTGTAAAAGGCAAAAGAAGAAGTCGGCCCCAGAATATATCAAGAGACCCCGAAATATAATAAAGGTGGTTATAACCACCCAGTTGGAGAAGTTGGCCCTGCCAGTGAAGAGACACTTCACACGTGTCAGTCTTGTATAAATAAGGAGGCTAGCGCCTCACTTAGACACACAACTCACTTGCTCATTGGGAGACAATTTTCGGAACTACAGTTAGAGAAGAAGGAGAGAGAGTAGCGCATCTTTGGGAGAGGATTTTATGTATTAGTTTGAGTTATCTCTTAGCATTGTATTGACTATCTATAATAAGGAAGTTTTGATGGGTTTCTTTTGAGGGTTTCCCGGGATAAATGTTGTGTCTCTTGTGATTGTGTATTTCTCAGTGATCTTGTATTATGCTATTGTTATCTATTGAAATGCAAAGAACTATAATAATGGCTTAAACATTAACATGGTATCAAAGCCAACCTGAAGAGAGCATCTTTCACAAGAGAAAAGTGAAAAACGTCATTGTTACCGTACATGAAAAATAGGGCTTTTTGTTGGTGAGGTATTTCAGCCCTAAAATCATCTAGAAAAGTGTGCCCTCCCCCACGGATCATCTTGGCACCTTTGGCGTGACCTTTTAGTGGCTAGATCTCCCGGAAAGTGACACCCTAGTTTCACAGAGTACCAGAAGTACCAAAAAACTAGAAGCACCAGTCCAGAAATCCGTAGATCAAGTTTGAGGGAGTAAAAGTTGGATTTTCAAAAATCTGACTGCACCAGCTTACTCGCCTCAGCTCGGCGCATCTATCCCCTAGATCAGAATTTCAAAATTCAAAGTTTGAAAAATTAGGGTTTCCTCATAAAACCCTAAGTTGCAGTTGCAGTTGCAGTCTCAGAACTAGTTGCAGTTGCAGTACTAGTTGCAGTTGCAGTCGCAGTACCAATTGCAATCACCCTTGAAGTTTTTAAGAGTTGGTAATGATTACCGTTGCTCCGAGATGGAGCCACTACCTGCAAATTCCATCAGAGTTATGTACTCACATATGTTTAAATGGTTAAACTTTAAAGAGTATTTGTAGGAGAAGGGATCTCTTGCCATAGATCAAGAAGGATCTCAAGATCCAACACATTCAGAGGAATGATGCAACCCAAGTGTGATTATTCTGATATGCATCTATTTGTTATGACATTATTTTGATCAGTGTTGCATGTTGTAGCTATGACTATCATTCTAACCTTTGATCAAAATCTGAGTCAAGTTATTAGATGGATTAAAAGTTGAGATCATAGAACTTATCCTCTAACCCAACCTTCTGTCAAGATACCGTATTGTCTTAGTACAGAAGACAGGTTGAAGAAAGCACTCGTCATCTTGAGTGAAGGAGACTCGGAAGAAAAGCAAGCACTCATTCCTGAGGACAAGGCTCCAGGTTTGATTGATCGAGTTAATAAGATTCAAAGGTACACATGACAAGTTGATGACTATAGTTGAGATAGCAGTCTTTGTAAAGTATCATACTTGATAGCATGAGAGCATATAGAGATAAATGCTTAACTTAATCAATTGTCTTATGCAACTAACACCTCCTCTAGGAAGAACCCCGTGTGTCAGTTCCAGGTTGCCATGGAGGAATGTTTGAGCACAACACTATGAGAGTGTTGACCTCATTTTCGTATTGTATTCCTTGTTGAAATAATGTAACTGCGAAGAGCATTCTTATTATTTTGTTATTGGATTAAATCCCCATTGTGGATTAATCGTGTCATTATTATTATTTTTATTATTAGGTTAAATCCCCATTGAGGATTAACCAAGTCGGTAATTGTATAAGGACCAAATCCCCTTTTGCGGATTGGTCAT
>JASDQU010100325.1:40739-62215 GCA_032191745.1 Picea mariana | reverse complement strand
TAGTAAGCCAATAATAATTCGGCCTCTATGAATCTGACCTCCAAACTCTGAGAAAAGGCTACCAATCTATGGATCTAATGAAGGCTAAATCATATGGTAGGAAACCCAGTTGTAGATGATAAATCTGACCCCAAAGTTCAAACCACAAGATCTCTCTTCACAATAGCGCCCTCCTTCAGTAATTTCGCCTTGGAAAAATAACCAATCAATACGCTAAAGAATACACTCATACACTGATGCAAAAAGGCACTAGGGTGGTAGCAACCACTCTTGGAATAAGATCTACTGAAGATCTAGCTTCCTTAAGGCACATCAAACCTGTTCTCCTCAACTGGTGCACCCCAACTTGTAGAAAACCCTCATTGGTACGTTCCCTTGCCAAACTGATGGATGAAATAGTTTTGAACTTATGTAGAATGGTGAAGGAGGAATCTTTCACTTCCTTGGCAAAGCTTGGATTAAGAACAAGAGAATCTTTCACTCCTTTGTTGATCTTTAGGGTTTATTCAGTCAAAGGCCCCAAGTACCATGGGCTCTCTAGCTAAGAAGCCAGACATCAAAATATCATTCAACATAATGAGAGAATAGAAGCCCCTATCTCTGTTTTATACCCCTTTTCTCTCCAAGTGACTTTTAATTCACTTTTAATATTTCTTCATATAATCACTCTATTAATTAATTAACTTTTTTTCCTCTAAAAAGTGATTAATTCGCTCTTATGGCTTCTTCGACCACTAAAAGTCACTTTTCATCATCTTATCCTGTAGAGATTTTCCTCCCGATCCCAATGAGCTATTACACTAAGGGGTTTCTTCAAGTATTATTCCCAAAATGACCTCCTTGGTGAATTTAATTAAAATATGCTCCATAATAACTCAAAATTACGGAAATTATCGGAATGCAACGGAACCAAAGATAAGTTGTGTAGAAATGATCCCGATGATGAATAAAGGTAAATAAACCAAGTTGGGCACCACAAAACTCCTCCAAACCCTCCAATCTCTCTGATGTCATAGTCTCACCCCTCTGGCCTGGTGGACTCAAGCTTGCTGAAGTGAATCTCACTGCATAATAAGGGAATCCAAAAATGGGAACATTACAGTCCTCCCTTCTGAAAGATTGCTTGCCCTCTAGTAACTCCATCAAACTCTGACACTCTGCCAACTGGACCCAATTGATACTAAACATGATACCTAGGTCCCAAACCACCCTGGAAGATGTGAAGCTTCCTCCTCTCAGCTCACTGTTCGACGATGAACTAACATATAAGGTCTTCTTTTGAATGCTATTGAAGGGTAGAGCAACATGGTACTGCAAAAATTCAATCAACCCCTCCATGAGTTGCTCTACTAGAGAGTCCATCTCACACACCTCACGAAAAAACTCCTGAAAGTAACACTCGACCTCCATAGAAAATGATTTTGATCTCCATGACCATATCAAACAACACATGCCCTCCTCCGTCTGAATGTGTTGCCGCCACAGTGAAGTGCTACAAGACCTCAACGAATCATGAAAAAGTGACATGCGCTCCCCTCAAAACTGAAGCTCAATGGAAAATCATAATGGTTTCCCCCTACAAGGATCCACTCGCCTCCATCAGTCAATGAAATGCCCAGCCCTGCAATCCTAGGGTCTCACGCTAATCTCAAAAAGGGACCATCACGCTGACGCTGCACCACTCTGGTCATGACTGTCTTCCCTCACTCCTGGATCCTCATGCTAAAATACCTGTAAGGATTGGGCCCACTATCAAGAAGCTGAACCTGTAAAGGTATCCCTGTGGAACCAAAGTTTGCAAATCCACTGCCATACTTGATCCCGAGTATCAAAAGGGAGAATTTGTCTCGCCATAAAGAATGAATCCCAGCAAGCCCTCTCAAGACAATCCAAGAGTGAAGTTTGTCACTCGCTGGCGCAACCCAGACCATCATAAGGTGAAGCAAATTGTCGACCAATTGGATCCCTAGATCCCATGGCAAATTTGGAAGTCCACCACTTCCAATCCACACTAACTGCTGCTGTGCCATATTGATAACTGACGGAAGCCCTCTAGGAATACCCTTGTGTATGTGTAGGACCAACTATCGCAGAACCCCTCATGAATGGTGTTCCTTGTGGCACATGAACATCCTCCTGCGTATCCTGATCACATCTCTCCATAAGCATCAATGATCCTAGGTACTCCTCACGCTCCTCCATCATCTGGTGCTCCTCTACCAAATCACTAACCTCCTCTGGCGAAGTAGTTGAAGTAAACATCTGACTCTTTGCTGAGATAGATGTAGTGGGTCCCTGACTAGTCTCCTCAAGGAGATCCTCTAATCTGTACTCTGATTCTGGAAGGGTTGTTTGTGCGCCTTCCAAGAATCCTCGTGTGCTTACCAACTCATGAGTGAAGTGGGTCCACCTCAGTCTCCTTCTCCCTCAGTGCACTATGATACATCTCGCCAACCTCCAAGAGGTAATCTCTATCCATCGGTAGCTGCTGGTAGTCGGTCCTCATCACAGTCACTCTCTCCCTGAGTGTCTAGAAATCATCAAGGGAAAGCTCCCCATTCGAACTATCATGTGCCATAGAGGCCCTCCATCAATACTCTGCCACCAATGCGTGTGTTTCATCAATGTGTCTAATGGATGTCATGATCATGTCCTCTCGGACTCTCAACTATCCTGTCAAATGCTTTGACTCCTGATCAATATCCTGCTGAGGTGCTACCTCGTGACCCCCACTGCTAATGTCAACAATGGAATCCCCATCAACATACTCCTCAAGAGATAAAGCATTGTATTGCCCACTGTCCTCTGTGCTACTGAGTCCTCCTGTATGCCATTGTACACCATCACCAACTGCTACCTCCATCTGAATCACATTGTATCCTGTATGTGCAGTTGTATCCTCCTGTGCACTCACTCTACTAATGTCATCTGCACCTAGATCCTATACAGATGTGTTCAAACTCCATACATGTGACATGGTCATCTCGACCAACAAGGAAAGTATCCTCGTCACTATAGACTGGTCCTAGAAGTAAGTACCCCATCAATTTGTCGATCTCCCCAACCTGATCTATCAATGGACTACCCAATAGAAGTGACTCACTCTCCCCATTTTGATAGGTATGTATATAGTCAACTGGCTCCAAGTCATTCCTCTCCTCCTAGGTTTGCAGATCCATGTGTTCCTTGTTTTCAAATACTACACAAAGCTCCTCTACCACATCCAGAATGCCATTGATATCCTCCTGTGTCATGTCTATCATAAGTGTCTGAGAAGGTAAGGAATGTGCCACACTCAACTCCATAGGAAGCTCCTCCTCACCAATGCAAGGTTCCCTAGAAGTCATGTCATCTCCCAAAGGTGGGTCATCGAATCTCTGAATCTCATCATGCCTAGATGCAAATACATCTACAACCTGGTCATCACTTTGTCCATCAAATGCGCACGAGTCTTGGGACTGCTCTAATGAGGCATCCAAGGCCGCATCCTCATACACATCCTTCTCACCACTATCATAGTGCACCTCAATGTAATGCACTCTCCCATTACCCCTACATTTGTGATCCTGCTCCCAAGGTTCTTTGCAACTGTAGCAAAGTTCCCTGCTAGCATGTGGTGATGTATCTGCCTCCTTGACTGCTTTGGCATTGTTTTCCTTTGCTATGCTGCTCCAATAATTGACTTCTTCCATCTTCTTGGCCCATAATGCAACCTCATCTTTGCTCCAACTAGGATTTTTGATGGATACAAACTGTTGGAATATTACTTGAGCCCTGAATGTCTCACTAAGGGCTTGATATTCCTCATCACAATATGTGATCTCCTCTGCAAATTACATTTCTCCTCTAGATCATCAATGTTTATCACAGGATGGCGAAGGACTTTTGCTTTGATACCACTGTAATGTTCCCAACCAAATCTGATATAAAAATCGGACTTATGTGGTTGAGAACTTCCGTCAAACACTTTGACGGTAGGATCTATTTCCTGAGCCAAAGGCCTTCCTCTTGATGTCCCAACTTCAGAATGGGTTATAGATGTGTTTAGAAGGTCAATGGGATGGGTTCCAACCCCTTATAACTCCCTGGATATCTGTTGTTTGGTTATTTAGCTTGCTGTTATGTTTATAGCAACTTGTCTCTTTGTGGCATTTTGCCAAATAGTTGGCATGCAGAATGTTTTTATTGAGTGTATGATCTGATTTTGCTTGTTTTTGCAGCCAATGATTGTATATGACAATAACAAAGATTCAACAAGAACCCATAAAGGAAATACAAGAATATAGTCACAAATCAGATCTGACCTTTATTTATTAAATAAGCAGCTCCATACATGAAATATTCAGATTTGGAAATACATATATCAGATTGGTTCTATGGCTGTAGGGGTTGAATTTTCAATAAGCTAGGTTTAAGCATGAAGTTTATTCCATTTTTAGCATTTTATAAACCATAAACAATTTGTTGCAGCAACCAAGATCACAAGAAGAAACACCATGCACAAGAAGTATCCTGGGAAACCAAATAGTTGGCATGCAGAATGTTTTTATTGAGTGTATGATCTGATTTTGCTTGTTTTTGCAGCCAATGATTGTATATGACAATAACAAAGATTCAACAAGAACCCATAAAGGAAATACAAGAATATAGTCACAAATCAGATCTGACCTTTATTTATTAAATAAGCAGCTCCATACATGAAATATTCAGATTTGGAAATACATATATCAGATTGGTTCTATGGCTGTAGGGGTTGAATTTTCAATAAGCTAGGTTTAAGCATGAAGTTCATTCCATTTTTAGCATTTTATAAACCATAAACAATTTGTTGCAGCAACCAAGATCACAAGAAGAAACACCATGCACAAGAAGTATCCTGGGAAACCTTTCTTAACAAGGGAAGAAAACCCAACCAATCCTTTGCTATATTCTTCAAGAGAAAGACCTCCACCACCATAAAAGACTAGCACACAAAAGGGTGTTCAGAAACCATAGAAGACTAGCGCCCAAGAGAGGTGCGCACTTTTCCCAAGACGTAAGTACTTGCTGAAATTTCCAAACTCACACTTGTGATATGATTCCTCAATCGAGAATTTACCTTTACTTATATTAGACTGAACCTATCAACAATAGTGTCTATTGGCACAGCAGGGCCGACCTCAATAACTCACAATATAATTAATAATTACCATATTAATTATCTTTCACTTTATGGTGGGGCCGACTTGTACCCTTTACATCACAAATAGGGTTACAAGTAAGTCTGACTCTTGTACAATGTAGCAAGGGATCTCATACACCCACTAGTGATCAGCGACTAGGGGCACATCCATCTGTGCTCAGCCATAGGGATGTCCACATCTCTATCTCACTGCGTCTCACAGGAGAACCACACTCACTAGTGCTCAACCACTAGGATCATGTTCACCTGTGCTCGACCACATGCATGCCCAACTCAACATATATTCTTTCTCACCGCGTTACACAGGAGAATCATCTGGAGTATCACATCATCTCAACTCTCTGCACAGAGGAGGCTAATACATCGTTTCATCTTTGTCTCAGAATGATACACCCAACTCATGGGCTTCTCCACACGTTCACATGTGCTTAGCCACAGGCACGTCCAACTCAACAAATCTTCTTTCTCACTGTGTTACACAGGAGAATCATCCGGGGTATCATCTCAACTCTCTACACAGAGGAGGCTAGCACTACGTTCCAGTTCTGTCTCAGATAGGAACCACACACCCATCTCATGGGCACACCTAGCTCATGGGCTCTCTCTCAGGTCGACTCACTCAGTTTGTGTCTTGGAGGATGTCTCACACAGCTGTAATCATCAACATTCCCTCTCAGCTAGGGAGGCATTCTCCACCAGGCCAAGTCTCTCACGGAAGTACTCGAACTTCGTCTTGGAAAGCGGTTTGGTGAAGATGTCTGCAATCTGCTCATGGGTAGGAAGGTATTGCATGTGTACTGTCTTCCTCTGCACCATGTATCTGATATAGTGATATTTTATCTCGATGTATTTTGATCTATCATGAAACACAGGGTTCTCAGAGAGCTTCACACAGCTCTGGTTATCACAATGAATAGTAGTAGGATCCATCTCATGATCGAATAAATCAGTCAGAAGTTTGCAAAGTCACACTGCTTCGTGGACTGCTACACTCAATGCAATGTACTTTGCCTCTGCGGTACTCAATGCCACAGAGCTCTGTTTCCTGCTACACCAGGAAACCATGGCAGACACCAAAGTAAAGCAACAACCAGAGGTGCTCTTTCGGTACACTGTGCTCCCTGCCCAATTTGCATCCGCATATCCCTGCAGGCTCAAATCTACACTGGAGGCATATCTTAGGCCATAACCAACTGTGCTTCATAGGTATCTCAATACATGTTTTGCTGCTATCCAGTGAGTTTGTCTCGGTTGGCTCATGAACTGGCTAATCACATTCACTGCATAGCATATATCCGGTCTAGTGTTAACTAGATACATCAGTGATACAATCAATTGTCTGTACAACTGTGGATCAATCTCTCCTGAATCAACATCACTCATCTTCTTCAAATCCATCACCATTGGTGTAGGCATGGATTTGCATTCTGTCATATCGAACTTTTTCAATATCTCCACAGTATATTTTCCTTGACTTAGGAAAATCTTGTCTGTCCTCTGCCATACTTCTAGTCCCAAGAAGTAATCCATCAAGTCTAAATCCTTCATTTCAAATTTAGCAGTCAATGCTTGTTTGCATTCAACAATGAGTCTCTCTGAACCGGTGAGGAAAAGGTCGTCCACATATAAGATCAAGCACTCATTGCCATCAATGTGATACTATAGGTTTGGATCATCAACACTCTTGTTGAAGCCCAAACTCATTGGGAATCCAATCATTTTCTCGTACCAAGCACGTGGTGCTTGCTTTAGTCCATATAGGACTTTCTTCAACTTGCACACATGAGATTTTTCGTAGTGTATAATGAATCCTACCAGCTGCTCGATATAAACTTCTTCCTCAATTTCCCTGTTGAGAAAGGCTGTCTTTACATCCATCTGATGTAGCTTCCAACCCATGGAAGCAACTACTGCAATAATAGAATGGATGGAAGTGTATCGGGCTACTGGAGCAAATGTCTCATCATAGTCAACTCCCTCTACTTGCGAGAACCCTCTGGCTACAAATCTCGCTTTGTATTTCTCGATGCTTCCATCAGCTGCATGTTTGATTTTATAAATCCATTTGGAAGTCACTACAGACTTTCCCTCTGGTCTCGGAACAATATCCCATGCATCATTTTTCAATATAGACTGATATTCTTCTGTCATGGCATCTTGCCATACTTGTTCACTTGAAGCTTCTCCATGACAAGAAGGCTCGGTTGCAATGATGTGGGTCATGACTAACAGATAGCTTGAGAATCTCTTTGGTCTCTTGCTCTCTCTGGTTGTCCCTTGAGGGGCTGTATGTCCCTCTGCTTCCTGTAGAGTTTGTCTGGCCCAAGCAAGCCTTTTATGTCCTACTGTAATATCTCTGGGCATGTCAATTGGAGCAACTGGAACGGCTAGAACAATCGGATCAACTGGAGCAACTAGATTAATTGGAATAATGTTTGTCTCCCTCTGAACTATTGAAGGGGAGAAAGCATTGTCTCACTATCAATTTCCATTTGAGATTCTCTGGATCTTTGGAAAGCTATCTCTTCTTCAAAAGTAACATCTCTGCTTATTTCAATCTGTCTTTGACCAGGAATGTAGATCCGATATGCTTTTGAGGATTCACTGTATCCTACAAATGTGCCCTTTATTCCTGAAGGGTCTAGCTTGGATCTCCTCTTTGGGTACATGAAAATATACTGGGCACCCAAATATCCTGAAGTGTCCAATCTCAGGCTTCACTCCGGTTAAGGCTTCTTCTGGAGTAATGTTCTTCAAGATCTGATGAGGTCTCCTGTTCTGAACATATTGTTGTCATGCATGTTTCTGCCTATAGAGTCATAGGTAGACTCTGATCATGAATCATTGCTTTGGTTGCCTCGATGATAGTTTTGTTTTTCCTCTCTGCAACCCCATTTTGCTGAGGGTTGTAAGGAACTGTGAACTCCCTCTTGATCTCTGCTTCAATACAAAAATTGCTGAAATCTTTGGAGGTGTATTCTCCTCCATTGTTTGATCTTAGTACCTTGATCTTTCTTCCGGTCTGGTTCTCAACCTGAGCTTTGAATTTTTGAAAATTTACAAGGACTCCATCCTTGTTCTTCAGGAAGTAAATCCAAGTATTCCGGGAGTGATCATCTATGCAGAGTACATAGTACAAGTACCCATTCAGAGATGCAACGGTCATTGGCCCACACACATCTGAATGTATCAACTCCAAGATTTTCTTGGATCTATTGTCACTGCTCAAGAAGGACCCTTTAACATTCTTGCCAAGAGCACAACCTTTGCAAATACATTTATGTTGAATCTGTATCTCTGGAAGACCTGTTACCATTTTTATTAGAGCTGGGAGAGCTCTATAATGAATGTGAGCAAGTCTTCTATGCCATAGCTCACTCAAGCTGATAGTGTCATGTAATAGGGCCTGGACTGGTCTGATGGTAAATCTGTACAAGCTGTTTTCTCGAACACCAATTACCTTGGCAGAATTTATATGTGAATCTTTCTGCCATGCAAGGACTCTTCCTTTTGAAAAGGTAACCTTGTAGCCTTTGTCTTCCAAGGTAGAAATGGAGGCAAGGTTCCTCTTCATTCCAGGTACATATAGTATTTCTCTTAGTTGCAGCTGCATATCTGAATCTAGTTGAAAGGTAGAAGTTCCAACCCCTTTTACATTATATCTGGCATCGTCTCCAAGGACTACATGTAGATGTGTCTCTTTCTCAACAAAATTTGTTAGGTGATCTCTAAAACCGGTCTTGTGCCTGGAGGCACCACTGTCAATTAACTGAGTATTATCATTGGTAGGGACCATACCTGAGAGTGCTGAGATGTTGATGTCTTCATCTCCTTGAAGTCTTGGGTTCCAGGAACTGGGTTTGCCTGATCCACCAAGCTTGTCTTCCATCATGATTTTGTTCATCATATTTTTAGATTCTTCACAAACCCTTGTCAACTAGGCATGGCTAGGCACGGCTAGCACTTTTAGGCTTTGTTGGACTTATGACTGCCAACAATAAGCCTTTGAAAGATAGGAGAACATTGGTGAGCTGAAGAGCTCCTTCAAGGAGTTGCAAAAACCCTAATTTTGAAATTTCTATAGAAATTAGCGAAACCCTATAAACCCTACGGCCAAAAAGTGAAAATGCTCGGAAATGCAATATGAAGCTTGCTGGAGGTGTGTTGGAGGAGGTCGTACACTCCTATACACTTTTTAGCCTCAACATCCAAGTGGCAAGTGATGAAACTCCTCAGAAAGGTAGGCTGTACGGATTTTCTGGAAACCCTAGGAGGGTCCTATGGTTTTGCAGAAGAGAGAGGATGACTGAAATTTGCTTGTGCAATGGGTTCTTCAAGACCTATGCTCTGATACCATGTTGAATTTTCAATAAGCTAGGTTTAAGCATGAAGTTCATTCCATTTTTAGCATTTTACTTAAACCATAAACAATTTGTTGCAACAACCAAGATCACAAGAAGAAACACCATGCACAAGAAGTATCCTGGGAAACCATTCTCAACAAGGGAAGAAAACCCAGCCAATCCTTTTCTATATTCTACAAGAGAAAGACCTCCACCACCATAAAAGACTAGCACACAAAAGGGTGTTCACAAACCCTAGAAGACTAGCGCCCAAAGGAGGTGCGCACTTTTCCCCAGAAGTAAGTACTTGCTGAAATTTCCAAACTCACACTTGTGATATGATTCCTCAATGGGGAATTTACTTTTACTTATATTAGACTGAATCTATCAACAATAGTGTCTATTGGCACAACAGGGCCGACCTCAATAACTCACAATATAATTAATAATTACCATATTAATTATCTTTTACATTAATTATCTTTCACTTTATGATGGGGCCGACCTGTACCCTTTACATCACAAATAGGGTTACGGGTAAGTCTGACTCTTGTACAATATAGCAAGGGATCTCATACACCCACTAGTGCTCAACCATTAGGGGCACATCCATTTTTGCTCAGCCACAGGGATGTCCACATCTCTATCTCACTGCATCTCACAGGAGAACCACACTCACTAGTGCTCAGCCACTAGGATCATGTTCACCTGTGCTCAGCCATAGGCACATCCAGCTCAACAGATCCTTTTTCTCACTGCTTTACACAGGAGAATCATCTAGAGTATCACATCATCTCAACTCTCTGCACAGAGGAGGCTAATACATCGTTTCATTTTTGTCTCAGAATGATACACCCAAGTCATGGGATTCTCCACTCGTTCACCCGTGCTCAGCCACAGGCACGTCCAACTCAACAGATCTTCTTTCTCACTGCGTTACAAAGGAGAATCATCTGGAGTATCATCTCAACTCTTTGCACAGAGGAGGGTAGCACTACGTTCCAGTTCTGTCTCAAATAGGAACCACACACCCAACTCATGGGCTCTCTTTCAGGTTGACTCACTCAGTCTGTGTCCTGGAGGATGTCTCACACAGCTGTAATCATCAACAATAGGTAGCTCCAAAGACAAGATAGAACAATGGTATGCAGCTCCCAAAGTCTTCCAAAACACTTCCTTAAATCTGGACCTCCAAAATGACATTGTTTCTTGACACTATATGATCTCCCTGGCTGTAGTAAGCAAATAATAGTTCGGCCTCTCTGAATCTGACCTCCAAACTCCAAGAAAAGGCTACCAATCTATGGATTTGATGAAGGCAAACTCATGTGGTAGGAAACTCCAGCTGTAGATGGTAAATCTGACCCCAAACCACAAGATCTCTCTTCACAATAGCACCCTCCTTCAGTAATTTCGCCCTGGAATAATAAGCAATCAATATGCTGAAGAATACCCTCATACATTGATGCAAAAAGGCGCTAGGGTGGTAGCAACCACTCCTGGAATAAGATCTACTGAATATCTAGCTTCCTTAAGGCACATCGAACCTGTTCTCCTCAACTAGTGCGCCCCAACCTGCAAAAAACCCTCATTGGTGCGCCCCCTTGCCAAACTGATGGTTCAAGTAGTTCTGAACTGATGTAGAATGGTGAGGGAGGAATCTTTCACCTCCTTGGCCAAGCTTGGATCAAGAACATGAGAATCTTCACTCCCTTGTTGATCTCTAGGGTTTATTCGGTCAAAACCCTCAAAACCCCCAAGTACCATGGGCTCTCTTGCTAAGAAGCCAAACATCAAAATATCACTCAACATAATGAGAGAATAGAAGCCCCTATCTCTCTTTTATACCCCTGTTTACCTTTTCTCTCCAAGTGACTTTTAATTCACTTTTAATATTTCTTCATATAATCACTTTATTCATTAATTAACCCTTTTTCCTCTAAAAAGTGATTAATTCACCCTTGTGGCTTCTCCAACCACTGAAAGTCACTTTTCATCATCTTATCCTGTAGAGCTTTTCCTCTCGATCCCAATGAGCTATTACACTAAGGGGTTTCTTCAAGTATTATGCCCAAAATGACCTCATTAGTGAATTTAATTAAAATATGCTCCATAATAACTCAAACTTACGGAAATCGTCGGAATGCAACGAAACCAAAGAAACTTTGTGCGGAAATGATCCCGTTGATGAATAAAGGTAAATAAACCAAGTAGGGCCCCACAAAACTCCTCCAAACCTTCCAATCCCTCTGATGCCATAGTCTCACCCCTCTGGCTTGGTGGACTCAAGCCTCCTGAAGTGAATCTCACTGCATAATAAGGGAATCCAAAAATGGGAACATTACATGGTGAGTGGAGAGGGAGTTCACGTGGGTGCAAATAGTTCGTATGTGCCTTAGAGAGTGTGACCAATGCCTCAAAATTTGTGCTATGCATGTAATATTGCCTCAAAAAATGTGCAATTGGACAATCATGTGCAAAATAGCCTCCAAAGGCCCAAGTGTGGTACATACATAAGAAAGAGAGGGTCCTTGTGTGCAATGTGTGCTAAACCATGGGTATAACAACCCTTACAAAGTGCAATCACCTTTTACAAAGCAAATAATAAAAAGAGAATAGCTAGAGGTCCCATAAATCATGTATCCTAGTAGATTCACCTTAGAATGCCCACATACCTACCCAGGACATAAATGCCCAACATCAAAGGGAGTTACCACCTCCAAAGGGGTAGTTGGTCGGAGCAATAAAACCAAGCACCTTGAGAATGGGGACTAAAAGGACATGCCATGACCATCCACCCAAGGGGATCTGGGTAACCTATAACCAACACTTGTACATCAAAAACATCCCATCATGGCCACGTACAAAGAAAGAGACAAATTGGTGATTTAATGCCATGTCTTGTAATCATATTATTCAAAATGTATTATTATAACTGTTGCCGCCTAATCCACACCTTAGATCACGTGGAATAAATCTTCAATCCACTGGGTGTGGCCTTGGGGGCAAGTCTCGAGTCGGGTAGCTGTCACCTAACACTCGAATCCTCCCTCTAGGCTAACTCCTAGCAAAGCCAAGGTGAGTAGTCCCTAAAAAAGAATCTAAGGTTGATTAGATCTAAGTACAAATAATAAAAAATATTATTCTAGGAGTTCATATGAAACAAAAGGAAATGTGACTATTCTAGTAGCATATAACGACACAAATAAAGACTTGCTTAAGTAAATCAAATACTTCAAGATCACTAATAAGCAAAATAGAATACTTGAAAGTAAATGAGAAACAATGATAATAAGCAAAATGGAAATATGTAGACTAGTGCCAAAGGTAAGGTATTGCTGCAAGATGTATGTGTGTCAAGTGCTTTTGGTAAATTTTATTATTAAAAGATCACTGGTTGAATTAATGGGTTAATTCGGTGAAGTTGCTTGATGTTGCAAGTCCAATTTGTGCATGCAAGATTGTAAGTGTGAAACAAAATAAAATATAATCTAATATTTGGCCCCTTAACAATTATCCCTCAAATGGGTACACACGCTATCTCAAAGTTTCCCCCCGAAGTCACATGCAATCCCACGAGTATTGGTCCTTTTGAGTAATAACGAAAAGGTGTTTTCCTAGTTAAACTACTCCACACTACTCAACTCCATTTCTAATTGCACCCCAGGTCAAACAAAGCTCGCTATTGTCATGAGCATACTAAGGCACTAGCGGGGAAGGTTTTTTATTTTGCAAAAAAGGAAATAACTGAAAAGGAAACTAAACTAATTAATCTATGAAAATGAAACTAAGCTAATGTTTTGCAGTGCTTGGGTTTATTTTAGATTTATTTTATGTTGCAAAAATAGAAGGAAGCAAAAGAAAAGACAAAACACCAAAAGAGACAGTTACCCCCAGGGGCTGGGGGAATGGCAGGCCTAGTGGGTAATCCCACTCTTTCTTTCAAGTTACAACCATTTTGGAAGAATGTTTGATGATATTTTATAGAATCAAGACCTTGCAAACTTACAAATTGATAGAAAATTGATACTGGAAGAAGGTTAGATGCCTCAGGTGGTCTTGGATGCTCCAGATCCTTGAAATTCGGGAATAGTTTCCCCTTGTCTGTTTGCTAAACCTGAAAAAACAGCAAACAAAAGTGGAAGAATGTTGCCCAAAATGCTTTGGGACAGCCTGCAAAAATATGTTAGATGTTGTACAAAATTATCCAAATGAAAAGCTATGAACTAAGTTAGCAAAGAGCCAAGAAAGCAAGCAAGAAAGCAAGTTTTCTTGGTGAATTTTGTTTGCTGTCCTAAAACAGCAAACAAAATGGCACTAATATTGCCAAATATTTACTTCAAAGCTCTTATAATTGAAACTACCTCTGAGCCTTAAGATTTAGAATAAAATACTTGCTAAAATGCGACTTTTTATGCTAAATCTACTTAGAAAGATGAAACTTCAAATGTAAATTGGATCTAGCATGCATGCATGCAAAAGTAACCAAAGAAAATTTAGATTTTGTGAAAGAGAAAGAGATAAACTCGATGGCGTGGTGGAATGATGAGGAACTATGCCTTTAAAGTCTTGGAGTTGTGGAAGATGCAAGCTAGCTCAGCCACCTCTCCAAGCAAATGAGATCCTGTTTGCTTCAAAGACTTGCAAAAATTGTTAACTTCTTGGTGTCACCTACAAGAGAAACTCGAAGGGCATGGTAGTTAACCAAAACCTGCATGCACATCAAAACCTCTCAAATAGACAAACAATAGGATTGAAAAAAGCAAACAAGCTTAGTTATCCTATCGTACTGGGTGACAAAACCCCTTCAAAGGCCAATGCTAGCAATTAAAAATGCAAAAAATTAAAACATCGCCTCGTAAGATTAAAGCACATGACAACGATCATTCACACAATAGCACAAGCCACCTTTGACCTCCAAATCCTTTTTATTCCAATGAAATAGTATTACAATGATAGAACCACAACAAGCTTCACCCAAATTCTCATTAACCAATTGAGGAGAGGTCGACTTGCTTAAATAGCTAAGTGGGAGCAATTCCCAAAGCTAGAGGGCAGTTAGCTCAACGAGATGCGCCACATGTGAGTAAGGTTTGAGTGCCACATCTCAAGTTGACACAAGAGAACTCGCCACAAGTGAAGGATGGAGAGAGGTGGAAGGCTCCACCTCTCTTGGCATAGGTGTGCCTCTCCTTGGGATTGGCGCCCTCAAGGAGAGTGCACCACCTCTCTTGAGTGAGGGTGCAGCAAGCATGGGGATCATCACCGTGTCAAGTGAACTCAACACAACTCACTCTTAAGTTGCCACTGAACTCCCCCTAACTTGCCCTCAAGTGCCACTAACAGCTAGTGAACAAAGAGAGAGGGTGAGTTGACTCAAAACATGTCCCGACATGTTTCCTAAAAGATAGGGAGCTGATTTATTTGTCTTTTATTCACCTTTTACGAGTAAAATTGACTTTTTAATGAGAATAAGTCAATAATTTCTCTCGAAAAGGGGGTGCAAGGGTATAAGGGGTATTCTGGCTTAGAAAACGATACCCCCAAGGAATATAATGCCTCCTATTACCACTTATTTAATATTACATCAATTTACAAGGTAAAAATCTCATTTTATGAGAAATTTTACGACTTATTAAAAAAATAAAAAAATCATAGGGGGACCTAATGCATGTCCATAAGACTCTAGGTAAATGACTAGCATGGTAATATACATTAGACACTAGACTCACACAACACACAATAAGGCCTAACCATTAGTACACACTCCAGCTTTGGAGGTAGTGAGTGAAAAAACTTAGAAATTGTAACTCGCTAAAGAGCAAGATATAATTAACAAGTGAAAAAAAAAACTCTAGAATATGCACTGATGATCAAGTCAACTCGCTAAAGAGCAAGATATAATTAACAAGTGAAAAAAAAAACTCTAGAATATGCACTGATGATCAAGTCTTAGGGAGATGAGTTTTTTACACAATAGAGACCTCATGCTAGCTCATTTTATTACAATACCCCCATGGGGATATGGAACATGCATAAAGAAGAAGAAGAAGAATAAATTTTTTTAGGGGGCCATATGGCTCGACTGGACTTCTGAGCCCTGAATTTGAACAAGTGCCTTGTTCAATCTTTGCGGATCATCTTCAGTCCTGCCTGGTGCAACTAGGGAGGTAAAAATAACTATTGTGTTGAATATATGTAATTCACTGATTTTATTACTTACAATAATAATGTATTTGTTATCTAAAGATAAAGAAATTTCTTGTCCACAAAAATTATAAAGAAATTATAAGATAAAGAAATTATATCTTATCACAAAAATATGCTGACAAGTAATATTATAAGCGTCACATCGCATCTTATGGCAGTAGTTATATTTGTGGGCTCTCCATGTAGTTATATGTTTGAGCTCTCCATGTAGTTAAGTTATAAGTGTTGTATTCTGTTATCTGATTTATTCTATCTTTTCTAAGCATAATTAAGGATCAGATACAGCAATTAGGAATACCCCCTTGAGCTGGAAAAGAACCAACCAGAAGTGAGAGGTTGACAGTGGGCAGCCCTCCTAGTTATCCCAGTCTGCTTCAATGTGTTAGGGACTTGACATCTTGAAGGAACTGGATTTGAGGGGTAACATGACTCATGCCCAATTATGTATTAAAACAGTTATTGTAGGCAAATTCGACCTGGTAGTTAGTATTCCTACTTGGATGGTTCTTTTGTGACATACTTTCCCAGCATGCCCTACAGCGCTTGATTCACTTTTTTCATTTGCCCATCCAATTTCTGATGATGTGTTGAAAGTCAATTAAGTGCCTATGGCTTGAAACATGCTCTTCTAGAAGTTGGAAGTGAACTTTGTATCTAAGCCAGATACTATCTTCGTTGGCACTCCATGCAACATGACTCTATCTTCTTTATAAAGATCTCAGCTATGTCCAGGGCTTTGGTTGTGATCCACACAGGTATAAAGTGTGCAGCGTTGGCGAGTCTATTCATGACCACCTTGAGGGAATCATTCTTTCCCACAGTCTGCAATAGACTAGCAGGATGCTGATCTTCCGTCTTTACTTTCGGTCATTCAAGACATTGAGCAGCATATCCTGCGTCATTCTTCTCCATTTTTGGCCAGATGTATGGCTTCCTCAAGTTTGTTATGCAAGAGGTTGGTAGGACTCAAATGTGGGACGGGGGTGATCTTAGTGTTTAGGTATTATTGTTAACTTGATGGTTTTGTGGATCCCCTAACCAGTGTCAAAATTAAATTCAAGTATTTTTTAAATAACTAGTGAAAATTAAATTCATGCTTTTTTTTTTTAAATAGTATTCAGGCTTCAGCCTTAGGAACCACATTAGTTTACCTCCATCTTTGTAACTTTATTTTTGGAAGGCGGACCACCCTGTTATAGAAAATTTCAATGAAAGATTAAAACTGGAAAACTTGTTCTCAACCGATGAGAAAGCTTCCCTTTCTTGTATAGAAATGCCATTGTGATTTTGATGTTCTCTCAGCTTCCAGTTCAAGAAATGTTTCCAAGCCAAGGAGACTCCTGTGACATAGAAGGAAACTCCAATAATTTAGTTTTCACTCTCTTGTGGGTGTCATAGAGAGACATAAACATGGCTAGACAAAAATCATAGTAAAGGTAGCCTCTACTATGGTCCTTAGTGATTTTGGGGCATTCGATGTCTCCGTGCCTTCCTCCCCTATATAAAATTTCGACTGTATAGGTTTCTGGATCTAAGTTTTTAACCACTGCCCAAAACGCCATGTGCATTCCCTTGACATTTTCAGATATTCTTTTGATTCCCCCATTCTTGTTCTTTATTCTAAATTCTAATCATTAACAAGATCTTCATTAAAAGTTATAGACATAAGCCTTGCTTTGATATCTGAGATCCTGCTCCATCCCTTTTCATTTGGTGTTTGACACTTTTGGAAAGAAATACCATACATGTTCTACACATAAATTGCTTGGAAGTTGAAGAAAAGGAATGAGTTACCATTTTTTTTGTACTTAGCTGTTGATTTGTAAAAGGATAGAGTAATGATTTTCTGACCAAAATAATTTCTTGATTAGTTAGTTCTCTTTTCCTGTTATCAGAAAAATGTTTTTATTTAGTTATATATAAAATTCTCTTTTCTGAGAGCACAGGTACATCCATATAAAAAAATAGACTCAAAACAGGACTGGCGTTGGCCCTAACTGGGTCTTTCAGCATACTACCTAATTTCTGAACAAGAACTGACCGATATAAACATAGATGTCATCCTTACTATATTCCAAGTGATTTACATGTATGAAATAGAACATATAGTTAGTGTATCATATCTTGAATCCCACAGATTGGGCTGCCATACTGTACTGGAATATCAGGGGTCTGGTGACATCTTGTCCTCTGCAGCTGGAGACATTTCCTCCTCCAAGAACCCAGGGACTGGTGTTTGAACACTTCATCATGAGAATCTCCGTGCAATTATAAATTTTCTTCTTAAATGCTTCCTCTTCTGCTTTTCCTTTTTAGAACTGTTTCAAGATGCAGCTGAGCATAAATTCTCCAGCAGTATGATAGCTTTTCCTTTGAACATGGCCTGTCAATGAGAATTATGTTCCTCCTGATCCCTAAGACATTGACCAAGTTCCCATAGTAGAATATTATCTTCTCATTTGATACCTGATTGTCTTTTGTGGTCTGCACATCCAATTCAGAGGAGCTTGGTCCTTGGCCCAAGTGGGCCATGAATTATTCATACCTTTCTTGTGTATCAAAGGGATTGTTCTGTGTCTCCTTTCCAACCTTTGCTGATGCTCTAGAATGACATCTCATTCTTCTGCTAGGTGTCGCCATGGTGTACGGACTCTGCTCTGGTTTCAGAGAGCGATGGACTGAGGCAATGAAACGCGAATAGGATAATGAATGCTGCATTGCTCTCTATTTAAGAAGCGGGTGAGCAATTCCTCCACTTTGTGGGCTGCTAAGGTGGGGAATGCCCTGCCCCATAACATTCTGTGATGGATGTATGGCTTCCTTTCCCTGTTTTCTTATCCTCCATGGTTGGGGGGAGGTAGGGAGTCTCATAACAATGCATATTGGGTTTCCCTTGTAACAATTGTTTGGTTTACGAGCCAATCTGCCACCTGACTGGTTGTTCTTCTGACATGCTCAAACCTGTAGCACTCAAAACTTCCCATGGTCTGCATAATCCAATTGGCTTTGCTGGACATATCCAATGATAGATTATGGGACATACTATTGAGATCAACGACCATTTTGGAGTCTTCCTCATAGATGATTTTCTTAAATCCAAATCTGAGTGCTTCTTTAATACCCACGACCAGGGCTTCAAGTTCAGCTTGATTATTGGTTCTTCCCAAGAATTTGTATGTCACTATGACAATGTTTCGATGGTGATTTTTAAAGAGTCTTGATTCCGCTGGACCAGGATTGCCTTTGGATGCACCATTGAAATTAAACTTTATCCACTGTTCAGGTGGAGGACTCTTTTCTTTCTGGCAATCATGCTTGGTTAACTTCTGTCCTTTAACAGTGCAATAGTTAATTCAAATAAGTTCCGAGAGTGAATGGAATTCTTGTTAAGACGTTTACATAAACAGATGCTTTTTCTGAGTGACATAAACAGTGAAGAGGGGTCCCAGTTGTGTGGTCATGGCCTTGAAGATTCATCTGATTATGTTAGTATGGGCATATTCCTCCTTAAAAGGAGAAAGAACAGGCATATAATTCATACAATTCAACATTTCTGTGCAGGCAGTAGTATGGTTTTTCGCAAGGTGGACTGGTACATATTTAATGCCACCTGATGCTGGTAGGGGACCAAATTGTACGCCTGGTCAGGAAGGTGAAAGGCAGCCCGAAACACAGCTTGGAAGGAGTGGTCTTCTAAATGTATTTGGAGAAGAAAAGCAAGGGAAAGTTTTGCTTGGAACTCTTGTTCGCATTGCCATTACAACATTGACCTTGTGGCCTGGAGAGCGAAATCTACAGGTATGTAATTTAGTTTGATTTAATGTTTCCCTTCTAACAAAATTGCATTGCAACTATTGTATATATCCCACATGCATATTCATCTGGTGTCATTCCTGTTTTTTCATCTTATTATAAAGACATTTTCATCAAAAGCCCAGGGGCACATCAAAACTATATATATCTAGATATATAGATATGTTAAAGATGCCAAAAGAATTGTAGGTTCCTTGGGAGGGGGATGAGACAACCTAAAGGTAGATACTACCTCTTTTCATGATAAACTTCTAAGAGTTAGAAGCTGATAGATTGGGGGAAGCTACAGAAAGCTGTCCTTGATAGCCCTTTTAGTGAACATTAGATAACATGGTGGCTAGTATAATTCCAGGAACAATCTAATGGAGGTGGAATGCAAGTCATACCCACACTTAAGCATAACAAAAGTTATCTCTTTGCACTTGAGAACAATGCTTGCCAAACGTATGATCATTGGAGGGTATTTGTTCGTCACTTTGTCTTTACATTATTATTTATTCTGTGACATTTGTAAATATCCATTCCTGTACCCCTAATAATATTTCATCATGTTAATTAGAATATCTTAATTTTTAAAAAAGTTGCAAGCAGCTTATAAGTATATTAATAGTTGTATTATTATCTGGGGATCAAAGTTTCAAACTATGTGGCAGATCTTGATAAAGTACTCAATTAATGACAATGGTCTTCATAGGCGATGGCTTATGGGAGGTATTAACACCTGACATGTACTAATCTATGAATAAATTTTATTGATCCCAAATGTATTTAATTGACAGGATTTTGGCCCTCAGCTTATGAATCTTGTTCATTTGAATTGACATCATCCACAAATAATTTCCTTCCTCCTATATCATTTATTGATATATCAGTCCATGAATTTCCCCAAAAGTTACATAGATATAGGAACATGAAAAAGGAGGTAACATTGAGGATGGATTTGACAGATTTATTTATTCACTCCATGTGGATATTGCAAAAATTTGTTTGCTCACAATAATGCTATAACCCATGGAATTATTCCGTGCTACTATTGAAGATATAATGGGGAATTGTTTTTGTTGTTGATGCATGGAAGGCGTCATTTCAACCTAAGTCACACGGTTCAGGTTTGGCAAAGATTAGGTTTGGTTTTGTTGATGTTTGAACAACATCGGGAAGACATTCTCCTAGATTAATAATTAATAATATTGTTGCCGTCCTAATGCACACTTGCAGACGTGAGCTAAGTCCTGCTCACTTAGTGTGCCCTCGGAGACCAATGTCTAAGTTCCTGCCCACACTGTCACCTTGACAGGAACTTCTTCCGTCTAGGCTTACTCCTAGGGAAACCAAGGGGGGTAGTCCCTAAGTTACTAAGTCAATTTTACAGTTGAAGGTTCTAGGAGTTAGTTTTAGTTTGTTACAGGCCAAAGGGGAAAAACTAGCCTATAATGATCAAGCAACAATGCAAAATGCAAGTCTGAACTATATGACAGTCAACCCTTTTCCTAAGTCAGCTAGACTAGTGCCTACTGTTGGGCAGATGGGGTCGACTAAGGCTTGAGGATGGTTAAGCATATCAAAGTAAAACAAGTAAATCAAACTAATCACCCCAAACCACAAGCTGCAAAGAATCGCAAAAGAATTCCAAGTATTTACAAGTGTTTACAGCATATACATGAGATACAAAGATGAACAACTTAAGTACACGGAGATACTAGGTAACTACAAGATAGACCAATTAGATACACAGGTACAACAATGTAATCAAATATACACAATATAAACAAGATGTACACAAAGCATCTAATAATCAAGGCAAGTAGTGCCTCCCCAAGTGGGATACTCACTATTTACCTTGTCCACACCACAAAGATAAGCAAGTAATCAGATGTCAACAATTAAACCAATTGCTCATGAAACATTAGAAAGATAGAACATATAGC
>JASDQU010100325.1:0-25463 GCA_032191745.1 Picea mariana | reverse complement strand
TATCTAGACTCGACGAAATTCCACGAAACTTTAGACAATGTCTAGCATGGTCATTTACATCATTCCTAAACATAGGTTACCTAAAGACGAAACCATTAAGACGCCTTTCACCACTCTGGAGGAAATTATTGCATGTGAGGAGGGAAAAACTCAAGGGAAGTCAACCAGGCCCGGAAGCCCGGCTAACAACCTAAGGATAAAAAACCCTCGGTGAAAGGAACTCCCTTAATGGAAACATCCCAGGCACCTGACCTAAATATGACTCATGCAGACTCATTACATTATCAACCCACGCAGGGGTGCGGAAATTTCGTTTACAAAATTTTAGTGTTGGAACATCAGACACCAAGTAGAACCAAATACTGTCTTCAACATGGATGAACTCTTCATGGTACATGAGTTGACCCCTGTGCTGCATAGGCGGTCAACAAATATAATTATTGATTATTAAATAATATATATATTAAGTATTAATAATAAATAGTTACTTATTATCCAAGGGACACATCCTTTCATGGATGGTCACCATATGTTCTCTATATATGGAACACTCATCGTTGTAATCATATATCATCTCCTATAGAAATTCAACGGGTTTGAATTCAAATTTTCTGATAAGATTCGCCATTAGGTTCTGTCATGTCCCCATTTTTGGGTTTTTTTGTTTTGTAGTAGAAGGGACTTCTGTGGCTGGTCAGTAGAGAAACAAAAGAGTAAAAAGGGGGTCATTTAATGTCACTTAGTTAGGAATCAGGATATGTTATGTTTTTAAAGTGACATTATGGAAATAAAGTAACTTTAGATTAATAAGTTACTTAACCATTATTAAAGTGAATTTTAATCTTAAAGTGAAAATTGGAGGGAAAAGAAGGGTTATATTTGATTTAGTCAAAAAAGGGAAAATTCTAGAAGTTACATTTGATTTGGTCAAAAAGGGGAAAATTCTAGAAGGCATGGAGAAAAGATAAAAGGAGGGGTAGAGCCTCACTTTGGATTATGATTTGATCAACCTCTTGTATGGTGCTCTTGGAGCCATTGTTTCGTTAGGGTTTAACAAAACCCTTCCATTGTTGGTCTTGTTTCGGCTGTGCAATATCCACCCTAGCTAGACAAGGAGGAGGATCCATCCAGGATCTTCATTGGAGCTTCATCTTGGGCTTGTTTTCAGTTTTGGGTTGTAGTGATCTGCTTGGAAAGATTGTGGCACTTGGAGGGTTGGATCTCATATGTTGAGGGGGCCACGTCATGATTCTGGGCTTTTGGCTTGTATTGTGTGTTTTCAATTGATGTATTGCAGCTGCCATAACAGCCTTTGAATCATTGTATTCAACTCTTCTTTCATAATAAAATACCACCTATTGTCTCTTCTATTTCTGGTGTATTTGTATTACATGCAATATGTTTGACAAAATGTTTATTAGTAGAATGCATGCAAACTGTTTGTGAAAATTTATTAACTAGATTAGAGCATCAAGAACATTTGTTGCACAGAAGGACATAATATTCTATCCCATTCTATTGGGGATATTACAGGTTTGTCTATATACATTTTTCAATATATATAACTTGAAAATGAAATATAACATAAAATAGTAAGAAATCAACATCAATAAACATGTATGAGTTAGAATCATAATCAATAAACATATATAACTCATGATTAACTTTGTCACTTACCGCATATTACTTTCCCTGTTGACTATTAATTTGCTATGTTACTGGATCCGTTAGGCTTGGGGATTGGATCCACGGATCCTCGAATCCAAAACAGATCTGGATCCACCGAGATCTGCCTAAGATCTGGTACATGTGAAAAATTGCCGTGATGAATGTTGAAATATTGTAACTTTGAAGAATATTCTAATTATATTTGAGTTATTATCTTATAGATCAAATTCCCTTTTGTGGATTCATCATGTCGGGTCTTGTATAAGACCAAATCCCCTTTTGTGGATTGGTCAGACCATATTTATATGGTGGTATTTGTAAAGTCGGCCCCTAGGGTTTATAAAGTGGTTTTAACCACTCTTGGAAGAAATCGGCCCTACTAAGTGAAGAGACATAACCCTAGTGCCTCCTCAACTAGTATTTATAAGTGAGGATGGCGCCTCACTTATTCATTTACTCACTCACTCAACAAGTGCGCATCTTTTGAAGGCAGTTGCAGTTGCAGGAGGAAGGAGAAGAGAGGCACATTCTCAGTCCTAGTTTACTCTTGGTGTTTTGGTCTTAGTCTTGGCATTGTATTGGCAATCTATTATTGAGGAAGCTTTTGTTAGGTTTTATCTCCCATGAGGGTTTCCCAGGATAAAATGTTGCGTACCTTGTGATTTTGTTTCTTTCAGTGATCCTCTTTATGTTGTTGTTTTGGAAATGCATTGAATGCTCTAGTAAATTGGAAATAACCTATTAACATCAATAATCTTAACATGGTATTAGAGCTTGATTGAATAGAGCTCCTTTCACTGGGTATCTAAAAACGTCATTGTTGTCGTACAAAGAAATTAGGGCTTTTTACCGAAGAGGAATTTCTATCCAAAAACTATCTAGGGAAGTGCGCCCTACCCTAGAGCATCTTTTGACAGCTTGAGTGCACCTTTTCAGTGGCCAAACTCTCTAGAAAGTCAAACCCTAGTTTTGATTAGTACCAGAATACCAGAAAACTAGAACCAACACCAGAAGTACTAGTCCAAAAGTGTGTAGGTCAAGTTTCAAGGGGTAAACCTTGGAATTTTTTGAAACAGTCAGCTCCAACCAACTCGCCTCGGCCTAGCACATCTCCTTCTTTTTCTGAGCACTTACATTTTCTGGTTATTTTCCTAGCTCCAAGTCAAGATGTCTGCAAGCACCAAGCTTGTTGACAAGTTAGAAGGTGTGGAAAATTTCCATGCCTGGAAGTACATAATTGGACTCATTCTTGAAGAGAATGACCTTGCAAAATTTATAAAAGAAAATGTACTGGAACCCGAAGAAGGAGCAACCAAAGAGAAGTAAAAGAAGGATATGATTAGGGCCAAAAGAATAATTGCAGATTCCATTAAAGACCACTTGATCCCTCAAGTGTCTTCTAAGAATACTCCAAAAGATATGTTTGATGCCCTAACCAGAATGTATGAAGGAAAGAACATCAACCGGAAGATGAATCTGAGAACCCAACTCAAGAATACAAAGATGCAGAAAGGAGAAACAGTTCAAGACTATTTCTCTAGGGTTTCTCAATTCAAGGAATAGTTAGAAGCAATTGGAGACAACTTAGATGAAGATAAAATCATAATGACATCTCTTAATGGTCTCACAAGACCTTGGGATGCCTTCATCCAAACTATCTGTGTAAGAAAAGAGAAACTCCAATTTGACAGTCTATGGGAAGAATGTGTTCAAGAAGAAGCAAGAGTGGCCAACCGAGAAGTCGTACTATTAAGGGATGAAGATCAAGCCCTAGTTGATCATGCTAAAGGAGGAAAGAAAAAGGTTTCATTTCCAAAAGGAGACCCATTTTCATAAAGAATCTCACCCTCCAAAGAGATTCCAGAAATATCATAAGGGTCTAAGAAAGGGAAACTACTTCTCCTCTTATCAATGTTATCATTGTGATAAGATGAGACACATTGCTAAGAACTGTCTTGCTAGAAAGGAAGAATACAAGAAGAGAAATAACAAAAGACATCATGCCCATGCAACTGAAGATGATGAGCCACCCAAGAATTTGACCAAAGAAGAAATTGAAGATTATGTCTTGTTCTCCACTCTCTCAGGATCTGTGACACCTGGAGAGGATACTTGGGTCATAGATAGTGGTGCTTCTAAGCACATGACAGGTCAGAAAGACATTCTCTCTAGCCTTACAGAAAAGGACTTCCCCCAGAAAGTTTCACTTGGAGATGATTATCAGTACCCTATCAAAGGAATGGGAGAATCCACCTACAAACTGGATTCAGGAACTCCGATGAGAATGAAGGATGTACTCTATGTACCGGGTTTGACAAAGAACTTACTTTCTATCTCAGCCCTAGATAAGAAAGGTTTCATGGTTGCATTCATAGATGGTGAAGTTCTTATGTGGCCTAAGGGAAAAACTATAGAAGATGCAGTTGTTATTGGAACAGAAGAAGGAGGTTTGTACAAGTTAAAAGGTCACTCAGATGTAGCCTTAACTCACTATATTGAAAGTCCTTGTGAACTTTGGCATAGAAGACTAGCTCACATCAACTACAAAGCCTTACCATATGTAAGCAAGGTAGTTACAGGTTTAGCTGAATTTAAGGTTGATCATGAAGGAGTATCCAAGAGATGTGCACAAGGAAAGAACATAAAGAATCCTTTCCCAAAGAGCGACAATAAAGCATAAGGAATCTTAGAACTCATCCACTTAGATGTATGCGGTCCAATGCCATCAACCTCTCTAAGAGGATATGTATACTATGTATCATTTATTGATGATTACTCTCGTAAGACTTGGGTTTAGTTCTTGAAATCAAAAGATGAAGTACTTAGAAAGTTCAAGGAATTCAAAGCCTTGTTAGAAAACCTCTCCGAAAGAAAAATCAAGATACTTAGGTCAGATAAAGGAGGAGAGTACACCTCAAATGAATTTGGAAGCTTTTGCAGATATGTCGGGATTAATAGGGAGCTCACCACTCCCTATAATCCTCAACAAAATGGTGTAGCAGAAAGAAACAGTAGAACAATTATGGAAGCAGTAAATACTATGATTCACGATCAAGGTCTTCCAATGCACTTATGGGTTGAAGTAGCAAGAACAACAGTTTATGTCTAAAACAGATTATCCCATAGTGCACTTGGATTTAAAACCCCTCAAGAAATGTTCACCGGAAAGAAGCCAGAAGTAAGCCATCTCAAAATATTTGGTTGCCCAGTATTTGTACACATTCCAAAAGAAAAGAGAACTAAGTTGGATCACTCGGGAAAGAAGGGAATATTTTTTGGATACTGTAGCTCCCAGAGTTGCAGAACCCTTGAAGGAAGTTACAATTACCCCTGATGATGAGATTCCAGAAGATCATGATATGATAGAATCTCAAGAACCTCCCCGTATGATGATCTCTCATAAGAGAAAGCCAGCTTGGGCGAGAGAACTTATTCAAGATGCAGAGACGTATTGTGCCCCAGAAGGAACCATGAGACAAAGCAAGAAACCTAAGCCATTCTCCAACTATATGGCCTTGATGTGTGATCTCATAGAAAAGGAACCTACTTGCTTTGAAGAAGCCATTCAAAAGAAAGAATGGGTGGATGCCATGACAGAAGAATATTAGTCCATTAAAAAGAATGATGTATGGGAAGTAGTTCCCAGACCAAAGAACAAAGATGTGGTATCTTCCAAGTGGATATACAAGATAAAACGTGCAACAGACGAAAGTATTGAAAAACATAAAGCAAGATTTGTGGCTCGTGGTTTTTCTCAAAAGGAAGGTATTGACTATGAAGAGACATTTTCTCCTATAGCCAGATACACTTCTATTAGAACCATCATAGCTCTTGTAGCCAAAATGAAGTGGAAGTTACACCAGATGGATGTGAAAACAACCTTCTTAAATGGTGTTATTGAAGAAGAAGTGTATATAGAACAACCACAAGGGTTTGAAGTTGAAGATAGAAAGACTTGTGTCTGCAGGTTGAAGAAAGCTCTGTACGGGTTGAAGCAAGCTCCTAGAGCTTTGTATGGAAGAATTGATAGTTTCCTGACGAGCTTGGGCTTTACCAAGAGTAAAGCTGATTCTAACCTTTACTTCAAGGTTATGAATGATGAACTAGTTATATTGCTATTGTATGTGGATGACTTATTCTTAACAGGAGAAGAAAAGCTCATCATAGATTGCAAGAAGAAGCTCGTTGTAGAGTTTGAGATGAAAGACCTAGGGCTAATGCATTATTTCTTAGGTCTTGAAGTTTGGCAGAGCCCAGAGAAGATCTTCCTTAACCAAGGGAAGTATGCAATTGAAATACTGAAGAGATTTGACATGTTGGAATGTAAAGCCATGAACACACCCATGGAAACACACTTGAAGCTCTTGGTTGATACTTCGTCAGAGTTGATTGATGCTACTCTGTACAGACATATTATTGGTTCGTTGATGTATCTGACAAATACCATGCTAGATATATGCTTTGCTGTGAACACCTTGAGTCAGTATTTGGTGGAGCCCAGACGTGTTCACGTTGTAGATGCAAAGCATGTGATGAGATACCTTAAGGGTACTTTGGATTGTGGTCTCTTTTATACTGGAGATCATGACTTCAGACTATGTGGTTATACTGATTTAGATTGGGCTGGAAGTGTCTCAGATAGAAAGAGCACTTCAAGATGTTTTAGTTTGGGGTCAGCCATCACTTCATGGCAAAGCAGGAAGCAATCCATTATTGCTCTCAACACGGCAGAAGCGGAATATATTGCAACATGTTTCGCTAGTTGTGAAGCCATATGGCTTCAAAAGTTGTTGGTAGGTCTATTCGATCTAGAGATAGAAGCCACCGTGATTCTATGTGTAACCAGAGTTGCATAAAGATGACAGAGAACCCAGTGTTCCATGATAAGTCGAAGCACATAGAGATCCGGTATCACTACATTTGTGATATGGTGCAGAGGGGAGCTATAAAGCTCCAATATGTTGGCACAAATGAGCAGGTTGCAAATGTGTTGACCAAGCCTCTCTCTCGTGTGAAGTTTGAGTACTTCCGAGACAAGCTTGGTGTTGTCCGAAAGGGCCTCCCTCGAAAGGGGGAGTGATGCTGATGATACTATAGTATCCTGACCAACAATGGGTAGCTCCATTAGGATTTTATATCCTAGGGGATTGAGCATCCCTGGGCAGATCCCGAAGTTCCAGAAAGGATGGCCTGTTAGAGTACCTGTGGATGTATATGCTAGCTATGGTCAGTAGTGGTAGCTACGTTATGATTTTATATCCAAGGGAATCTTATGATTCTTGGGCAGATCCTGAAGGTTCGGTAAGGACGGTCTGTTAGAGTACCACGTGGTAGCTTGTTAGGATTTTATATCTTAGGGAATCTTATGATTCCTGGGTAGATCCCGAAGGTCTGGTAAGGAAGGTCTGTTAGAGTACCACAAAATGTTGTTGTTGCACTTGCCTCATTCTGTTGCCATATGATGATGATGTTGTTGTCTCAGCCTTGTGCTGATGATGTTGTTGTCTCAGCGTCGCGCTGATGATGTTGTTGTTTCAGCCTCGTGTAGTTGATGATGTTGTACTAGCCTCGTGTTTGTGATATTGTTGTTCTAGCTTCATGCTATTGATGTTGATGTTTCACCTTCATGCTGCTGCTGATGATGATGCTACTCCAGCCCCATGCTGTGAACGATGATGATATTGTTGATGAGAAAAACTTCTGATGATTTGTAGATGTGCCAGTCAGTGTTCCAGATGTTGATGATGATGTTGCCCTCTTTTTCTCCTGATGATGTTGTATTGGGTTATGTCAATAGAATACCCTTCTCGTTAAGGGGGAGTGTTGAAATTTTGTAACTTTGAAGAATATTCTAATTATATTTGAGTTATTATCTTATAGATCAAATCCCCTTTTGTGGATTGATCATGTCAGGTCTTGTATAAGATCAAATCCCCTTTTGTGGATTGGTCAAACCATATTGATATCGTGGTATTTGTAAAGTCGGCCCCTAGGGTTTATAAAGTGGTTTTAACCACTCTTGGAAGAAGTCAGCCCTACTAAGTGAAGAGACATAACCCTAGTGCCTCTTCAACTAGTATTTATAAGTGAGGATGGCGCCTCACTTATTCATTCACTCATTCACTCAACAAGTGCTCATCTTTTGAAGGTAGTTGTAGTTGCAGGAGGAAGGAGAAGAGAGGCACATGCTCAGTCCTAGTTTACTCTTGGTGTTTTGTTCTTAGTCTTGGCATTGTATTGGCAATCTATTATTGAGGAAGTTTTTGCTGGGTTTTCTCCGCAATGAGGGTTTCCCAGGATAAAATGCTACGTACCTTGTGATTGTGTTTCTTTCAGTGATCCTCTTTATGTTGTTGTTTTGGAAATGCATTGAATGCTCTAGTAAATTGGAAATAACCTAATAATAGTATTAATCTTAACAATGAAAAATCCAAAAAAATCTTTTTAGCCATCGTGTAATCCAAAAGGTGAAAGTCATTTTGGAAATGTCGCCTTAGGCCGACGGGAAGGGAAATCGACCACTGTGATAAAGTTTGATAAATATTAGTGCATAGTTTTTAATATAAAGTGAAAAAATACCACAATGAAAAATCCAAAAAAATATTTTTATCTGTTGTGTAATCCAAAAGGTGAAACTCATTTTGGAAATGCCACTTATGCCAACGGGAAGGGAAGTCAACCGTTGTGATAAATTTTGATAAAGATTAGTGAGTTTTTAATATAAAGTAACGTAGATAAATGACCTATAATTAAAATTTATATTTTTTAAATTTGTATATTAATTTTATTTTTAAAAATTATAAAAAATATATTTATATTGTTTGTGCTTGTTGTTTCCCTGTTGTATCTGGATCCAAATCCTCGTAACCTAGTTAATCTGTAGATGTTTTGCAAATTGTTACATTAGGCATCGGATTTTTTTATTTTTCTCAAATATCTAAATCCATTTATCTGTCATGCCATTGGTTGATTAGATTGGGTTCTTATTCTGGAGTCAACAATGACCTTCTTGAGATTTGGGAACTTCTTTAATGCCAACATAAATTATGCATGCATATAGGGGCCTTATTCTGGAGCCGGTGGTAGCCTTCTTGAGATTGGGGAAGTTCTTTAATGTCGACATAAATTATGCACACATATCGATCTAGGGTTACCAAGTTTATTTCATTCTGGGATGTCTGATTGTAGTGTAATCATAACAATGTAATGTCCATAGATCGAAAATGTTGACATGTGCAGCCTATAGCTCCTTGTTTCCTTTCGGCCCTTGTACCTACCTATGTCCTACATCCTACATGAATTGATCATCTCCTACCTTAGTCATTGTAATAGATATAAATATATAAAATACAAATATAAAGAGATAGTACAGTAATTAATAACTAGTACTTAATATGTAATGAAGAAACACCTCCTAATGAAAGGTCATGTCTCTTAGTGAAAGGGCACCCTTGCGTGGGTATGTACATGGCCCTTACCCTCATTTGTAATCATACTCATATATTTTATTCTATATATTTTATGTGTCCTTATGGATTTCTTTGTATTGTTCCAAATATTTTGGATGTATGTGATTTGAACCGGGTTGGTTTGTCACATTTGGTATCAGAGCAAGTTGGATCTTGGCCTTTGGCGTCCATACCTTTGATCAAATTTTGTTTCCCTTAGCAACCTAACTCCAGGCCCTTCGCCACTCAATTTTTCAAGATTCTTGGAACTCTAGGTCTTTGACCACGCTAGGGCATTTTTCCATTTATTCTATTGAAAAGAAATATTATCCGCTGCAAATTCTGAAGAGAAATCAAGAAAAAAAAAGAGTATGAAAGAGAAACAAAAATTGTGTACGCATATCCACCATACCGATACCGTTGTCGTACAATCTGCAGTCAATTGCTCCGTCCATACAGCCCGTACAATTTCTAACAGTCAATTGATCCCTCCGTACAGTCATCGAATTAATCACAAAGTTGCCAATTTTAATTTTGTACAGTCGCCGATTTAATTGAAGGTCGTATAGTCACCAATTAAGAAATTAAATGAGTGTTGTACCGGTTCCTTACAAATTTGTACGTACAGTCATGGAATTAATTGCAGAGCTATCAATTTTAATTTCGTACAATTGTCGATTTAATTGAAGACTGTAGAGTTACCGATTAAGAAATTAAATGAGTGTTGTACGGGTTCCTTATTGATCCGTCTATACAACAACGATTTAAAAAACCGTAGATCGTACCCATCTGTACGCCACGTCCACGCATTCGTCCATACAGTCTTGTGGAGTCAAAGGCCGCTATCTAAGAAGATCTTAATTTTATACGCTACCATTCAACATTTGCATGAGTTAATTAAAGCCATAGGTAGAAGGAAGTTGGTTGAGCTAAATTCATTCCAAACGTGTGTCATCAACCGTCACAACCTTAATCAAGTTAAAAAGAATTATTAAGTCAAGTACATAAGTTGAGATTAAAAGGACTATCACTAAAAGAGCGTGTTGACCACCTATTTTGACTAGGGATCAACGTCATGTACCATGAAGATATGCACCATGTGGTACAACAATTTTGAAGACTTATGGCTCAGTAGGGCAATTTTGCCCCCAACATGTCTTTCTATGTAATCGGAATGTCCGCTCCCCTGCGTGGGATAATAATGTAATAGGTCAGCATGAGTCAATTTTTAGTTAGTTTCCTAGAACTTTATCATTAGGCAAGTCCTTTCATCGAGTGTTTTCTTCCTCAGGTAATTAATCTTGCCTACCAGACAATTTTGATTATCCTTGAGTTTTTCACTCACAAAATCCTCCAAAGTGGTGAAAGGCATTCTAATGATCGAGCCCAAGGGGTGACTAAGGTTTAGGAATGTTGTAAATGATCATGCTAGACATCTTGTAGAATTTGTGGAATTCCGTTAAGTCTTGATAGGTTTTTTTTAATTATTAAAATTTTCCATTTATTGGAAATTTTAATTAATTTTGATGTAAAATGTAAAAATTTGGTCCTTGGGAATTTTGTATAGGGGTATGAGTACTCAAATCAAAAGGCAAATGACCCCCTACACCCTTGGACCAAGTTTCAACTCAATTGGACAAGTTTTGCTAGGTCAATGTCCATGAGGAGTCAGAGTTAGTCAAAAGTCAGGATTTAATTGGATAAGGTAAAAAGCCAAAAATTGTAAAAAGTGATTAAAGTCATGAGAGAGAGTGGGAAAGGTTTATTAACCTTTTTCCTCAGTTGGAAAAGTGATTTTCCACTTAAAAAATCCTCCCTTGCTAAGCCAACAACTTAATGTGGTCACTCCCTAGTGAGAAATGTGCCCCCTTTGCTCATCAACTTGACCAAAGTAAAAAATTAAAGTAAAAAGGTTGTCTAAACCCTAAGTGCGCCCCTCCTTGAGCCTAACTTAATGTTGGGTGATAGGTAAAGGTGTTTTCCCCCTTCCCCTCTCACCCCTCAAACCCTAAACTTGTCCAAAACCCTAAAAGTGTGCCCTCCTTGACTTTGTCCATCTTTCTTTGATGTGTGACACTTGGAGTTCATCCAAGAGAGGTCTTTCCTCTCTCCCAAGTATAAAAGAATGCCTACCCCTCATTTCTCCATCTATTCTCAGAGAAAGACTATGCTGCCCAAATCTCTCCCACTCTCCTCTCTCTCTCTCTCTCATTCTCTTATTGTAAATCTTGCTGCAAGTATTTGTAGAAACATTTTCTGAATAATAAAGGATGCTTTGGAGGATCTATGGTGTGCATTATGAGTCTTCTTGATGTTGTTTATGGTGTTCTTGTGAGGTGATATTGCTGCATTACATTTCTTGTATTTTTTTGTTTCATTAGTTTAACTTCAAGACCCAAGCAAAGTATTTTGCTTGGGAATAATTGGTAGTAGTATTACTATTGGTTTTGTGGTTGTTTTCTTCAAGTTTGGAAAATATTTTGCAAGATTTTAGATGCACTCACCTCCTTGTTGTTTTGTATAGCAAGAATATACTTTATTTGCAGGTCAATAAAGGATTGGAGGAGTGAATTTCAGATCTGGAAATTCACTCATTCAACCACTCAAAGCTTCTAATATTTTTCTGTTCTTATTTCCACTCTTTTCTCTCATTTACAAGCATTTTTCTGATATGAAATAGTCTATAAAATTCCATTTATATGTTCAGATTTTCATATTCTAATTTCTGTTTTATTTGCTAATAGAAATTTATAAGTTTCCAAGTGTTTTGCAGCATTTTCCAGCAAGCATTTGCTTATTGTTTTGTGCAAATTGTTGCCAGGTTAAGGGGAGGTTCTGCTTATTTTGGTTCTCAAAAGACTCAAGAAAGCCTCCTAAAGTTTGGGTACCAAACCCCCTTCCATTTCTCTTCTTCTAAAGCATTGTAAGCAACACAAGGAGAATCTCTTGGGCTTGCTTTCTCTTTCCCAAATTAAAAGATCTGATATTGTAATTTAGCTTTAGTGTTTGCCCACACCTTGCAAAGAGATTGGCTTTGCCATCCATGCAATATCGTGAAGGCTAGGATTTATTTTTTTGTTTTTGCTTATCGTTGTTTGCCCCACTTCTTCCATAAAGAGAAGGTTGGGGGCTAGGTTAATTCTTTCATTTAAGTCATTTTTTATTTTACCCACCTTGGCACAAATCGATAGGCTTGTCCTCCACCTTGTGCCATTGTTGTGAGGTTGCAAAGTTATTTATTTCTTTTCCACCTTTGTCCTTAAGGCAAAGTTGTGTGGCTAGGCATTGTTTTATTTCATTTTAAGTCATTTAATTTATTAATTTTCTCCCACACCTTGCATTGTGTTTGACTCTGCCAACCTTGCAATATCGTGAAGGCTAGAGTAATTTTATTTATTTGCAAAGTAATTGAATTTGTGTCCCACCTTCTGCCTCGTATTCCCTCCCCTTGCCACCTTGGTGGATCTTGGGTAACTAAGAAAGGGCAAAAGGATTGTGCAGCTAGTCTAATTAGGCAGTCAATCCACTCATTGTTTCAACCACCAAAATAGGGTGACCTTGGAGGCTACAAGGGGTTGAAGTCGGGGACGGCTTCACGACACTACGTGTCCTCCTTGCTTAAGCGCCCAAGCATTCTAGATCTGACCTGTGGAGCTAGTGAAAGACTATTTTTCCTTCTTGAGTGCCCAAATTTCCTTTTGGTTGAAGGGATAGGGATTTGGGTTAGTCACATAGTCTAGGCTTGTATCTCTCACATTTTAATCCCCCCTAACTCAAGAGAGACTTAAAATTTATTCAAATCAACCTACACACAACTTTTACAAGATTGCATCTCAAGTTTATCTTTCAAGCATTTTTACTTTCCAAGTTGTGTAATTTACTTTCCATGTGATTTTACTTCCCAAACAATCTCGTATTTCAGGTTACTTTCTTTCATTGTGGATATTCATATGTATTAAAGCATCTCTATTTTCGTTATAAGTATTATTCATGCATTTGGAAATAATTGTCTAAATCTAGTAGTCATTTCATTATTTAATTCATTGTGTAGATATTTCATGTCTTGTTTCATGTTGTAGATATATATTTAATTGTTCATCTCAATAATTAAACTTTGGGTATATTAGGCCCTGGTCTATTTATTGTATCTTTAAAGAAAACGTTTGTCTGTCATTCAAAGTTGCATTTGCATTGTTTACTTGTCATTGGGCTGGGTTTTCTTAATAAAAACCAAATTAACTCCTAAATCTTTAATTAAAATTTAACATAGTTAAATAGGGTCTACCCCCCTTGGCTTCCCTAGGAATGAGCCTAAACGGAAGAAGTCTGGATTGAGGTGATAGTGGGTCTGGACTTAGGCTTGTGCCTCCAAGGACACACCAAGTGGGTTGGAGACTTCTCCACGCTTGTAGGTGTGTATTAGGACGGCTACATCTTTGGCGCTGTTGCCGGGGATAAGTCTCTTATCCTTGGTTATTCGACAAAATCTAATTAATTGTAAAAACCGAGTAATAAAACTTTTCCCTAAATTTTTTTAACTTGAGTTGTGTTATTCGTTATTGCTTAGTCTCCAATTGGCAACTCCATTTGATAATTCTTTGAGGTATACTACTAGGAGCAATCCGCAAGGGTTGGTTTATTCCTTTCTTGAACCTGAAAAGGTGTATAGGAGGAGAATAAACAGACTTGCTCCTCGTAGGCTACTTGAAAGTCTTGGAGAGGAAGCAATCTTTGATATACATCTGTTGTTTGCACATAATAATCCTACAACAACTAATCCTACTTCAACTATGGGTGACCTATTGAGGCCATGTAATTTTGTCAATATTCAAGGTTACCCCCATGCTATTCCTGACAAAGCTATTGAGAAGTTGCCCACTTTTCAGGGAAACAATGTTGTTAGTGCCAGATCTCACATCTTGAATTTTGACTTATGTGTTAGCAAGTGGTGTAATGGTCACAACCATGAAGATGTCAAAATGACTCTTTTTGCGTATTCTCTGGAAGGGGATGCAGGTGAGTGGTTCTCAGAACAGGATCCTAACAAATTTACCACCTTGGCGGAAATTCAAAAAGCCTTCAAGGAAAGATGGGGTGATCGGAAAGATGATCGTCATTTGTTAACTGCCCTTAGCACAAGTCAAAAGAAGGAAAACAAAACAATGGAAGAATTCAATAAAAATTATAATGACTTGGTTAAAAGCCTCCCTCAAACTATCAAGCCCCCTGATGCATCTATTTTAATTCATTATATGGAAGCCTTTGAGGGAGAAATCAGATATCAGTTAAGGGACAAAGAACCAACAACTCTAAGAGATGCACAAAAGTTTGCTATCAGGATAGATAAGAATATGCAAGATGCTAGAAGGTCAAATATTCCTGGTTTCTCAAGGGGAACTTCTTCCAAACCTATTGAGGAGAAGAAGAAGAAGAAGAAAGTTGAAAATCAAGAGTCTTTTAATGATGACATTAAGGAGCTCACTCAATTAATCAAGCAAATGGAAATTAACCATGTTAATCAAATGAATGCCATGCAAAATAGGTTGATAGCCATGGAGAGGGCTCAATCTAGTAGACCCCATCATAAGCCAAATGATAAATGGCCAAAGAGACCTCCACCTCAAGATCAAAGGCCACCAAATCCTTTTGAGTCTACTAACTTGGTTGATCACCAAGCCATCCCTTATTGTAGGCCTTGTGGGGAATTTCATGAAGAGTCAACTTGCCCAGTTTTCATTGAAATTTGTGGTGAAGAAAGGTTCTCTAGATCAGAAAATGAGCAAGTTAACATGTGTGGTCGAAAATGTAATGTGGGCATGAATGAATGGATGGAACTAACTGAGTATGGTGAGGATGTAAACTGCATGAATGATGTAGTGTATAGAGTAGCATAAAAGTTTGGTCCTAAGCCTACTCCCAATCAAGTGTCAAATTTGGCTAGATATAGAGGCTTTGCTTACCAAAGAAATGGAACTAAGAATCAAGACAAGCCTCAAACAAGTGTTCCTAAGGTACTTCCTCCCCCTCCTAAATCAGTTGTTCCTACAAATACAAAATTAAATATGATTTAGGGGGATGGTTGAATAATGCAAAAATGTTGGTCCCTGTAGCAAAAATTATGAAGATTCCATCTCAAAGGGAGAAACTACTTAAAGCTATAGAAGATCCTCCTCAGAACAATATTGATAGGCCTCCAGCAGTAGCTTACCAGGATGCACCTGTAATTTTGCAAAATTGGGATAGGGGGAATTAAAAGAATCAACCTTTTTTTCTTTCTCTCCTTGTGAATAACCATCTCCTTCATAATTGCATGCTTGATTCTGGAGCAAGCTCAAATGTTATGACTAAGAAAGTGATGGAACAATTAAATCTAAGGATTTCAAGGCCTTACTATAACATTTGTGCCATGGATAGTAAAATGATCAAGGTGCATGGTTTGATTAAAAGTTCACAAGTACACTGGCTGCCCTCCTAGACATCATGATAGAAATGGGCATAGTTGTGATAGATGTGTCTGATGCTTGGGTTATGTTGCTTTCAAGAAAAACAGTTGTTGACTTGGGAGGTAATCTAAAAATGGACTTAACTTATGCCACCATCCCCGCTCCAGATGGGGCCATGTTTAAACTGAATAGAGAATTGGAAAGAAGATATCATGTAGAAGATCCAAGGAATCCCATAAATGAATTAAAGTATAAAGAAGATGACCTTGGAAATTATGCCATCTTGTCTAACTCTTTAGAGCCCATAGAAGAGGAAGCTAAAGAGGAAATATTTAACGAGATATGGTACATGCATTTTGATGGTGCATTTTCTAATGCAGGAAAAGGTGCAGGAATAGTCATTGAGTCTCCATCTGGTCAAGAATTTAAGTTTCCATATAGATTGGAATTTGATGCTACCAATAATGTGGTTGAATATGAGGCTTTGTTGCTTGGTTTAGAGCTTTGCAAGGACATGGGTGTCAAATGTTTGAACATAAAGGGAGATTCAGATCTGGTCATCCAACAACTTAAGAATAAGTTTGCATGCAAATTTGAAAGACTGAAAAGGTATAGGAATGCAATATGGGACTCCATGGAAAGTCTTGATGCCTTAAACCTTATTGCTATTCCTAGAGATCAGAACTTTAAAGCAGATGAACTAGCTGTAGCTGCTTCCACTCTTCAACTCTCCCAAGATTTGATTGAAGAAAACATTTCGGTAGAAGTCATATTTAGGCCTTCAGTTCCGGATAATATGGATCATTGGCAAATATTTGATGATGATAAGCAAGTCATTAGGTTCTTGAATCACATGCAAGAATTTTTTGAATTCCATGTCAATGAAAGAGAAGAGGGATGTAATTATACAAAAAATGATTATAAGACTAACCCAGGCCCTAAAGGCCTTGTTGCACAAGAGAAATTATTTGACAGGCAAGATGGTCACAAACCAAAGAAACATGTATAAAACCAAGTGATCACTGTGAAGTTAACATTGGAACCAATGAAGAGCCTAGAATGGTGAAAGTTGGGAAAAGCACACCTATAGTAGAAAGAAAAGAAATTATTAAATTACTAAGAGAATATAGGGATGTTTTGGCTTTCACCTATGATGGGCTTTCACCTATGATGAGCTTAAGGACTATAGGGAGGATGTAATTCAGCATGTCATTCCTTTGAAGGAGGATTCTAAGCCCTTGAGACAAAAGTTGAGACAAATTAACCCCAAGTTGTCTCCTTTGGTCCGAAAAGAGTTGCAGAAAATGCTAGTAGTTGGAATAATAACACAAACTAGACATTCTTCTTGGTGTTCAAATTTGGTGGTAGCTAGAAAGAAGAATGGTCAAATCAGGCTATGTATAGATTTCAGAAACTTGAACATTGCATGTACAAAACATAACTATCCCCTCCCCAAGATGGAAACATTATTACAAAGGGTAACATGTTCTGGAATGATTTCAATGCTTGATGGGTTTTCAGGTTATAACAAGATCAGGGTCAGGGAAGAGGATAGGCATAAAACTACCTTCACTACTCCATGGGGTACCTTTGAATATCTAAGAATGCCTTTTGGGTTGTCTAATGCTGGAGCTACTTTTCAAAGAGCTATGGATTATGCCTTTAGAGGATTAATTGGAAAAATCATTGAAATCTATCAGGATGACTTAACAGTGTTTTCAAAGGATGGGAAGAGTCACATTGGTCGTTTAAAACATGTTTTTGAAAGATGTAGGGAATTTGGAATTTCTTTAAATTTGGCCAAATCAGTTTTTGGGGTAATAGAAGGGAAACTTTTGGGCTACATAATTTCCAAATATGGGGTCAAGTTAGACCCAGATAGAGTTGAAGCAATTGAAAAGGTCCCTTTGCCTATATCAAAGAAAGCTCTCCAATCCTTCCTAGGCCAAACAAATTTTGTTCACAAATTCATTTCAAATTATGCAGAGATAGTAAAGCCAATCTATAAGTTACTTAAGAAAGATGTTAAATTTGAATGGAATGATCAAAGCATGAAAGCTTTCAAAGAAATTAAAACTGCCATCTCTGAAGCTCTCGTCCTCATAAGTTCGGATTATTCCAAGGACTTTTAGATTTTCTCCTTTTCCTCTGAAGATAACTTTGATGGTGTGTTGCTTCAGAAAAATGACCAAGGCCAAGATCAGCCCATTGCTTACTTGAGTAGGGCCTTGCAAAATGCAGAATTAAAATACCCCATTGTTGAAAAACATGCATATGCTTTGGTAAAGTCCCTAAAACATTTCAGAGTCTTCATTGGATACTCCAAAGTAATTGGGTATGTTCCTAATTCAACAGTTAAAGATGTATTATCTCAGTCAGAAGGGTTAGGTATAAGAGGAAGATGGATTGATAAAATCCAAGAATATGACTTAGAAATCAAACCCACAAAATTAATCAAGGGGCAAGGTCTAGCTAAAATGTTGACTGAAGGAAATGAAAAGGATTTGGGTATGATATGTCAAAATGATAATCCATAATTCTCCCCAAACATATTAAGGCTTGAACAGGTTGAATGGTATGCGGATATAATTTTCTATCTTAAAAACCTCACATGCCCAAGCCATCTTGTGGATCATAAGAAAAGAGTTTTAAGGTTAAAATCAACCAAGTATGTCCTCACTAAAGATGGGATAGGATGGAGAAATCCGGATGGAATAATCCTTAGATGTGTTGATGAAGTTGAAGCCAAAAAACTAGTGGATGAATTCCATGTTGGATTTTGTGGTGGCCACTATGCAACTAAAACAACAATTCATAAAATCCTTAGAGCAGGGTATTATTGGCCCACCATTTTTTCAGATGTCCATCAATTTGTAAGAAAATGTGAGCCTTGTCCGCTTTTCACTGGAAAGCAGAAGTTAGCCGCCATCCCTTTATAGCCAGTTGTGGTTGAAGCACTTTTTCAACAGTGGGGTTCAGACTTCATAGGAAAATTCAAGGATAAGTCAAGTAATGGTTATTCATGGGTCTTAACAACTACAGATTACTTCACCAAATGGGTTGAAGCCATCCCTACTAAATCAACAACTGGAAAGGTTGTCATGGATTTCCTTGAAGACAAGATAATAACTAGATTTGGTGTGCCTTCAAAGATAGTAACAGATAATGCAAAATCCTTTTGTTCAACAGAGATGTCCTCTTTTTGTTTCAAATATGGCATTGTCTTGTCACATGCATTGGATTATTATCCCCAAGGAAATGGTCAAGCTGAAGCAAGTAATAAAAATCTGATGACCATAGTCAAGAAAATTGTTGGAGAAAACAAAAGGTCATGGGATAGTTAAATCAAATATGCATTATGGGTAGATAGAATAACTAAGAAGGATTCTATGGGAAAAAGTCCTTTTGAATTGGTCTATTGTTTGGATGTTAGATTGCCAGTACATCTTAAGATTCCAGCATATGGTTTACTTCAGGATTTTTCCATAGAAAAGGATGCAGTTCAGAACAAGATTAATCTGATGATTGAGTTAGATGAAAACAGAAGAAAGGCTTATGATCAAAATTGCAAAAATTAGGAAAATGTTAAAAGGGCATTTGATAAATCAACAATCAGCAAGGCAGAGGGATTTCATAGTTGGGGATACAGTGTTGTTATGGGATAAGGGCAAAGAAAAACCAGGCAAGCATGGCAAATTTGATAGTTTGTGGTTGGGTCCATATATGATCCGGGAAATAGTAGGTCCTAATTCTTTCTACCTTAGCCATTTGGATGGTGAGCCCATGAATATTCCAAGGAATGAGCAACAACTCAAGCTATTTTTGAAATGATATGAGCAACTTGGTGTCCAAAGGGGCACCCTTTGTAATGTAGCTCTAACCTTTCTCATTTGTTTTGTTATTATTTCTTTTATGTATATAGTTCATTATATAGTCATTTTATTTATATGATTATTGTCAATATCATTTCATTTATTTATAGTTTATTCTTTTGCACATGTACTTATGTTGGGTATTGGTGAGCACTCTGTTTTGTAGATTCCGAGGTTCTTGCATGCTCTCCTTCCAAAGAGATCGAACATACGTCTCCATGTAAAGCCACATGTTGACCACCTATTTCGACTAGGGATCAACGTCATGTACCATGAAGATATGTACCATGTGGTACAACAATTTTGAAGACTTATGGCTCAGTAGGGCAATTTTTCCCCCAACACGTCTTTCTATGTAATCAGAATGTCTGCTCCCCTGCGTGGGTTAATAATGTAATAGGTCAACATGAGTCAATTTTTAGTTAGCTTCCTAGGACTTTATCATTAGGGAAGTCCTTTCATCGAGTGTTATTTTCCTTAGGTAATTAATCTTGCCTACCAGGCAATTTTGATTATCCTTGAGTTTTTCACTTAGAATCCTCCAAAGTGGTGAGAGACGTTCTAATGATCGATCCCAAGGGGTGACTAAGGTTTAGGAATGTTGTAAATGACCATGCTGGACATCTTGTAGAATTTTGTGGAATTCTGTTAAGTTTTGATAGTTTTTTTTTTAATTATTAAAATTTTCCATTTATTGGAAATTTTAATTAATTTTGATGTAAAATGTAAAAATTTGGTCCTTGGGGATTTTGTATAGGGGTATGAGTACTCAAATCAAATGGCAGATGACCCCCTACACCCTTGGACCAAGTTTCAACTCAATTGGACAAGTTTTGCTAGGTCAATGTCTATGAGGAGTCAGAGTCAGTCAAAAGTCAGGATTTAATTGGCTAAGGTAAAAAGACAAAAATTGTAAAAGGTGACTAAAGTCATGAAAGAGAGTGGGAAAGGTTTCCTAACCTTTTTCCTAAGTTGGAAAAGTGATTTTCCACTTAAAAATTCCCCCCTGCTAAGCCAAAAACTTAAAGTGGTCACTCCCTAGTGAGAAGTATGCCCCCCTTGCTCATCAACTTGACCAAAGTAAAAAATTAAAGTAAAAAGGTTGTCTAAACCCTAAGTGCGCCCCTCCTTGAGCCTAACTTCATTTTGGGTGATAGGTAAAGGTGTTTCCCCCTTCCCCTCTCACCTCTCAAACGCTACACTTGTCCAAACCCCTAAAAGTGTGCCCTCATTGACTTTGTCCTTCTTTCTTTGATGTGTGACACTTGGAGCTCATCCAAGAGAGGTCTTTCCTCTCTCCCAAGTATAAAAGAATGCCTACCCCTCCTCATTTCTCCATCTATTCTCAGAGCAAGTCTATGTTGCCCAAATCTCTCCCACTCTCCTCTCTCTCTCTCTCTCTCCCATTCTTTGTAAATCTTGCTGCAAGTATTTGTAGCAACATTTTCTGAATAATAAAGAAAGCTTTGGAGGATCTATGGTGTGCATTGGGAGTCTTCTTAATGATGTTTATGGTGTTCTTGTGAGGTGATATTGTTGCATTACATTTCTTGTATTTTTTTGCTTCATTACATTTCTTGTATTTTGCTTGGGAATAATTGGTAGTAGTATTACTATTGGTTTTGTGGTTGTTTTCTTCAAGTTTGGAAAGTATTTTGCAAGCTTTTAGATGCACTCACCTCCTTGTTGTTTTGTGTAGCAAGAATATACTTTATTTGTAGGTCACTAAAGGATTGGAGTGAATTTCAGATCTGGAAATTCACTCATTCAACCACTCAAAGCTTCTAATATTTTTTTGTTCTTATTTCCACTATTTCCTCTCATTTACAAGCATCTTTCTAATCTGAAATAGTCTATAAAATTCCATTTATATGTTCATATTTTCATATTCTAATGTCTGTTATATTTGCTAACAGAAATTTACAAGTTTCCAAGTGTTTTGCAGCATTTTTCATCAAGCATTTGTTTTCTGTTTTGTGCTGATTCTCGCCGGGTTAAGGGGAGGTGTTGCTCATTTTGGGTCTCAAAAGACTCAAGAAAGCCTCCTAAAGTTTGGGTACCAAACCTCCTTCCATTTCTCTTCTTCTAAAGCATTGTAACTAGCCCAAGAGAGTCTCTTGGGCTTGCATTCTCTTTCCCAAATTAAAAAATCTGATATTGTAATTTAGCTTCAGTGTTTGCCCACACCTTGCAAAGAGATTGGCTTTGCCATCCATGCAATATCGTGAGGGCTAGGATTTTTTTTTTGTTTTTTTGCTTATCATTTTTTGCCCCACTTCTTCCATAAAGAGAATGTTGTGTGGCTAGGTTAATTCGTTCATTTAAGTCATTTTTTATTTCACCCACCTTGGCACAAATCGGTAGGCTTGTCCTCCACCTTGTGCCATTGTTGTGAGGTTCCAAAGTTATTTATTTTTTTCCCACCTTTGTTCTTAAGACAAAGTTGTGTGGCTAGGCATTGTTTTATTTCATTTCAAGTCATTTAATTCATTAATTTTCTCCCACCTTGCATTGTGTTTGTCTCTGCCAACCTTGCAATATCGTGAAGGCCAGAGTAATTTTATTTATTTGCAAAGTAATTGAATTTGTGCCCCGCCGTCTACCCCGTATTCCCTCCCCTTGCCACCTTGGTGGATCTTGGGTAACTAAGAAAGGGAAAAAGCACTGTGCAGCTAGTCTATTTAGGCACTCAATCCACTCATTGTTTCAACCACCAAAATAGGGTGACTTGGGAGGCTACAAGGGGTTGAAGTTGAGGATGGCTTCACGACACTACGTGTCCTCCTTGCTTGAGCACCCAAGCATTCTGGATCTGACCTGTGGAGCTAGGAAAGGATCTTGTTTTTCCTTCTTGAGCACCCAACATTTCCTTTTGGTTGAAGGAATAGGGATTTGGGGTAGTCACATAGTCTAGGTTTGTATCTCTCACATTTTAATCCCCCCTAACTCAAGAGAGACTTAAAATTTATTCAAATCAACCTACAAACAACTTTTACAGTATTGCATCTCAAGTTTATCTTTCAAGCATTTTTACTTTCCAAGTTGTGTAATTTACTTTGCATGTGATTTTACTTCCCAAGCAATCTCGTATTTCAAGTTACTTTCTTTCATTGTGGATATTCATATGTATTAAAGCATCTCTATTTTCGTTATAAGTATTCTTCATGCATTTGGAAATAATTGTCTAAATCTAATAGTCATTTCATTATTTAATTCATTGTGTAGATATTTCATGTCTTGTTTCATGTTGTGGATATATATTTAATTGCTCATCTCAATAATTAAAGTTTGGGTATATTAGGCACTGGTCTATTTATTGTATCTTTAAAGAAAAGGTTTTCTTGTCATTCAAAGTTGCATTTGCATTGTTTGCTTGTCATTGGGTTGGGTTTCCTTAATAAAAACCAAATTAACTCCTAAATCTTTAGTTAAAATTTAACATAGTTAAATAGGGTCTACCCCCCTTGGCTTCCCTAGGAGTCTGGATTGAGGTGACAATGAGTCTAGACTTAGGCTTGTGCCTCCAAGGACACACCAACTGGGTTGGAGACTTCTCCACGCTTGTAGGTGTGAATTAGGACGGCTACAGAGCGTTAAGGTTGTACTTGAGATTATATTGAAGAAGGGGAAATATAAAGTATACGCCAACAATATCAACAGATTCATAAAGTGGAATTTAATAAAGTATTCAAAACCCAAAAGGGTATTTAAAGTATTAAAAAAATTGTCCAAGCTCCTTCACTCAAGATGACAAGTGCTTTCTGCAACCTGTCTTCTGTACTAAGACAATATGCTATCTTTACAGAAAGTTGGGTTAGAGAATAAACTCTATGATCTCAACTTTAATCCATCTAATACCTTGACTTTAATTTTGACCAAAGGTTAGTATGATGGTCATAGATTCAACATGCAACCTAGATCAAAATAATGTCATAACAAAGAGATGCATATCAGAATAATCAAACCTGGGTTGCATTATTCCTCTGAATATGTTGGATCTTGAGATCCTTCTGGCTTCTCCTGTAAATACCCTTTAAAGCTTAATAAAGACAGTATGCTATCTTTACAGAAAGTTGGGTTAGAGAATAAACTCTATGATCTCAACTTTAATCCATCTAATACCTTGACTTTAATTTTGACCAAAGGTTAGTATGATGGTCATAGCTTCAACATGCAACCTAGATCAAAATAATGTCATAACTAATAGATGCATATCAGAATAATCAAACCTGGGTTGCATTATTCCTTTTAATATGTTGGATCTTGAGATCCTTCTGGATCTATGGCAAGAGATCCCTTCTCCTGTAAATACCCTTTAAAGCTTAATAGTTTAAACATATGGGAGTACATACCTCTGATAGCATTTGCAGGTAGTGGCACCATCTGGTAGCAACAATAATAATTACAAACTCTTAAAAACTTCAAGGGTAAATGCAACTGGTACTGCAGTTGATACTTCAACTGATACTGCGACTGGAATTGATACTGCAACTGATTATGAAACTGCAACTGCAACTTAGGGTTTTATGAGGAAACCCTAATTTTTCAAACTTCAAATTTTGAAATTCTGATCCAGGGACTAGATGCGCCGAGCTGAGGTGAGTAAGCTGGTGCAGTTAGAGTTTTGAAAATCCAAATTTTACCCCTTGAAACTGAGCTAGCAGAAATCTGGACTGGTACTTCTGGTATTGGTTCTAGTTTCCTGGTTTTTTGGTACTTTTGGTTTTCTGGTACTTCTGGTTTTCTGGTACCAGTCAAAACTAGGGTTTGACTTTCTAGAGTATCTAACCACTGAAAAGGTGTGCTCAAGGTGCCAAAGAGTTCCATAGGCTAGGGCACACTTTTCTAGATTGTTTTTAGGCTAATATTCCTCTTCAACAAAAAGCCCTAATTTTCTTTTACGACAACAGTGACGTTTTTCTTTAATCCAGTGAAAGATGCTCTCTTCAGCGTAGCTCTGATACCATGTTAAGTTTTGAGCTATTATTTGGTTTCTTTTCAATTTACTAGATAACAATAGCATAGGTAGGATCACTGAGAGAAACACAATCACAAGATACAAAACATTTATCTTGGGAAACCCTCATGGGGGAGAAAACCCAACAAAAACTTCCTTAATATAGATAGCCAATACAATGCCAAGACAATAAACCAAAACACTAGAGAATATCCAACATTGATCAATGCACCTCTCTCTTCCTTCTTCTCCTAACTACAGCTACCAAACTTGTGCACTTGATGAGTGAATGAGTGAGTGAGATAATGAGGGGCTGACTTCCTTTATTTATATTAGCTGGCAGGTGTTGAAAAGGTGTCTCTTCACTGGGTAGGGTCGACTTGTCTTCTTAGTGGTTAAAACCACTTTAATTAGGCCTGGGGGCCGACTTCTTAATTTGCAATAATACAATTAGGGTTTGACCAATCCGCAAAAGGGGATTTGTTCAATTACAATGCCCGACATGATCAATCCACAAAAGGGGATTGATATAATGAATAATGACTCAATAGTAAATAGAATACTCTTTGTAGTTACAATATTTCAACAAGTTACCCTAGAAGTGGGGGTAACAATCCCAACAATGTTGACAGGTGCAACCTATATCTCCTTTTTTTTGGCCCCTGTACCTACATCCATTTATAATTGATGATCACCTACCTTAGTCATCACAGTGATCCCACCAACTGCAGTGAGAAGAAGGATAGGGTGCAACAACCAACAACTTTGGCATGATCATAATCACTTCATTCCTCTCGTGGATCTCTATGTGAGCCAACATCAATGTAAGATATGGCATTTTTTTGCTTTCAGGCATTTGTATGTGCGTGAAGACTCTATGCAAGCCAACATCAATATAAGATATTGTTGAAATAATGTAACTGCGAAGAGCATTCTTATTATTTTGTTATTGGATTAAATCCCCATTGTGGATTAATCATGTCATTATTATTATTTTTATTATTAGGTTAATCCCCATTGAGGATTAACTAAGTCGGTAATTGTATAAGGACCAAATCCCCTTTTGCGGATTGGT
>JASDQU010100324.1:400693-415406 GCA_032191745.1 Picea mariana | reverse complement strand
TGAAATTTAGATTAAAAAATTGAAAGGGGTCCTACAGGTTGAAGCGAGCTAATTCGATTCTGACCCCCAAAACACTCACTCTAAATTCCCCAGGAAAAAAAATTGTGAGCTTCCCAGAAGCACCTGTGAGATGTAATGGATGTCACGGCAAAATTAAAACGAATTCCAAAATAATATAAAATGAATTAAGGTGCCTGTATGACTTGCATCAACACCCCTTTCCAGACTTTTCACTTGAAAAAAAAAAAAAAAAACCATTCTTTTTATGTTATGCCTTGAAAATTGTTCAAGTTGATTGTCTAGCACCCTTGATAACCACTTTGTTATTTTAATCTTTGATTATAAACTTTTTTTCATCAAAAAAAAATAATGTAATTTTCATCTACAATCATTAAACTTTGTGTGATTCTAGGTACATCCTTTGTAGGAATAACTCCTTTGTCTACTAACTAATGCAGACACTCATGTCCAAGTTCAACACTGTGAACATTCCAACTTTCAATCTTTGAAAACTACTCCTTTATGCTTGTCATGTATTTGGTAGCGGTTGAATCTAGATACCAAACACCTTGGAATACATCTTAATGAAAGTTCATAGGCATAAGAACATATTTTTCATTTAAATTATTCTGATTATTATTTTCTTTACCTATTCCTATGTATGTATTTTTATCTCTTTGTTTCTTATAACATTCTTCTTTAATATGACCACTTTTTCCACAATAATTGTAATATTTTTTTATACTATTTTAATTTGAACTGGAATTGGCATAATACTTACATTTTACTGTGAGATTAAATTACTTCCTCCTCTACCACGTCCACCTTTTCTTCCTCCCTTTGTCTTTGAATAAAAAAAGCTATGTCGATTAGTTGACTTTTTCCTTGCATATAATCTATGTTCCTCGTATTGAAGCATCCCTACAAGTTCATCATACGAGAGAAAACTTGGTTGCCTTTTTTTTTCATGCAATCTATGTTCCTCCTATTGAAACATCCTTACAAGTTCATCATATAAGGAAAAACTTGTCTTGGAGAATACACACAAAGTGATCACAAATTCTTAAATGTTTTATTTAAGACTTCAAAAAACATTTAAGACTTCAAAAAATAATATTATTGAAATCATCATCTGAAATATTTTCTCCCATAGTTTATAACTGTTTTGAAATTTCTTCAAGTATGTTAACATGATCTACGACTATATTTGTGTCTAACATCTTTGTATTTGACAATTGGTATCTCAACATTATTATTTTTAGTTTATCTTCTTTTCACATCTGGCTTGCAACTTGTAAGTATCTCAAGTGCTTTCTTATTTTCATCTTGTAATTATTCGTCGTTGGACTTTGTTTTGGTAATTTGTTTATGATGAGGTACCACAAATCTTCATATATCAAGAAGGTTTGCACTTTTTTTCCAACTTGGATCATTTTTCTTAATGGATTTGTGAGAATTTCGAACGAACATATTTTCGAAACTTTCGAAACTTGACATGTTACAATCCACAAATGGGATATCACCGAGAGAAAAATTAGATAAACTCCATAGTTTCCATGTTTTTCTCAAGAGACTCACCCTACAATCCACAAATGGGATATCACCAATATAGAAATTATAGAAACTCCATATTTTGGTTGTATGTTGATTGTATTTTGACAGTATTTGGCCTTTTGAAATATATATATATTTTTATATTGTATCATATCCATATCTTTATTTGTATATGTATATGTATATGCTAACAATGACTTATAGCTGTGACTTGGGCTAGAAAGGGATAGAAAACTAAGTCGTGGAGGGAAAGGAGACATGAATGAAACTATCCCAAATTTTACAATAAGCATTCAGTTCCTTAAACATTTCACTTGTCATAATCATTTATGAGTAGTTAAATTGTCATTAATCATTAACTGCACAAGCTAGACCACTTGCTTTAGTATAATATTAACATATCTAATTAGTATAATATTAACATATCCAATTTTGTGATAGTTAATGTTTCACTTGTAGTTTTGAGAAGTTTTAGATTGTAAATAGCTAGATTTTTTATAGAAGAACGGAATCCATATAGAAGAAATGACAAATGTGACATGTAAGTAGAGATATAGACACGATGATGACTAACAAAGGAGTTTTTTTTATTAATATGTATCTTCAAAGCTTTTAGGTAAAATGTGTTTAGAGAATTATTTTGTTAGTTACATCATGTCTTGCCATTGTGATTGATTTACATCCTCCACTGATGAGACGGATTAGATTTTCTAGTATAGAGTTGTGTTGTATGAACGATGCAATTATAAATATTTTTCATGTATAAATGCTTTGTTTCTAATGTGTGTATTTGTTGACTAGATTTTTTAGTATAGAGTTGTGTTGCATGAACGATGCAATTATAAATATTTTTCATGTATAAATGTTGTGTTTCTAATGTGTGTATTTGTTTACAGATTGTTTTTGTTGAAGATAAACATTTCAAGGAAACACTTCTAAATGATATCGATGAAAGTCAACTTCCTGAAATCTACGGAGGGAAATTGCCTTTAGTAAAAGTTCAAGATTGTGTTGTACCAAATTGGCCCCCAGTTACCTCCACATAGGATGTATAAGAATTTCAATCTAGAAATGATCATATTGAAGTATATTAGCCTTATTTGGATAGTATATTGTAATCTTGAATCCTTCCTTAAAATTATGTAATCCTCTTACATGAATTGTAGTGTTCTTAAAACATTAAAAATGTTTATTGTTGTTTGAGGATTTTTTCATTTATATTTTAATGAAATGTAATTTCCAATATGAGCAAATGACCTCAAACATTTTGTTTTATTGTTCTTCATATTTTACTTCTTACAATGAGCAAGGAATGTCAAATTTCTTAAGATGTCTAAAAGTTGTTAGAAGATGTTTAGAAATTAGATGAGAGTTTGTTATGTTCATATTAGAGAATTTTATTTTTAGTTCCATCTAAAATTGTGTGTGTATTCAATTAAATGCACAATATGTCAAAAATATCCCAACAATTAAATGCACAATAGAGTACAACAAACATAGAAATGGTGTAATGTACTTAGGGAGGATAATATGGGGTACCTAGGGAGGTACCCAAGGGGATAATGAATGTAATGTGGCCATAATAATGGAATAGGTCCACTATGTAATTAAAAGGAAGGAATATAATAATAATTGATAGTTGGCATAAGACCTCTAGGAATACTCATGAGAAAGTATAAATACAATGATAGATTCTCATGAGTATTCCTAGGGCTCTTATGCCAACTACCAATTATTATTATATTCTTTCATTTTAATTGCATAGTGGACCTATTCCATTATTATGACCACATTACAATCGTTATCCCGTTGGGTACCCCATATTACCCTCCCTAGGTACATTACAAATGGAAACTAGATTAGAGTCAAGAAAACCCTTCAATGGGGAAAAACTCAACTTTCAAAACTATATATTAGAACCATACAATGGACAATATTTATAATGAGTCATTGATTGTTTAAGTTCTCATATAGAGACAACATTGTAGTTGGGGCTAATTTGGGTCAATTAGAGATAACTAGGGTTAGTTAGGGGTTAATTAGAGGTCAACTGGGCTCTAATTTGGTTTATTATGGGGTCAATTTAGGGTGTCAATTGGAGGTTCATTGTGATTAATTTTGGGTCAATTAGGACAAATTAGGATTATTTAGGGGCTAATTGGGGGTCAATCATGGGTTAATTAGGGATGATTGGGGTCAACTAGGGGCCGATGTGGGATCAATTTAGGCTTAATTTTGGGTCAGTTAGAGTCATTTAAGGGCTAATCAAGATCAATTTGAAGTCAATTAGGGTCAACTGGTGGTCAATTACAAGTAAATTATGGCTAATCAGGGTTCAAAGACTGTCCAAAATAACATAGTAGGGTAAACAACAAAATTTCAAGGAAATTGTATTCATATTTTCAAGGCTTTCGACCATTAAAGGAAAACAACATATGCATAAAATTTAGACCAAGGTACAATAGATAAACCAAAATATAACATTAATTAATAGTTCAAGACAATGTCTATACTAATAGAACATTATATTACATATCAAGCTTAGATTGATCTTGAACTTCATCCAATTCAATATTTCACTTATTAAGATTAGAATTTATATTCCAACCCTTCGAAATCATTGAAATGATTTTCCATAGCCACATATAGGATGCCTAACACTACATCATCATTGATATTATTGTCACCAAAATGAACCATAGGAAGTGAGTCAATGAATGGATGGTCAACTTCTTGGACTTGTTGGTCCAACATTTTCTTCTCCCCTACATATTCCTAGTCTACTTCATCATCTTCCTTTGGTACATAATTTGTATGCCTTCCACTTGGATCATATCTAACAAAAAATGACCAACCTACTCTACCTGGTACTTGTGAATAAAATACATTCTCACATTGACTTGGAAGGAGATAAGACTCTATACTCAACTTTTGCCTAGTTGTATTAATAATGATAAATCCATTATCATGATCTATAACAATGATTTCATCACCTTGTATCAACAATATGCATCACATTACCTTAAAGAGAACCACTTTGAAGGATTTCAAATATATGTCAAGTATATCTTTCAAATAGCCATAATATCTCAAATTAGATGTGATTGGATGTTTGTCACTCCTAAGGGAAATATTAGTATTCTAAAAATTAAAGTTATTTCATAGTTACAAATTTTCTTCTTATCATGCAAATCTTTGATGTGATATTTTTCGGCCATTGAACCACATCTCTATTTATTTTTCCCAACCAAAGCCTCCCTTTCAATTTTTTTGGTGGAATTAGTGTTCCAAAGTTGGGCATATTAATATGAGTTGTTTTCCTAAGGTACATGCTCACCAATATACACCATGGAATGATATACCATATATCCCTCAAACATTGATCCATGCAAGCACGATCTTTGTCTGACAAAATCCTTTAATGTGTTTAAGTGCCTCGCCACCAACCACATTGACCTTGTGTGTAGAAGTCCACATATTTCAATCCCCTCAACTTCATGTATGAGGTTGTGTTCTTATGCTTTGAAAAAACTTGGAAGTAGATAATTATACATTTACACATTAGATGATGAATTTCTCTCATCCAATACTTGATATCTTCTTTATTAATTTCTATAGATGACAACTACCTACATGTGCAAATAAACCATGGTCAACAATACAATGCAAATAAATCACATGCATGTCGACAAAAATATGAAAATAGCATTTAATACATTTGTTAGTTTTTTTTTTTTGGTTATTAAACTTGGAATAGAGCTTGGGTAAACCAGATTTTGTAGAAGGTCGAGGTTTTTTTCGATAGCTTGCTCATTTAAAAGATCAATATGTCACTTACATGAATTGAACCTGGGTGGGGGGGAAAACACCCCTCAACACAAACCACTCAGGCTAAACCCAATTGACAAATACATTTGTTAGTTATGTAAACACAATTAGATTTAAATATAAACTCTAACAAGTTACATATATGGATGTAATTAAAACCAATTGCTTATCATGATTATTCTGATAAACCATTTTCCATATTAAAGGTGTCATTCTTCATGATTTTTTTCAAGTCTCTTCCTTCATGCTAAAATGATGCTTTTGGATAATTTAATACCTATGGTTCCTAGGGAAGAAATTCTTGTACTTATCATACAACTCATTTCCAAAACTTTTTTAATGTCAAAATGTTGTTCTAAGGCTACATATTGGACATGCATATCTACCCTTTGTTTAAAGGCTTGCAATATATAGAATATTGTTAATAGTACATAAAAAATTCATAAAATTTCACAAAATAATAAAAATTACATGGGAAACACCACCTAGCAAAGGGTTTTAGTGTTACAAGATTGAACAAAATTGTCAAAAAAACCTTCTAGTTAAAACCTCTACTATTGGTAGTAGAGGTTCGAGTGGAGGATTCAATGGATATTCACTACAACTAAAAATTTAGGGTAGTTGGAGGTTCTAATGGAGGTTTTATTTTTGGTGCATTTAAGTCAATAAGGCGTGTTATCCCCAATTTCTAGGGATAACTAAGGATATGATGTCTCTAGGCCCTTAGGTTGCAGACTATTGATGATTGCAGCGTCGTGTGGCATTCTCCAGGTCGTTCTCCTCTAGACTGAGTTGATATGATCTGTGAGAGAGCCCATGTGTTGGGTGTGCCCATGTGATGGGTGTGCGTCAAACTCTGGGCTAAGTTGTGATGACGTGTGGTCTCTTGTCTACTCCTCTGGATTGAGTTGAGATGACTTGAGATGGTATCTTGCCTTGTACTCCTATGGAATCAGTTGAGTCGACTTGAGATGGTCTCCTGCCTTGTACTCCTATGGACTTAGTTGAGTTGATCTGTTGAGAGTGACGTCCCTAGGGTTGAGCATAGGTGGACGTGTCCCTAGTGGTTAAGCACTAGAGGATGAGAGAGATCCTTGATATATTGTCTGAGAGTAAGATTTGTTGTAACCCTAATTTGTGTTGTAAAGGGTACAATTCGACCCCACAATGTAAGAGAAAATTAATATTGTGAAATGATAAATTATATTATTCAGTTGAAGAGGTCGGACCTATTGTTCCAATAGACACATCCTCTTAATGTGATAGGTCTTGTATAAATAGGAGTAGATCCCCATTGTGGATCTAACTCACTCACACACTTGTAACATTCTCTCAAGTTGAGTTGTACGGCTGAAGTGCACACTTATCTTAGGCACAAGTTTCTAGGTTTTGTAAGCACCCTCTTGTGTGCTAAGGTCTATGGTGTGGAGGATCTTCTCTTGAGAATATAGCAAATGATTGTTGGGTTTTTCCCTTGGTTGAGAAGGGTTTTCCTAGGATAAACTCTTGTGTTCTTGTGCATGATTATTCTTCTTGTGATCTTGGTTACTGCAACACTTGTGTATAGTATTGTTGCATTGTTTATGGTTCAAGTACATACTAAATTGAAATAAACTACATGTGCATGAAATAAGCATTCAAATTCAACACAAACATGGAGTACTGAGAGAGAGATGAGAGACAACGTCCAAATGCACATACAGAGACCTGCTTCACCACCACATTTCCTGGATTCATCACGATGGTATCCACCACACCATCTTGCTTTCGGAAGTTCATTAGGTCTTGCTCCATGAGGTACAAGCCATGTATTATTGTGAGTGTCATTTCAACATTTGAGGCATTTCAGTATGTTGCATTTGAAGTTGCTTTTGATTATAGAACACATGCTTGGAAATTATTCTCTTTGTCGTGTTTTACCTAGGTGGTTGACATTGTGCCCTAGTAAGTGGTCACCCTTAGGAAGAGGCCATGTTATTAGGAGGTCTTATTGATGAGTCATAAGTACCTTTCCCAACCATACTTACCAATTTTCCTTCTTCATCCACTTCATGTCCCCATTTTTTGGGATTTTTGATTGTACCGACCCAAGAATGGATTGTACCTCATCTCACGGGAAGAAGGGGATGAAATCCCAGAGGTTTATAGCTGAAAAAAGATAAAATTCAATCATAAACCTTCTAGATGCTCACCTAGGGATCCCGAGGACAATGAAATTTCTCTCATAAGAAACTAGTGGGACTCATGAAAAAATAATAATATAAAAATGCCAACCAAGGTAGAGCGTGTGTGGACAATGTTTTTCATGCTTAGGTAGAAGTCCCATGCGTTGTCTTCAACTTTGAGAAGCATAATGTGACCAAGGTAGAGTCAAGGTGGGAAATGTTTTTCATGCTTAGGTAGAAGCTCCACCTTGGTTTCAACTCGAAAACATCTTAAAAAACAAAAGGCAATAAATGGGCTTGGAAAAAGGATGCATTGAAAACGAAAGTGCAACACACCCTCTACAAAGACACCCTTATATGAGACAATACAAACCCTTGTATGTCATGAACCCCATGCCCATAAGTCTTACCCCATACATTTCATCTTCTTTACATGGCTTAGAGAGGCTCCACCTAGGAAACATCCCTTGATTTGAGGAATGATTCACCCAACAGGTCACCTTGTCAACCCTCCCATACCTCAACTTGCCAAGTTGCATAGGGTCTTTGATCACTTGTTTAATTTGATAAGGTAGCTTTCATGCACATTCTTAGGTGTCCATTTTATTGATTTGATTTACTCATCATGATGCATTTGACTTGAGATCCTTGGAGGGCGTATTCATTGTCTTTGCAGGACCTTGCTTGGTGGATAATTTTGGAGGAACAAGCCTATGTTGGACTTCCTTGGGGTATGAAGCGCACATGTTGGATACCATGGCTCACACACTGGATGATTATGATAGACTAAGATTGAGAGACACCTTATAGGACCTATCCTAACCCTTCATCACTCCAACAATTTTTCTTTGGAGGCTAGAGCGCTACATCTTAGGGCTTGACGTTTTGTTCGGGTTAGGGTTTTGGTGGTGGTGGTGTTGACGATTAACACTTGGCACTTTTTGAAGAAGATAAGCCTTAGATGGAGAATAACCTAGCACATGAGAATGAGGCATTTGAAGGCCCAACGTTTCATCTCCAAGCTCAATGACTTGCTCCAAGGGCCAAATTGTTGCCCTAAAGGGGTGATGACATGTCTTTTTAGGGTTTTCTAATGTGCAAATTGAAATTGAAAGTTGTAAAGGGGAAAAGTAAGGGAGGTCAGCCTCCCTACTTTTTGGTTTACCCTAAGTTAAGTGGACAAACAATTTTTAGGAGATCTGTATAAATAAGGACCATTTCCATTTCATTTTGACATAACTCTCACTTGGGAGAAAGACTCCTTGGATGAAATTTGCGCCCCTCTTGGGAAATTTTACATATCTCTCTCTTCTACTTGCTCTTGTGATGGTTTGTCTTTTGATTCAAACCCATGCCTCTCCCAGGGTTTGCTCAAATTCCCGGTCAAGGATCGATTACTTTCGGAGTCGAATCAACTCTTAGGCTCTTAATGAACCCCAATTTTGGTTTACACAGGCCCTCCTTAGGTCTCTGTGCAGGTTCTTTGAAACCCGTGGGCAGTTTCCTGACACTTTTTCCCTTAAAAAAAATCTAAACGACATGCGCTATCTCACTTCGCTAGGCCCCTTTCCTCATACGACCTTGGGATGTGTCTTGGGACTTAACCCAAAAGGCGCTAAGCTTTGGGCTTCATGACTCTTGGAAATCACTCTTCCTTTCAAACTCCCAAAGTGATGTATCCTAAAGTCATGGGATTTCTCCATGTATCTACCCTAAATCAACAATCAGGATGAGTCCTCGTCTCTAGCTTCGGACAACCTCCAGTCTACTCTCCCTTCTCCCTTTGCTCCCGAAGTGTTCTACCTCCGAATAGAATGATCTGTCGATGCGTGTCCCTTCCACAATCAATGGTTGTGGTGAACTTCGGCCTTTGGGCTTCAATGTTATTCCACCTTTGCATAATCCCTTCCTCGAAGTGCCTTTCCTTCAAACCTCACGTATCTATTGACACCTTTCGACTGTGGGGCGAATGGTCATGATCGCTTCGCTCCTTCGGGACTTCGGCTATCCCGACTCCCCTTCACTCCTTTAACCTCCGAATGCACTAAGTCCCAAAGGACCCTGATGGCTATCCTTTGCACAACTGTCTCATATTTGACGGTCACGAGTTCCTTGGTGATATCCCATGGGATCTTCAACGTCGCTTCTCCAAACTCTTCCCTTCTAGGGATTATAGTTGCTGGCCCTCCTGAGCTTAACTTTCCGAGGTATATGAAACCTTTGTCTGCCCTCTATGCACTCCTCCTGCGTTGTAGAGTGTTTGGATTTAGGAATTTCCTAAGTATCCCTCCTCGACACTTCTGGTTGCTATCTCTATTGAGCTTAGATTCTAGAGGTATACGAGACCTCCACCTTCCCTTTGTGCACTCTCTTTGAACTTTGGACATTTGGACTTAGAAAAATTTCTAAGTCTTTTCTCCTCAATGCTCATATCACTATCTCTCCTAAGCTTAGTTCCTCTAAGGTCTTAGAACCTTGGGCGCACACCTTGCGGCCTTGGAAATCTACAACACTTGATTGTTCTCCCCTGAGTCAAAGAGTTTGAGAATAACTCGACCTACACACTCCTTGCATGGCTCTGTGCTTTCTCTGCACTAATTCTCTCAATGATTCAACGTTATCTCTCCTGAGCTTCTCTGAGTTAAACTTAACTCTGTCAACGCACTCCTTGCGGACAACATGCACTCCTTGCATGAGCTCTAAGAAGAGAAACAATTGAAACTTATTCTAACTCTATAGATTCATGTATTTAACCACAAAATACATTCATGAGCACAAGAAAAAATATAAACATAGAATTTAAATGAACATAAAGCCTACCATTCACTTAGATAAACAAAACAACACCAAACATTTGGATTAAATCTCCCATGTTCTATTCATTCAAATGATAAAATACATAGATACATGCAGTCGTCCACTGCTCTTCAACAACTCATACAATGCTCTCTGGCTCTCAATAACAACAACTCTATCTTTCTCTCGCTAACAACTATTACAAAATGAGCAACAACCTTTACGAATGAGCGACAACAACCTTCTTTGGGCATAAGATGCAAATATATATACAAGGGGTGATTCATCGAGCATTTCCCCCCAACAACCTAATGCTATCCTATCAGGATTTCATGCATCCATATACTAAGGACTTTGGAGTTAATAACATTTACAAAACAGATCAGAGCCAAGCTCGAGATCTGTAAAATACATCTATACATTAAAGAGATTACAATCCGAAAGGATCTTTTGAGGATGGCCTTAGCCTCCATACATTAATTACATTTCTTTTTTATTAAATTCAAATTTAAAAAGGTGCGCTCTCCTTTGTGTAGTCCAAATCATCTTTATGCATGTGCTGGATGATGTGTTGCTCTCTCTCGCCTGCCCTCCTTTTAATGCTAATGTAGATGCTCCTGTAGCATACTCCTTTGGAAAAAAATTCATGGACTCTTGTCTATGAGCTCCTGCATTGTCTTTCCTTTCTTCTGGATCTTTGCTTCACTTACCCAGCTGGCATCATCTTTGGGATGGCCTTTCCACTTCACAAGATATTCAAAATAAGTCTTCCTTCTGGTCCTTTTGCCAATTCTCTGATCTGTGATCTTCTCCATCAATGGATTCTTTGCTACAATAATTTGTTTCTCCCATATGATCTCCTTTTGACTTTTTGATCCTCCTATTTCATCTTCCTTGTAAAGATACAAGTCTTCAATATAAAAAATGGGCAATATTCCCACATTTTTTGGCAGCTCAATTTCATAAGCATTTGTTGCAAAATTTCTAAGGATTCTGCATGGTCCTATCTTTTTCATTTTCAATTTGTTATATTTTCCCCTTGGGAACCTTTCCTTTCTCAAGTGTGCTAAAACCTGATCTCCCACTTCAAATTGAAGCTCTCTCCTATGCTAATCAACTCTGTCTTTGTACTTCTTGTTGTTGTCCTGCAACTGCTCCTTGATATGGTCATGAAGTTTCTGCATCTCCGCGGCAAAATCTTGAACTCCCGCACTTCTGAACTTATTTGGTCCCAAATTTCTCAATTCGGATAACCCCCTTGGGTGCATTCCATATACTATATGGAATGGACTTTTTCTTTTTCTCCTATTTGGTGAATCATTGTATGCAAATTTTGCTTGTGGCAGAATCTGATCCCACTGACTGTGGTGCTCAGTGACTAAGCTCCTCAGAAAATTCCCCAAACTTCTGTTTACTACCTCAATATATCCATCTTTATGAGAGTGATATGTTGATCTGAAGGACAAATTTGTCCCCAATTTCATCCACAATGTTCTCCATAAATGACCAACAAATTTGGTGTCCCTATCTGAAACAATTTTCCTGGGAAATCCATGTAGTCTCACAACTTATTTAAAAAATAAACTTGCTATGTGTGTAGCATCATTTGTCTTTTGGCATGGTATAAAGTGTGCCATATTGGAAAATCTGTTAACTACCACAAAGATGGAGTCACTTCCCCTCTGGGTTCTTGGCAATTCCAACACAAAATCCATGTTGATAACATTGTTGGAAGATTGGTTGTTGCCATTGATGTCAACTCTAGTCATGGGTTTTGGAATGCAAGATTGATAAAGGTATTTGGACATGAAGGACAATGCACATGCATATACAACACCCATGAATGGATAGTATACATCATGTTGTTTCCGGTGGTATGTGGCATGTTACGTGGATCCTCATGGTTGAGGAGAAATGATTTTTTGAAGATGACAAAGTGAATTGAAGAAGGAAGTACATGTAGGCCCTGAAGATAATTAAAGAAAAAATTACAAAATAAGAAAGTGTTAGGTCGGCCCTAATATTAAAATGAAGTGATATAAATGGTATAAATAAACATCATTATACATTCATTTTGATACAATTCGAATTTCAGAGGAAATAATAAGTAAAAGAAGGATGGATTTGAAAGGAGGATGAAGTCTTTTGGTGATGTGTTCTAAAGTATGTTATTTTCAAATCATCTTACTATTTTTGCTATAAATTTTTTTCTAGAACGATTCATATGGTGAAATCTCTATGGTATTGAGAAGCCATATCAAGGTACCTTTGGTAAAAAATTCAGCTCTTTATTTGCTATAATTATGGAGATACACTCTGTGGAAGATAGGGTTTGTGACCAATCCTAAAGCTAGTCAAAAAACAAGTGTTATGGGTAAAACAATCATAACTTCTTCATACAAAATCAAAATGAAGTGGGACCACTTCGATTGGAAAGAGTACAGACTTTAGTTTCTTCTGTGTGAGTTTTAGAATCAGATGTTAAATATTGAGTGTGGGGCATGCTGTACAAGTTGGGTCTTCTGAATAGACCAGAATTGAATAAAGTCTACCATTCTTTCTATAAATTCTTTTTGGGGAGGATTCAATGAGTGAAAATTAGAGGAGTTTCAGAGAATACATTGAGTAATATTATCTATATGATCAGAGTACTCCAAGAATTAAAGAATTGCAAAAATTGAAGAAGTCTCAGGAAGCATTATCAGGTTCTATGTGATGATTGGTTGATGGTGATGATTTAATGTAAAGTTATATTATCTCTCATATATTCTCAGGTGGAAGGAAGGGGAAATGATGGAGATTTCAAATCTCTCTTGATATTGGAGGATTGTATCTTCCTCTTGGAGGTTTATCCCTCCCTCTACATTTGGAAGCTGTAGCTACCTTTGGAAGTCATTACTTCCCTTGAACAAAAACTATTGATTATTTCTCATATATTGTGCATGGTGTATTTTGGTGTATTGGTGTAACTCTTATACTATTGTTCATTGATCATTGGATATAATTTAATGGTTTAAGTATAAGTTGAAAAAGGTTTTTAAATTGTACTTGATACTGATTCACCCCCCTCTCAGTATCAACAATTGGTATCAGAGCAGGTTGCCTTCATAACAGTTTAACCACTGGAAGGAAAATCCTGAGCAAAGATGGATGACCATGAGCGCATTTCAAATGGGATTCGAAAATTTGATGGAAGAAATTATGCATACTGGAGTGATAGAGTGAAAACTTACCTAATGGCTTTGGGAGTAGACATTTGGTACTCAATTATAAATGGCTATGTAATCCCAAATAATGCTCCAGCCGATCCAAATGAGAAGAATCTTATGAGTTGTAATTCAAATCCAGACATGTTATTCTAGCATCATTGGCACCAACCATGCTAGCAAAGTGATGGGCTGCAACACTGCTAAAGAGGTATGGGACAAACTCAAGAGTACCTACGAAGGTGATCCAAAAGTTAAGCAGGTCAAGCTTCAACGACATAGAGTAGAATTTCAAAATTTGAAGATGAATGAAAATGAAGATATTGCAACCTATTTTCTTAGAGTTGATGAAGTTGTTAATGCTATTAGAGGATTAGGTGAAGAGCTCGATGAATCCTTGGTTATACAAAAGGTGTTGAGATCACTTCTCTTAAAGTATGATGCTAAGGTCTCCGCCATTGAAGAAACTAGGGACTTGACCAAAATGACAATGGATGAATTACATGGGACTCTTATGGCATATGAAATGAGAACAGGTACAGAAAGTGACCAACCAAACAATGAAGCATCCTTTAAAGCCATAAAGAAGACAAAAAACAAGGATAACGACCTTGATGAAGAAATAACAAATTTTGTAAGAAGGTTCCAGAAGGGAAGTGGAATATACAAAGGTAAGTCTCCTCTCAAATGCTTTAACTGTGGTAGAATAGGACATATTGTTGAAAACTGCTACTATAAAAAGAGAAGTCTCAACAATAAAAATAGTTTCTACTCCAAGGATGATGACATCTCCTCAGATGAGAGTGATGAAGAAGATAATGATGGAGGATAAGTCCTCTTCATAACCCAAGAAACCTAGGATGATGATCATAAGAATTCTAAAGAAGAAGAAATCATTTGTGAAGAAGATTCAGATGAAGAAACCAACTTTGATTCTTTTTGGGGATACAAAGACAATGCAGAGAGTGAACAAGAAGATGAGAATCTTGAAAAATTGAAGCATGTTGAAATTGAAAATAACAAGCTTAGAAACACAAACATAATACTAAAAGGTGAATTGAGTAGTTGTGAAGAAGAGAATTACAAGCTTGAAAAGACCATTAATAGATTGAAGGAACAATTAGAAGATTATGAGAAATTGAAAGAAGAATTGGATCATACAAA
>JASDQU010100324.1:370113-400687 GCA_032191745.1 Picea mariana | reverse complement strand
CTTAGCAGTCAAAGATCTCCAAATGACAAGACAGGACTAGGATACAATGACAGTTTGAAGACAACAAAACAAGAGAAGGAAGTTGAAAATGATGAAACCAACACTCCAGAACAAGTTGAACAACAATATATAAGACTAGAATTCAGAAGGAATGAGACATCAAGAAGATCCTCTCCTATCAGGTATGAAAAAAATCATTATGAAGGAAACTACAAAAGAATAGATCGTGAACCCAGATGGACCACACCACAAAGAAGATCACTTACGCCCAGGTATCAAAATTTATTTCTTGGACATTGTTATACTTGTGGAAATTTTGGACACAAGGCAATCAATTGTAGAATCAATGAAAGGAATAACTATGTAAGCTACATGAATGGTGAAAATAGTAGATATGGAAATGTTTGTAAATCTGTCAACATAAATTATAATCCATTTGACCCATTAATGGATGAAAATATTGTATGTTACAAGTGCAATAATCTTGGTCACAAAGCACAATATTGTAGAGAGATGAAGGAAGATAATCGTATGTCAAATGTCTACATACCAACTACAACATGGAAAAGGAAAGAAATTCCACAAAATGAAAATTGTTGAATAGCATTGGTCGCTAAAGAATGCAAAGAAGAAGATGAATGGTTCATAGATAGTGGGTTCTCATCTCATATGATCGGAGATCAAAGCAAATTTGTCAGCTTGAAGAAAAGAGGTGGAAATGTTGCATTTGGAGATGACTCATCTACCAAAATACTTGGAAAAGGAATTGTAAAGCTTGGAAGTGAAAATGTAAGAGCAGGAAAGTCCTATTGGTTGAAGATCTGAAGCATAATCTCCTTAGTGTCAGCAAAATATGTGATCAAGGATACACTCTTACGTTTGACTTCCGAAAATGTAAAATCAGAGAAAATAACCCGGGAAGATTGGTTGCAACTGCAACAAGAAGACCGAACAACATATAAATCCTAGACATGAAGAAGAGAGAGAAGATAGAAGCCACACAAAATGATTCCAAGGAAGAAAAAGTCCCAAAGACCAAAAATAAGGATGAAGTATTATTGAGTGCCACATGTTCAGGGGGAGCAACCCCAAAGAAGAAGGTTACCCGGGNAAATTGGGATCATGATGATAGAGGGAGCATGAGTGTTGCCATCAATGACAAAGGGGGAGATTGTTGGAAGATTGGTTGTTGTCATTGATGTCAACCCTAGTCATGGGTTTTGGACCGCAAGCTTGATAAAGGTATTTGGACATGAAGGACAATGCACATACATATACAAAACCCATGAATGGATAGTATACATCATGTTGTTTCCAGTGGTATGTGGCATGTCATGTGGATCCTCATGGTTGAGGATAAATGAATTTTTGAAGATGACAAAGTGAATTGAAGAAGGAAGTACATGTAGGACCTGAAGATAATTAAAGAAAAGAATTACAAAATAAGAAAGTGTCAGGTCGGCCCTAATATTAAAATGAAGTGACATAAATGGTATAAATAAACATAATTAGACATTTATTTTGATACAATTCGAATTTAAGAGGAAATAAGAAGTAAAAGAAGGCCGGATTTCAAGGGAGGATGAAGTCTTTTGGTGATGTGTTCTAAAGTATGTTCTTTTCAGGTCATCTTACCATTTTTGCTATAACTTTTTTTCTAGAATGATTCAGATGGTGAAATCTCTATGGTATTGAGAAGACGTATCAAGGTACCTATGGTAAAAATTTCATCTCTTGTTTCGCTATAATTATGGAGATAAACTCTGTGGAAGATAGGGTTTGTGACCAGTCCTGAAGCTAGTCAATAAACAGGTGTTCCGAGTAAAACAATCATAACTTCTTCATAAAAAATTAAAATGAAGTGGGACCACTTCCATTGGAAAGAGTATGGATTGTAGTTTCTTGTGTGTGAGTTTTAGAATTGGAGGTTAAATATTGAGTGTGGGGTATGCTGTAAAAGTTGGGTCTTCTGAATAGACCAGAATTGAATAAAGTCTACCATTCTTTTTATAACCTCTTTTTGGGGAGGATTCAAGGCGTGAAAATTGGAGGAGTTTCAGAGAATACATTGAGTAATATTATCTATAGGATCAGAGTACTCCAATAATTGAAGAATTTCAGAAATTGAAGAAGTCTCAAGAAGCATTATCAGGTTCTATGTGATGATTGGTTGATGGTGATGATTTAATGTAAAGTTTTATTATCTCTCATATATTCTTGGGTGGAAGGAAGGGGCAAGGATGGAGAGTTCAAATATCTCTTGATATTAGAGGATTGTATCTTCCTGTTGGAGGTTTATCTCTCCCTCTGCATTTGAAAGCTATAGCTACCTTTGGAAGTCATTACTTCCCTTGAACAAAAACTATTGATTATTTCTCATATATTGTGCATGGTGTATTGTGGTGTATTGGTGTAACTCTTATACTATTGTTCATTGCTCATTGGATATAATTGAATGGTTTAAGTATAAGTTGAAAAAGGTTTTTAAATTGTACTTGATACTGATTCACCCCCCCCTCAGTATCAACAAACATCCCAAGGCATATCTGGAATAGGCAATGGCTGATAAAGACTAGTGTTATGTTGTCTCCCTTTTGCATACTGGAAAATTCTTCATTTGTTTACAAACTTTTTCACTTCAGATATCATACCTAGCTAATAATATGAGCTACTCATTTGTGCAAATGTTTTGTCATGGAAAAAATGTCCTGCTAGGCCTCCATTATGCTTCTCTTTCAATAAATTGTCTCTCATTGAGCATTTTGGTATGCACAATCCGCTCCCTTTGAACAATAGTCCATCTTGAATCAAATATTCCATCCATGGGCTCTTGTTCCTTAGCAAAGGATTTGCACAAGCTTCAAAATCTTCTTTGAAATCTGCATCTTCACCATACATTTCCTTAAGGTGTTCAAACCCCAAGGTTTCCACTTGAAATTCCTGCATAATCAAACACCTCCTACTCAAAGCATTTGCAAATTTATTTGTAGTCCCACTGATATGCTTGATAACGAAAGTGAAATTTTGCATAAATTCCAACCACTTTGCATGCCTCTGATTCAGCTTCTCCTGCCTGGTTATGAATTGTAGAGCTTGATTTTCACTATAGAACACAAACTCCTTGGGAATGAGATAATGCCTCCATTTTTTCAAGGATTGAATCACTGCATAGAATTCTTTGTCATATGTGGAGTACTTTTTCTTGGTATCATTCAACTTCTCACTGAAATATGCAACAAGTATGTTATCTTGACTTAAGACTGGTCCAATTGCTACTCCACTAGCATCACACTTTATCTAGAAGGTCTTCCCAAAATATGGTAGAACCATAATTGGTTTTTCTGTGATTTTATACTTCAATATCCTAAAGCTCTTCTCAGCCTCTTCTATCCACTTAAAGGATTTGTGTCTCTTCTTCACAATGTTTAATATTGGTGCACATATACCACTAGAATTTCTAATGAATTTCCTATAGAAACTTGCTAATCCATGGAAGATTCTTACGTCAAATATACTCCTTGGCGATGACCAATCTCTAATAGCTCTCACCTTTTCTGGATCCATCTTCATCTCATTTGAAGAGATCAAAAAACCAAAATATATGAGTTTTGTCTTCATAAAATATGTCTTCTTTAAATTTGTCAACAACTTCTCTTGCTGCAACCTTCTCATCACTAGTGTCAAGTGTCTAAAGTGTTCCTCCTCAATTCTACTAAATACTAATATATCATCCATATATACAATGACAAATTTACCTATGAAGTCCTTAAGTACTTCATTCATCAATCTCATGAATGTACTTGGGGCATTTGTTAAGCCAAATGGAATAACAAGCCACTCATACAACCCTTCATTTGTTTTGAATGTTGTTTTCCATTCATATCCTTCTCTCATTCTTATCCGATGATAACCACTTTTCAGATCTATATTTGAAAAATAGCTTGCTCCTTTCAAGTAATCCATCAAATCATCCATCTTGGGTAAAGGAAATATGTACTTTATAGTGATATTTTTGATGGCTCTGGAATCTGTGTACATTCCCCATCCTCCATCCTTCTTCAGACTCAATACAGTTGGTACACCGCATGGGCTTAAGCTCTCTCTTACCAAACCTTTTTCTAACAGATCTTGGATCTGATTCTTGACTTCTTCATTCTCTTGAGGTGTCAATATATATGCTTCTTTGTTTAGAAATATTTCTCCTGGAATAGGGTCAATGTGATGATTGATGATCCTAATGGGTGGAAATGAGCAAGGTAAATCATCCACTACTATATCGGCAAAATTTTCCAGCAGCTCCTGAATTTCTTTAGGCAGATCATTCATAGTAGTACTGGTAAGGATGACTCTGGGATTCCTCACTACAACAAACTGCATGTCTTGTTCCTTCTTGAATTCATTCAAGAGCTCCTTCCCACTCATGAGAAGTATGTTTGGGATGGATTCTTCCTTCACCTTCTTATCCTCTATTGGCAGCAACATGTGTGTTCGACAATTATTCTCTAGGGTGTATGTGTTTTTCCTCCCATCATGTATGACATTTATGTCGAACTGCCATGGCCATCCCAACAAAACATGACAAACATCCATTAGAATTACATCACACAAAATCTCATCCTTGTATCCTCCTATTTTAAATTCAACTTGGCATTGTTTATTTACCATTACCTGGTGTCCTTTCTACAACCATGAAACTTTATATGGATTTGGATGTGCAGTAATCTCCAGCTCCAACTTTTCCACCATCTCTGTGGATACTAGATTGTCAGTGCTCCCACTATCAATTATCACCTTGTAAACTCTATCCTTAGTCTTGCAATCAATCCTAAATAGACTGTTTCTCTGTATTGGTGATTCCACCTCTTTATCTGGTTTCAAGAGAATTTTCCTTATCATGAGAGATCTTCCATCTTCAACAACTTTTGCCTCAACATTTATTTTCTTTTCCTCATAAATGTGAGCTTCTCCTCCTTCTTTCTTTTTCTCGGGGCATTCCCAATACATATGTCCCATCTTTCCACATACATATCATTTCAACTCTCCTCCTCTGACTCTTTCTCTTTCTCTCCCTCGAGGAAAATAATTCCTTCCACCTTACTGTCTTCCTTGGGAACTTCCTCCTCTCTCTGTATGAATGTGAAACTTTCTAGTCTCAACTATGGGCTTTTGAGCCTTGTCATGGACAATTCCCTTACCTATGTGTGGGATTTTTCCTTTGCCTCGTTGGATTTTCTTCCTGACCAACTTCTCTTCTACTTTAAGGGCAACCTGATAAGCATCTTCAACTGTCCTCATAGTCACCATGCTAATTTCCAGCTCTAATGTTCAACCGATAGAACTCTTCTGTGTACTCTCTTATTGTCAAACCCTTATGTCTGAGGTTTTATAGTCTCCTGAACATATTTACTTGATAGTCTTTGGGTATGAATTTATCATTTAGCTTGGCTACCATTCTATCTAAACTTTAATTTTCTATTTTCCTTTGCTTCTTCTGTCAACCTGCAGTTCATCCCACCACAGTGTTGCATGCCCTTTTAGTCTTGTGACAACATGTTTTACCTTCTTCTCATCGTCGATTTATTCATAATTGAAGTATTTTTCCATTGCTCTTATTCAATCTAGCAACGTTTCCACATCCAAATTACCTTCATACATTGGGATTTCCATTTTTCTCCGACTCCCAGTTTTACAACATCTTTCAGCAAACATTCTTCTGCAACATCTTCTCCTGCAGCTCCTTCAGCTTCCACTTCTTCAATTTCATCTTCACTAATATCACCTACATCTGGTGCTCTTCTTTATGCAGTTTCCATGGCATCTATCTTTGCACAAAGTATCCTCATTTCCTCCTCCATTGCTGGATTTGTCACAAGTCTGTCCCTGTGTCTTCTTGGTGGCATGGCGCTAAGTTTTCTTCACACAGAACTTAGGTTATGGCTCTGATACCACTTGACGCAAACCCCCTACCTCTCCCAAGATCTTCTCGACCTACCGGTCAAGGATCGATCACTTTCGAAGTCAAATCGACTCTTAGCCTCTTGCTGAACTCCAAGTTTGGTTTACACAGGCCCTCCTTATCTCTTTGTGCAGGTTATTTGAAACCTGCGGGTGCTTTCCTGGTGCTTTTTCCCTTAAAAAAAATCTAAACTATAGGCACTAACTCACTCTGCTAGGCCCCTTTCCTCATTCGACCTTGGTCTATGTCCTAGGAATTAACCGAAAAGGTGCTAAGCTTCAGGCGTCGGGACTCTTATAAACCATTCTTCCTTTCAAACTCCCGAAGTGATATATCCCGAACTCACGGGATTTATCCACGTGTATACCCCTAAATCGACGGTCAGGATGAGTCTGTCTCCGGCTTCGGACGACCTCCAATCTACTCTCCCTTCTCCCCTTGCTCCCAGAGTGTCCTGCCTCCAAATAGAACGATTTGTCGATGTGTGTCTCTTCCGTGATCAAAGGTTGCGGTGAACTCTGGACTTCGGGCTTCTAGGTTCTTCCACCTTTGCACAAGCCCTTCCCCGAATTTTCTTTCCTCCGAAACTCACGAATCAGTTGACACTTGTTAGTTGTGGGGAAAACAGTCATGATCACTTCGCTCCTTCGGGACTTTGGCTATCCTGACTCCCCTTCACTCCTTTAACCTCTGAATGCACTAAGTGTCGAAGGACCTTGATGGCTATCCTTCGCACAACTGTCTTAGATCTGACGGTCACTAGTTCTCTGGAGATATCCCATGGGATATTCACCATTGCTTCTCCAAAATCTTCCCTTCTAGGGATTATAGTTTTTGGCCCTCCTGAGCTTAACTTTCCGAGGTATATGAAACCTCTGTCTTCCCTCTGTGCGCTCCTCCTGTGTTGTAGAGTGTTTGGACTTAGGAATTTCCTAAGTATCCCTCCTCAACACTTCTTGTTGCTATATCTCCTGAGCTTAGATTCTAGAGGTATATGAGACCTCTGCCTTCCCTCTGTGCACTCTCTTCAAACTTTGGGCATTCGAACTTTGAAAAATTCTAAGTCTTTTCTCCTCAATGCTCATATCACTATCTCTCCTGAGCCTAGTTCCTCTAAGGTTTTAAAACCTTGGGTGCACACCTTGCGGCCTTGGAACTGATCCAGGTGGATATTGGTGGCTACCCGCCTATTCCACTTGGACCCCCACCATTGTTTCTTTAAGTTTTTTATGTTCCTTAATTGTAGCACAATTTACTATTTTTTCCATTTTTTCGAGTTCTGAACTTCCAGAGCCGTTTTGAGGCCCTAACGTCATTTTTTGGGCATCTACTGATCAAAATATATTTCATCATATATTTTTCGAAAAATTGTAGTCCTCGGATAGATATTTCTAACGATGTATCATATGTGTCAAACAAAGATAGTATGCCAAAGTTACGACCTCGGGAAATTGATGTACCAATTTACCCCGACGGGGCCCATATGCTAGCGTTTCATATCCTAGGGTTAGGTTTTTTGGATGTTTAGGGTTTACATTGTTTCTCAATAATAGATAGGCCTTCGAGCCTCATTAGAACATAGATTTCAGATGCCTTTAGCTGCCACATCCCTTCTCATAGATAAGCTACCAGCGCCCTAGCTAGTTTATTTCTATTCTGTTTGTAAACAAATTTAAGTTCTTTGATATTAATGAAATGAAGTGTTATTTCCATTGCATCTTTGTATTCATGGTTATTTGTGTTTTCTGTTGTGTTCCTGCATAAATCTGGATCAATGGTATCAGAGAAGTCTACTCTTTCTCGATCCTTCTTTGCATGTCCCCAACGAGGTCGGGGTATAAGGAGTTAGGGCTTGATCTGGTTGAACCTTTTCAAGATCAGCCTCGCAAACCCCGACGACCGCCGATGGGGGACGAAGATAAATACGAGGGAGTAGGAGATCCTATCAAAATATTGCTCTAGGAGGCCCTTGAAAAACAAAGGAACGCAATGATGGATAACTTCGCCCAGATCCTTCAATGATTTCCCATCGATGGCGCATCTGCATCCAACAACCACTTTGGAGGTGCAACCCCCTTTTTATTTTTTTAATGTCTGGAGGAATCAACAACTAGTTGGGCACGTGCTCGCGTTACACGTGGCTGTGTTATCCAACTGCTACCACTATAACCTCCAGGTGTGCCCACGAGGCCCCATATGCGACACACATTGTAAGTCGGGGGGAGTTGAACTCGAAACCTCATGGAACTTCATTTTCATGGCACTTGCCAATTGAGCTGCCCCCNTTTTTTTTTTTTTTTTAATGTCTAGAGGAATCAACAACTAGTTGGGCACGTGCTCGCGTTACACGTGGTCGTGTTATCCAACTGCTACCACTATAACCTCCAGGTGTGCCCACGAGGCCCCATATGCGGCACACATTGTAAGTCGGGGGGAGTTGAACTCGAAACATCATGGAACTTCATTTTCATGACACTTGCCAATTGAGCTGCCCCCCCCGAGGGCAACAACCGCTTTTAAGGTACAAGTAAACTTTGAAATTCCCATATTTGATGGTCAAATGGATGCAGACGTCGTAGATAGATGGTTGAATCTATTAGAAGGATATTTCTTGGTTCATGAATTTTCCGACTGAGAGAAGATTATTTTTTCATTGCTCAAAGCCACCCCCCATGTCAAGGACTGGTGGGAAACCTATTGTGAGAAGAAGGACGAGGAGGAACCCTCCCTGTTCTTGGTCGTACCCACTTGGAATTATTTCTGAGATTCCATCAAGGAACAATATTATCCCGTGGGGAGCTATGAGGACAAGTACATACAATGGACTACACTGCGGCAACAAAGGGATCAAGATGTGCATGAGATGACGAATCTATTCCATACCCTACGCACAAAGTTGGGTATCAAATATTTATAGAAACATTTGGTGTTGAAGTACTGCAGTTGTCTACACAGATGCATTCAGGAGGAAATGGAGTTCCTCGACATCTCCTCACTTGGTACAACATACTAGTATGTTGCCAAGATTGAGAATAAATTCAAACAGAAGAAGCGAGACTTTGGATCTGCGAATCAAAAGAAAGTGAAAGGTGCCCCCAAACCGCAGAACAAAGGAAAAAGCCAAGGAATGGAGGCTCAATACAATGTGCCAAATCTACAAGCAAATAACAACACCATGAAGCCGAAGAAGGACACCAGAAAGTGGTGTGAGTTCCATAAGAGCTCCACTCACAACACAAGTGAGTGTCGGGCCAAACAGTCATTGGTGGCCGATATGAGGGCTTTTGAATCAGATGCATGCTCCGACACTGAATTAGAACCCGAGAAGGGGAATGACAGAGGGAAGCAGATTATCAATGCAGAGCCCAATGCCACCGTTGCCACCACGAAGATCCAAAAGGAAGAACTGGAAGATCCAGAGGAGGAGGAGCATCTCTTCCACTCCTAGATGTGGGTAAAGGGTTCCCCACTACAGTTCATCGTCGACAGTGGGAGCCTTCTCGACCAACTAAAAGGTGAAAAATATTTTAGCAAGATCGACTTGAAGTCTGGGTATCACTAGGTACCAATCGAACCGTCTGATGTGTGGAAGACTGACTTCAAAGAAAAGGAGGGACTTTTTGAATGGATGGTCATGCCTTTCGAGTTGACGAATTGATGCAGGAGCATCATTGGAAAGAACGCGGAGCAGGACCACTCAGCGCATGGGAATATTTTCATAATCTCAACGCTGGCAGTCTCGACGAATATTTTGAAGCATGCCTGAACTCAATGATTTTGAATCACGTCTGAACCGCCGAGAAAATCTTTGAAGCACGCTTGAACGATCACGAGCGAAGTGGGAGTTTCCAATCCTCCTCTGTAAAATGACTGATCTAAGATAGTCGTTAGGTTAATTTTTGGGGTAGACAAGTAGTCAGAGGGAACCCTAAGAACCCTCTGAGATAAATATAGGTTTTGTACGCCCAAATGAGGCAAGCTGCAAGTTAGTAGGAGATTTCTGAGTTTCAGTTGTTTTTTTTTACTATAGTTATAGCCATTTTCACTTTTGAATATAACAGAGGAAAATTGATCCAATGCATGGTGTGGACATTGTTTGCAACTCTCTGTTATTTTGTTTTTATGAATGATTGAATGAATTTCATTATGAGTAGATGGAATTGTGAATGTTAAGATATGTTTCAATTGTTTCTCTTCTATTGAGTGGTGCAAGGTGTGCACACAGAACGAAAGGAGTGTGTTGACGGGATCTGTTTCGATTTCGAAGCCTAGAAGAGATAGCACAAAACTTCCCCTTTGCCAGGAGTGCAAAGTGACTGCTGCAAGGTGTGCACAATCGTCCATAGGAACTCAAAGTTTCATAAGAATCTTTTGCAAAGCGTGCACAAAGAAAAAGGAGAACGCCAGGAGGGCGAGAGGAATTTATCTTCGAGAAATACTTCGGATCTGAGTTATCAAAATCCCTAAAATGCAAGGAGTGCACAGGAAGTCGAAGTCTTCATGAGGCCAAGATCAGGAGGAATAATGCTTTTCATAAGTGTGGACGAGATCCATGAAACAGACTCGCAGGAAGGATAAATGTCAAAACCTTTGGCTCTTTCAAAAATCTTCTAAGACTGAACAAAGAGAAAGCTCAGGGGGGAAGATCTAGACCGTCCGATCAACATCCATACAATGAGGAGTGAGCGCAAAGGAAAAATATCTCATTCGTTCGATCTGAGCACCTGCGAAAAGATCATATCCATTGATCATTCTAAAGTCACTAGAATCGTTCATTGTCAAGGGGGACACATGGTGAGAGATTAGTGTTTCGTTGACTCGTGACTCAGAGAGGTGAAAGGCAGAGTTATAAGAACTCGTGAATCATGATTTGATCATAGTCGTTGATCGGGGAGGAATCTGGATCAATGATCTAGCAAGCAGAGAAGTTCGCAAGTTCAGATTTCAGGAGATGGGAGATGAGCTATATTTCGACCTCACGAAGCACGAAGTCCCTATTCGTGAAGGGGAAGTAGAGCCGTTGGATCGCAGAGATTTCAGACCGTCGATCTGGAACGATCACAATTTTGGAAGTCGAAGGAAGGGAGATAAGGAACTTAATGAGATGTTGGATCACGAAGGAGTGTGGGTCGTCGATCTGACGCAAGATGAGTTCGAGAGTTTGAAACTTGGGAGAACGGAGGTAGCAAAAATTCCAGGGGTGAGAGACGCGAAGTTGTGAAACACCTTCTGTATTAGGCGACTGATCACAACCTTGATCACATAGAGGGAGGGGCTTAACCAGGAGAGTTAGCGCCTAAATTAAAAGCATTAAGGAGAAGCCTGCGGGTTCCATAGAACCTACGCCTTAAGAAGAAGGGGGATTATTTAGTCGATTGAAGGTTCTCGAGGGGTCGAAGAGTCATTCAGATTCAGTTTCTTGATCGATCCTAGACCAGGAGGTCACGTAGCCCTTAGGAGAGAAGGGGGTTCTGCATCAAGTGGTATCGGAGAGGATTTTCGTCTGTAGATTTCAGGTGAAGGAGAAAAATAACTCGAAGCTGTACTTGTTGATATTATGGTAGCTGCGGGAGGTATTTACCTCCACTTGTAAACCTGACGAGGATAAAATACTCCGGGAAACAAGAATAAACCCTAATGAGTTGGTTAATAACCCTAGAAGACTTGTCGTCTTAAGAAGATAATTTATATTAGGTTATTAGCCTCCAAGAGAAGAAGTTAGCTAGAAATAATAATATATATTGAACAGACAGATACCCAGAATGAGAAGTTGGTCCAGGTAGTTAGCCAGAATTAGTATAACTACAGGAGGCCAGTTCTCATTCTAGTAGGCAGTCTCAGAATTGTAGTGCCCAGTCTTGTGCGCACTGCAGTGCCCAGTCTTGTGTGCAGGTTTGAGGAGAGCTGCCATTGCAGCTACTGCAACTAAAATATCGCGTTTGTCTTGGACTATCTCTTGTCTAGGGTTTGGACTATCTGATCAGCTCTTGTTAGTGCGCTGTCCTTGGGGAAAGGTGCGCTACCCCTTGTTTGGCTATCTAGCCTAGGGTTTTCTTCCGAAATTATTCTCTGTCAAGGTTAAGGTGCTCGGAGGGTGGCTTCGGCCTATGGTTGGGTGACAAGGGTATTGTCAATGGTAAAATGAGCACACATATTTCATATTCTAACAGGTTATGGGCCCACAACTCCTTCATTTAGTCTAAACACTGGAAGGAAACATAGCCGCTAGGATATTGAGCTCATTGAGGAACTACCGCTGGGGTTACTAGTAGAAGCAACTTCCAAGACACTGCTGCTAGGGTTACTAGTAGGAGCAGTTGCAGAAACGATAATCCTCTTGTTGAGGCACCTTAAGTGAATGGATTGACCTAATCTCCAGATAGATCAATTCACTATAGCCTAGCACATCTCCTGATACTCTCAGCAAGCCAAGACATGAAGTTTGAGTTTGTGGTCAAATCTAGGGTTTGACCAAGTCAAAGAAGCCATGACTTATTCTATGAAGTTAGAGAACACGTTAGATGGAGTCTCTAACTTCATAGCGTGGAAGACAAGGATTGACCTCGTCCTTGGCAAGAATAAAGTGTTGGATATCGTGAAAGGAAAGATTGTGAAACCAGAGTTTGAAGAAGGGAAAGAGAAGGAACCGCAGAATGTTGCAGCTATGGAGAAGTTAAAAAATGATGACATTAATGCTATGAGTATCATAGTGGAATCCATAAACGACCACTTGATACCCTACATATCCCATCTTGACTCATCGAAGAAGATGTATGATGCCCTAACAAACCTCTTCTCAGTCATAAACATTGGACAAGTAATGAGTCTGAAGAATGAGCTCTGTGACATGAAGATGAATGATGATGATAGCATAACATTATACTTTGTGAGAATTTCTCAGTTAAGAGATCAACTACAAGCTATTGAAGAGATCATCTTAGAGAAGGAGTTGGTAAACATAATACTCAATGGTCTTCCGAAGACGTGGGATGCATTTGTCGCAAGCATGAACATAAGAAAGGAGTATCCGACATTTGAAGAAATTTTGACTTGCTGTGCTCAAGAAGAATCAAGTATCAATGCAAAAGAGAAACCCCAAAAGAAGTACGATGATCAAGCCTTCACAAAAAGATTCAAGAACTTCAGGAACAAAAGGAAGTTTGGTTCAAGGAGGAAGCCAAATCAAGAGAAAGACATTTTAGAAGTGCAATGCTTCAACTGTCGAAAGTATGGTCACTACAAGAGTCATTGTCCTGAGATAAAGAAAAGGAAGGAGAAACACGAAGCATCAATTGCCGAAGAAAAGGAAACTACAAAGAAGACTAAGCAAGATGGAAGAGACTTCTTCTTCTAAAGGTAACAAAACTCTTCTTATTTCTTGTACATATCTTGTTTGCATCGTCTCTATACATGTCTTGTATATCTATCTCTTGGAAGATAATGTGTTCCAAGAAGAACTATACCTATGGAAGAACAACAAGATAAGAATGGATATCATTAGATAATACACATGAAAGGATGAAATACAAATCATGTGGAAGCTATTGCAATATAATCCAAATCAATCATGAAGAGACTCAGAAGAAGAAAAGACAGAAATAAGTCAACAATTGAGAGGAAATTGGAAAAAGACTTATGACGTTTTGTAGAAGACAACAAGAGAGAAGAGTGGACTCTGTTAGACAATAGAGCCAATTATATATTGCAGAAGACAATAAGGTTTCATATGGAAGCATGGACTCTGTTAGACATAGGGAGCTGATTATATGCACTCATACATGAAGCAAGGATTAGGAGAGAGCTAATCCTATAATCCATTGATGATGATGAAGTATATATCCATGATAGCAGCCATGAAAGACAAGATGTATTCTTCAAAGAAAAGCCTTAAAGTATCCCTGGTTGTCCATCCACATCCGTGATCGTATGATGGAATCTTTAGGTCATGGAATCTATAAGAAACTCCATGGACCCAAGAGCTAAAGAAAAACATCAGGAAGAACATGAAGATTCCAAGAAAGAAAGAGAAGCCAGAACAACCAGTCATTATATTAAGAATCACAAGATTACCAGCCTGATATGAACTCAATAAAAGCAATCAAGCAGAGAAACTGAAAGTCATGATGAAGAACAGTGTATGGATGACTTATGAATGAAAGCATTGCGAGATCTAGAACTAGAGGTTCTCCTAGATGGAGGGAGAAGACTATGATGATTACTTGTTCCAGTAAACCATACATATCTTTACATGAGTCATTATATCATCTGCAACATCCAAGAGTTGGAGTTCTACATTAGATGAATGCAAAGAATGTTCTCTAGAGAAATTGAATAAAGAGCGTATGAAGAGCAACCTCAAGACTTTGAGGCATACCAGAAAGAGACCCTTATATGCAAATGGAAAAATACAACTTGGTGGAGAAACTCCAGTGCACAACATAAGCATGGTGAATATTTTCTATAACAGAGATATTGTATCAAGATGATTACTCAGTAAATCAGTTCTCATGATGACAGAAGAAGTGCCACATGGATATGTTCCAGTTTTCCAACAATGATATACTCTATTGTACATGAAGCCTTCACAGAAAATCAATGTTCCAGACTAAAGTAAATTTGAAATCAAGCATTACATTATCTGTGATGAAGTCCAGAAAGGAGAAATTGGTTCTCCAATACATATCTCCATAGATGAGCATATAAGCAGGCATTTTGGTAAAGCTTCTATCCAATATGAAATAGTTTGCGTACTAAAGCTGGAGCTCGTGGAGACGATTTCCTTATTGAAAAAAGGAAGAGATGACTCCTAGGTTGGGAGGGAGCACTGAAAATATTATTGAGGACATTCATTTTCAAGATTGAAAAATAGTCTAGCTTGGACAGATGCTTTCCTATTCATAAAGTGGATTGAGATTTCTCACGGACAACAATTTCCCACTGTGGTTAACATGGGAAATCGTCCAGATCGCTGATGTATCATAGACATCGACTTCCCATTGTGGTTAACATGGGGAGTGGTCTAGGGCAATCTCTCTTCTTGAGGGTTACTCAAGAAGACTGGCCCGCCTTGCCGGACAACGATTTCTCATTATGGTTAACATGAGGAATGGTCCGTTTTGGAGGTTGATGTAGGACAGTCTTTTCCTCTTGTGGTTAACAGAGGAAATGGTCCAAAAAATCATTCCTTTGGGTTTATACATTCTCTCCAAGGTGCACTTTGATTAGTGTAGGAAGAATGGCCCAGGGTGGGGAATGGTCCAAGCTCAGCAATCAGGGACAGGCATTCCTTAGGGTTTATACATTCTCTCCAGGGTGCACCTTGATTAGTGTAGGAAGAATGGTCCAGGGTGGGGAATGGTCCAGGTTCATAAAATAGGACAATTATTCTTCCTTGCTTGAGAAGAATAGTCCAGATATCTCATTGTTTTACTCTGAGGGCAGATATTCTTTCAGATCTCATAGATGTGAGTGAAAGATTGGCCCAGATGATTCATTTTATATCATAACATTGTTTCTGTGCAGGTTGATATCAGATGATTGTTATGAAGACTATATGAAAATAGATGTATACTACTGTGGTGGATGTGTTCCACTGTTCGTGACTATACATTGCTGATCAAGTACTTGTGTGTTGCTTGGTGTGGTAGTGTACCACTGGATTGTAGTTATGTACTACTGTGGATAGACACCGTTGTTTTATATTTTGTTTCGATTGCCTTGAAGACTATCAACAATATTGGATGGATAATCAAAGGACAGAGATTTCCCTAATAGAAAATGGTCCAGAGCATTTACTCTTCTAGATTAGAAGAATGGCTCTTGTATCACTCTGTGGAGTGAGCATTATGTCTGATTACTCAGATAGAGTATGGTTTCGAGATATGATGTAGCTGATGACACTGATGATGATGATGGTGCTCATGATCTAGTCATGATCTATTCTATACAACTATGTTGATACTACCGGGTGAATGATATGTTTTTGTGCTCAAGACCATTACCTGTAATACCTCCATAGCTAGGAAAGAGTGTTGATATTATGGTAGATGCAAGAGGTATTTACCTCCACGTGTAAACCCGACGAGGATAGAATACTCCGGGAAGAAAGAAGAAACCCTAATGAGTTGGCTAATAACCCTAAAAGACTTGTCAACTCAAGAAGATAATTTATATTAGGTTATTAGCCTCCAAGAGAAGAAGTTGGCCATAAATAATAATATACTGAATAGATAGATACCCTGAATGAGAATTCCGCCCAAGCAGTTAGCCAGAATTAGTAGAAATACAGGATGCCAGTTCTCATTCTAGCAGGCAGTCTTAGAATTGCAATGCCTAGTCTTGTGCGCACTACAGTGCCCAGTCTTGTGCGCAGGTTTGAGGAGAGCTGCCATTGCAGCTACTGCAGCTAGTAGATCACGTTTGGCTTGGACTATCTCTTGTCTAGGGTTTGGACTATTTGATCAACTCTTGTTGGTGCGCTATCCTCGGGGAAAGGTGCGCTACCCCTTGTTTGGCTATCTAGCCTAGGGTTTGCTTTCAGAATGATTCTCTGTCAAGGTTAAGGTGCTCGGAGGGTGGCTTCAACCTATGGCTGGGTGACAAGGGTATTGTCAATGGTAAAACAAGCACACATATTTCATATTCTAACAATACTGTGTGTGTGAGAGACAGTCAGCAAAATTCCACCGAGGAGATGAGTGGAACCACCTTTGGCCAATCGGGCTATAGAAAGGGAGATGCGAGAACTTTGTGCAAGATTAGAGGCAATGGAGGCAGTGCAAAGATGATCACCTGATGCTAGAGACATCGACGATGTAGAGACTGAAGCAGTAGAATTCAAAGAAGCTACAGGAGAGGATGTTTCCGAAGAACGATTGCTGAGAGCAGTTTCCAGATTGGGAGGTAGATCCAAGATAGAGGTCCCAATGTATGAAGGCAATTTAGATGCTGAAGAGCTGTTGGATTGGATAAGATACATGGACAAACATTTCGACTATGAAGAGGTCGATGAAGAGAAAAGAGTGAAACAGGTTGTCACCAGACTAAAAGGACACACAACACTGTGGTGGGATGCACTATAGGCTGAGAGGAGAAGCAAAGGAAAACAAAAGATAAAGAATTGGGACATAATGGTAGCCAAGCTGAAAGCTAAGTTCATTCCCAAATATTATCAAATTAATCTGTTCAGGAAGATGCAGAACCTGAAACAAAAGGGGATGACATTTAAGGAGTACATAGAGGAGTTCTATAGGCTGAACATTAGAACTGGACAAAGGGAGAGAGATGAAGAAAAAGTTACTAGATATATAAATGCCTTGAGATATGAAATCCAGGATGAGCTCAACATGATGTCAGTAAAGACAGTGGAGGATGCTTATCAATTTGCACTGAAAGCAGAGGAGAAGTTGGCCAGAAAACAAAGCCAACGAGGAAGAGGTAAAATCCCAGCCCCAAACAAAAGTAAGGGAGTTACACATGACAGAGCACATAAGTCTAAGGACGAGACTGAGAAACCACATAGTCACTCAGAAAGAGGAGGAAGTTCCTCAGGAAGTCAAGGTGGTGGAAGAAGTTCTTCTAGAGGAAGAGGATGAAGTAGAGGAGGAGAAGTAAGATGCTATGCCTATGGAAAGACATGGCACATGTCTTGGGAATGTCCCGAGAAAAGTAAATAAGGAGGAGGTGAGGCTCACATTTTATAAGTACAGAGAGGGAATGTTGAAGCAGAGGATGAAATATCCCTGATGCTGAGGAAGGTTCTCTTAAAACCAGAGGCAGAAGTCGAAAATCCAATGCAGAGGAATAGTCTCTTCATAATATCTTGCAAGAGTAAAGACAGAGTATGCAAGGTGATAATTGACAGTGGGAGCACTGATAACTTAGTATCCACGGAGATGGTGGAGAAATTGGAGCTGGAGACAACTGCATATCTGAAGCCATACAAAGTCTCATGGTTGAAAAAAGGACACCAGGTAATGGTTACTAAACATTGCTTGGTTGAATTTAAGATAGGAGGATATAGAGATGAAATTCTGTGTGATGTAATTCCCATGGATGTATGCCATATTTTGTTGGGAAGACCATGGCAGTTTGACATGAATGTCATTCATGATGGTAGGAATAATAGATACACCTTAGACAAGAATGGTAGAACACACATGTTGCTGCCAATAGAGGAGAATAAAGTGAAAGAGGAAGCCAACACAAGCATACTTCTCATGAGCGGGAAGGAACTCCTGAAAGAAGTCAAGAGGGAACAGGAGATGCAGTTCGCTGTGGTGAGGAAACCTAGAGTTATCCTTGCAAGTACTTCGATGGATGATTTGCCTGAAGAAGTTCAGGAATTGTTGGATAATTTTGCTGACATAGTGGTGGATGAGCTGCCTAACTCATTTCCACCCATCAGAAGTATTAACCACCATATTGACTTGATACCAGGAGCAAGTCTACCAAGCAATGCAGCATACAGGTTGACACCTCGAGAGAATGAGGAAGTGAAGAACAAAGTCCAGGAATTGTTAGACAAGGGTTTGGTCAGAGAGAACTTAAATCCATGCGCAATACCAACTGTGTTGATTCCAAAGAAGGATGGAGGATGGAGAATGTGTACAGACTCAAGAGCCATTAACAAGATCACCATCAGGTATATATTTCCCTTACCAAGAATGGATGATTTAATGGACTTATTAAGTGGAGAAAATTTCTTTTCTAAAATAGATTTGAAAAGTGGATATTACCAGATTAGAATGAGAGAAGGTGATGAGTGGAAGAAAGCCTTTAAGACAAATGAAGGTTTGTATGAGTGGCTTGTTATGCCATTTGGCTTAACAAATGCCCCAAGTACTTTTATGAGGCTGATGAATGAAATATTGAAAGATTTCATTGGAAATTTTGTGGTTGTATATCTGGATGATATACTGATATTTAACAGGACTAAGGAGGAGCATTTGAAACACCTGACACTAGTGATGAGGAGGCTACAATAGGAGAAATTGTTGATAAATCTGAGGAAGTCCTCTTTTATGAATACATAGCTCATTTACTTGGGTTTTGTGATCTCTTCAAATGAACTAAAGATGGATCTAGAGAAGGTGAAAGCAATCAAAGAATGGTCATTACCAAGGAATATGTTTGAGGTAAGGAGCTTCCATGGATTAGCCAGTTTATATAGGAAGTTCATCAGAGACTTCAGTGAAATTTGTGCACCAATGATGGATACCGTGAAGAAGAAGCACACATATTTTAAATGGATGGAAGAGGTCGAGAATAGCTTCAATATACTGAAGGAGAAAATAACAGAATGACCAATTCTGGTCTTGCCAAATTTTGAAAAGACATTTCAGGTGAGATGTGATGCAAGTGGAGTTGCAATTGGAGCAATTTTGAGCCAGGATAATAGACATGTTGCCTATTTCAGTGAGAAGCTAAATGAGACCAAGAGAAAATACTCCACATATGATAAGGAATTTTATGCCATAATTCAAGCCCTGAAGAAATGGAGACACTACCTTGTCCCACAAGAATTTGTCTTGTATAGCGATAACCAAGCTTTACAATTCATAATCAGATAGGAAAAATTGAATCAGAAGCAAGCAAAATGGGTTGAGTTTATGCAGAATTTTACTTTTTTCATAAAACATATTGTTGGGAATGCTAACAAATTTGTTGATGCATTAAGAAAGAGATGTTTGATTCTGCAGGAATTTTAGGTGAAGACCTTGGGGTTTGAACACCTTAAGGACATGTATTGTAATGATACGGATTTCAAGGAAGCATACGAAGCATGTGAAAATCCTGTGCTAAGAGACAGAAGCCAGTGGACAGAGTATATGATTCAAGAGGGATTTTTGTTCAAAGGCAATCAATTGTGCATACAAAAATGCTCAATGGGAGATAACCTTTTGAAGGAAAACCATAGTGGAGGATTAGCTGGACATTTTAGCCATGATAAAACGTTTTCACAGTTGAGCAGTTCATACTATTGGCCAGGTATGAGAACAAAAGTGATAAAGTTTGTGAACATATGTAGAATACGCCAGCATGCAAAGGTAAAAAGACAGAACACTGGGTTGTATCAACCATTTCGAATACCAGAGAGGCCTTGAGATGCAATAAGCATGGATTTTGTGTTGGGACTGCCAAGAACGCAAAGAGGGTGTGATTCCATATTTGTGGTGGTGGATATATTTTCAAATATGGTACACTTTATCCCATGCCAAAAGACCAGTGACACGACACATGTTGCAAATCTATTTTTCAAGGAAGTTGTGAGACTTCACGACCTACCTAGAGGCATTGTCTCAGACAAAGACACAAAATTTGTTGGTCATTTTTGGAGAACACTGTGGAAGAAGTTGGGGATGGATTTGTCCTTCAATTTCACTTATCACCCTTAGACAGATGGATGGAATGAGGTGGTAAATAGAAGTTTGGGAAACTTATTGAGGAGTTTGGTCACTGAACATCATAATCGGTGGGATCAGATTCTGCCACAAGCAGAATTTGCATACAATGACTCACCAAATAGGAGCACTGGAAAGAGCCCATTCCATATATTGTATGGAATGAAACCCAGGGGAGTATCTGAGTTGAGAGACTTGGAACATAGTGAGATCAGGAGCACTGGAGCAGAATATTTTGCTGTAGAAATGCAAAAGATCCATAGCTAGATCAGAGGACAGTGGCAGAGTTCTAACTAGGAGTACAAACACAGAGCTAATCAACATCGTAGAGAACTTCAATTTGAATTAGGAGATTAGGTTTTGTCACATCTCAAGAAAGAAAGGTTCCCTAGGGGAACATATAACAAGTTAAAGATGAAGAAGATAGGACCATGTAAGATCTTGAGGAAGTTTGATGCAAATGCCTATGAGATTGAGCTACCAGATGATGTGGGCATATCGCCCATATTCAATGTTTCAGACCTATATCCTTATAGGAAATATGACACAGAGGGATCAAAAGATCAAGAGAAGATTCAGTGGGAGAAAAAATGCCCATAGCAAAAAAACCACAGATGGAGAAGATTTTTGATCAGAGGATTGGCAAGAAGACCAGAAGGAAGACCTATTTTGAATATTTGGTCAAGTGGAAGGGACACCCAATAGAATATGCCAGTTGGGAAAATGAAGCTGATATCCGGAAGCATGGAAAGTCGGTGCAGGAGCTCATGGACAGGAGTCCATGAATTTTTTTCAAGGGGAGTATGATGCAAGAGCATTGTTGGCAAGCACGTGGAGCAGGACCACTTAACGAATGAGAATCTTTTCGGAATCTCAACATTGGTAGTCTCGGAGAATATTTTGAAGCACGCATGAACTCAATGATTTTGAAGTACGTCTGAGCCGTCGGGAAAATATTTGAAGCATGCTTGAACGATCACGAGTGAAGTGGGAGTTTCCACTCCTGCTTTGGATAATGAATGAACTAATATAGTCATTAGGTTAAGTTTTGGAGTAGACAAGTAGTCAGTGGGGACCCTAAGAACCCTCTGAGATAAATAGAGGTTTTGTACGCCCAAATGAGGATAGTTGCAAGTTAGTAGGAGATTTATGAGTTTCAATTGTTGTTTTTGAATACAATTGTAGCCATTTTCACTTTTGAATATAACAAAGGAAAATTGATCCAATGTGTTGTGTGGACATTGTTTGCAACTCTCTGTTATTTTTTTTTCATGAATGAATGAATGAATTTCGTTATGAGTGGATGGAACTGTGAATGTTAAGATAAGTTTTAATTGTATCTATTCTATTGAGTGGTGCAAGGTATGCACAAAGAACACAAGGAGTGTGTTGACGAGATTTGTTTCAGTTCCGAAGCTCAGAAGCGATAGCACGAAACTTCCCCTTTGCCAGGAGTGCAAAGTGACTGTTGCAAGGTGTGCACAATCATCCACAGGAACTCGAACCTATGTAAGAATATGTTGCAAAGTGTGCATAGAGAAAAAGGAGAACGCCAGGAGGGAGAGAGGAATTTCTCTTCGAGAAATCCTTCGGATCTGAGTTATCGAAATCCCCGAAATGGAAGGAGTGTGCGGGGAGTCGAAGTATTCACGAGGCCAAGCTCAGGAGGAATAATGCTTTTCATAAGTGTGGACGAGATCCAAGAAACAGACTCGCAGGAAGGATAAAGGTCGAAACCTTTGGCTCTTTCGAAAATATTCTAAGTATGAAGAAAGCGCAAGCTCAGGGGGAAAGATCTGGATCGTCTGATCAATGTCCAGATAATGAGTGAGCGCAAAGGAAAAATATCTCATTCATTCGATATGAGTTCCCGCGAAAAGATCAGATGCGTTGATCATTCCGAAGTCATCGGAACCGTTCTTCGTCAAGGGGGACATGTGGCGAGAGATCAGTATTTCGTTGACTCGTGACTCAGAGAGGTCAAAGGCAGAGTTATAAGAACTCACAAATTGTGAAATCATGATTTGATCATAGCAATTGATTGAGGAGGAATCTAGATCATTGTTTTAGCATGAGGAGAAGTTTGCAAGTTTGGATTTTAGGAGATGGGAGACATCTATCTTTCGACCTCACGAAGTGCGAAGTCCTGATTTGCGAAGGGGAAGCAGAGTCATTGGATTGCAGAGATTTTATACCGTCAATCTGGCACAATCGCAGTTTTGGAAGTCGAAGGAAGGGAGATAAGGAACTTCACGACCACGCGAAGTGAGAACTCATGACTTAACTAGAGTCGTTGGATCACAGAGGAGTGTGGGCCGTCGATTTGACACAAGCTGAGTTCGGGAGTTTGAAAATCGCTAGAATGGAGGTATAAAAACTTCCAGGGGTGTGAGACGCGAATTCGCGAAGTGCCTTCCGTATTAGGCGACTGGTCACAACCTTGGTCACATAGAGGGAGGGGATTAACTAGGAGAGTTAGCGCCTAAATACATTGAAGCTTTAAAAGCGTTAAGGAGAAGCCCGTGGGTTCCATAGAACCTACGCCTTAAGAAGAAGGGGGCCTATTCAGTCGATTGAAGGTTCTTGATGGGCCGAAGAGTCAGTTAGATTCAGTTTCTTGATCGATCCTAGAACGGGAGGTCGCGTAGCCTTTAGGAGAGAAGGGGGGTCTGCATCATGAATGCTCTCGCAACCTTCATGAGGCTGATGGAAAACATCTTGTTGCCATTCACCAACTCATTTGTAGTAGTGTACTTGTATGACATCCTGATCTTCAGCCAGGCTTGGGAAGAGCACCTCCACCACATCCGATAGGTCCTCCAAACACTGTGGAAACAGAAGTTGTGTGCCAATTTGGAGAAGTGCACTTTTGGCATGACCCAGGTTCAGTGTTTGGGATACATTATTAATGAGCGTGGGGTGAATTTAGATCCAACCAAGATTCAAGTCATCTGGGATTGGCCAGCCCCAACCACTCAAATAGAGCTTCGCATATTTATAGGTCTTGCTAATTTCTACCATAGGTTCGTGTTGGGATTTTCTCATATCACTTGGCCCTTGAGTCAAGTCACCAAGGGAGGAGTGAAAGAAAAATTATTTTGGTTAGAATCTCAACAGAAGGCATTTGCAGAATTGAAACATCGCCTCTATTGCGCCCCAGTGCTCACATTACCAGAATTGAAACAACCATTTGAGATCCAGACAGATGCCTCTGACTTTGCTATTGGGTAAGGTCTTACTCAAAAGGGGCATCCAGTGGCATATCACAGTGTGACACTGTCCGAAAGTATCCCACTTATGACAAATAAATGTATTCCATTGTGCAGGCTTGCTAACAGTGGAAGCATTACATTTTGGGGAAGGAAAAGATCATCCACACAGACCACCGATCCTTGCAATTCATACAAACACAAGGGAAGTTGTAGAACGATATCCATTAGAAGTGGTCCACATATCTGCAATAGTTTCATTGGAACATCAAGTATAAGAAGGGAAGCACCAATAATATTGCAGACTACCTCAGCTGACCACCGATCGTGGCGATAACCATCATGCTCAACTCTTGTGGGCATGAGACTTCTATTTGGATGCTTGTCTACAAGAGTGATCCAGATTTCGGCCACACATACAAGACACTCTTGGAGGGTAACCGAGTTCCAAATTTTCACCTCCAGGATGCACTACTATGTCACCTAGGACACCTTTGTGTTTCTTCAAGTGAGTGTGCCAAGATGATTTGGGAAGAGAACTATAGTCGGGTCGCGGGGAATTTTGGGGCCAAGAAAAGAGTGGAAGTACTGCAAAAGTATTTCTATTGGCCAAACCTTCGACATGATGTTGTGAAGTACATCAGATCCTACACTGCCTGCACCATTGCCAAACCGACCATCAAGAAGCAAGGCTTCTATACTCCACTGCCTACCCCTAGTCAACCTTGGGAATCCATCTCCATGGATTACATGTCGGGCCTTCCTTCTACTAAGAATGGCAACAACTGTGTTTTCGTGGTCGTCGACATATTCTTGAAGATGGCCATTATGGCAGCTTGCAAGAAGAATATCACAGCAGAAGCCACTACTAAACTCTTCTTTGAATGAGTGTGGGTACACTTTGGGATCCCACAGTCTATCATCTCAGATCAGGACAACAAGTTCCTCAGTACATTTTGGTCTAGTCTCTGGTCAATGCTGGACACCAAGCTCACCAAGTCCACAACTTTCCATCCCCAAACTGATGGCCAGACAAAGGTCGTCAACAGGATGATCGTACACATTTTGCGCATGTACAAATCAAAGAATCCACGCACATGGGATGAGAGATTCCCCTATGTACAACATATCTATAACCGGTCCCTCCACAACTCAACCGACCACAGCCCCTTCCAGGTGGGCTTGGGATTCCATCCACTATGTCCCATTGACATAGCCATACCATTTGCAGCTACTCACGTTGATTCAGCTCATGTCCAGTCTGAAGCTGCCAAGGTGAACAACTTCATTGAGAACATTCAACACATTCACCAACAGGTTCATGACATATTGGAAAGAACCAATGCTAAGTACAAGCAATGAAATGATTAGCATCGGGTGCAACACAACTTCCAGGTGGGTGACAAGTGTGGCTACAATTGCAGAAGGAGCACCTCGTTGGACCCCACCGCAAGCTTCGCCCACTCTGATATGGGCCATGCACATTCAAAAAGGCTGTAGGGGACAATGCCTTCGAGCTCAGTATCCCACCATTCCTTGGTATGCACCCAGTGTTCAATGTGGACCGCTTTCAGCCTTACTTTCCACCTCTATTGGACACATCCGACATGGAAAAAAATCTCACACCAACAAAGTTAAACCCAGACTGCATGGAACAAGCCACAATTGATCGGATTATGGACACACAGATCAAGAATACCTGCTAGTAGAGGATCCAACTATATCGAGTTGTCAAAGCAGGCCAACTCCTTCACCAGGGCAAGTGGCTCACCAGGGACCAAGTTTAGCAGAAGTTTCCTCATCTCATGGAGGAACTCAATGCAATGGAGACCATTGCTTCCTAAGGGGGAAGGAATGATCCAGGTGGATATTGGTGGCCACCTGCCTATTCCACTTGGACCCCCACCATTGTTTCTTTTAGTTTTTCAAGTTCCTTAATTGTAGCACAATTTACTATTTTTGGCAGTTTTTTGGGTCCTGAACTTCTGGAGTCGTTTTGAGGCCCTAAACGACGTTTTTAGGGCATCTACCGGTTGAAAAATAGAACTAAGATATTTTCTTCCAATAATTGTAGTCCTCGNAGTTTTTCAAGTTCCTTAATTGTAGCACAATTTACTATTTTTGGCAGTTTTTTGGGTCCTGAACTTCTGGAGTCGTTTTGAGGCCCTAAACGATGTTTTTAGGGCATCTACCGGTTGAAAAATAGAACTAAGATATTTTCTTCCAATAATTGTAGTCCTCGTATATATCTTTCTAAAGATGTATCATATGTGTCAAACGAAGATAGTATGCCAAAGTTACGACCCCGGGAAATTGATGTACCAATTTACCTCGACGGGGACCATATGCTAGCGTTTCATCTCCTAGGGTTAGGTTTTTTGGATGTTTAGGGTTTCCATTGTTTCTCAATAATATATAGGCCTTCTAGCCTCATTGTAACACAAAGTTCATAGGCTTGTAGCCACCACATCTCTTCTTAGAGATAAGCTACCAGTGCCCTAACTAGTTTATTTCTATTCTGTCTGTAAAAAACATTCAGTTCTTTGATATTAATGAAATGAAGTGTTATTTCCGCTGCATCTTTGTATTCATGGTTATTTGTGTATTCTGTTGCGTTCCTGCATAAATCCGGATCAATAACTCTGCAACACTTGAATGTTCTCCCCTAATTCAAAGAGTTTGAGAACAACTTGGCCTGCACACTCCTTGCATGGCTCTGTGCTTTCTCTGCACTATTTCTATCAAGGATTAAACGTTATCTCTCCTGAGCTTCTCTGAGTTAAACTTAACTCTGTCAACGCACTCCTTGCAGACAACATACACTCCTTGCACAAGCTCTCAGAAGAGAAACAATTGAAACTTATTATAACTCTATAGATTCATGTATTTAACCAAAAAATACATTCATGAGCACAAGAAAAAATATAAACAAATAATTTAAATGAACATAAAGCATACCATTCACTCATATAAACACAACAACACCAAACATTTGGATTAAAGCTCCCCTGTTCTATTCATTCAAATGATAAAATACATAGATACATGCATTCTTCCACTGCTCTTCAACAACTCATACAATGCTCTTTGGCTCTCAACAACAACATCTCTCTCTTTCTCTCGCTAACAACTATTACAAAATGAGCAACAACATTTACAAATGAGCGACGACAACCTTCTTTTGGCATAAGATACAAATATATATACAAGGGGTGATTCATCGAGCATTCCCCCCCAACAACCTAATTCTATCCTATCATGATTTAATGCATCCATCTACTAAGGACTTTGGAGTTAATAGAATTTACAAAATAGATCAGAGCCAAGCTCAATATCTGTACAATACATATATACATTAAAGAGATTACAATCCGAAAGGATCTTTTGGGGATGGCCTTATCCTCCATACATTAATTACATTTCTTTTTATTAAATTCAAATTTAAAAAGGTGTGCTCTCCTTTGTGTAGTCCAAATTAGCTTTATGCATGCGATGGATGATGTGATGCTCTCTAGCCTGTCCTCCTTTTAATTTTGATGTAGATGCTCCTGCATCATATTTTCTATTGGATGAGGAAGTGATGCACTATCTCTCTTGGAGGCTAATTCTTGCATTGTGATGGAATTTTCTTGGTTAAAAAGGAGTTTATCTTGTTGATGCTTGGACTAGGTAAGGAATCTTTGCTTTGTTATTGCTTCTTTCTTAGTTGAAAGGTTAATTTGCTAAGATCTTTGGGAGTATAAGGACATACAACCCCACTAAGCCTATCATAATTGTCTTGAATAATCTATTGTACAAAGGGTTACTAGGAGAAGTAAAAAGGCTTATGCCCTCCTAGTTTTCTCTTTTCTAGTCTTGCGTGCCTTAGGGAGTAAAATGGATTACACCCCTAAGGAAGTATCATAACTAGCTCATTAATTAAAATACTCCATAACACAATATCTTTAGGCACTAATCTCTTGCATTGGAGAACAAAAATCATTGCATTGGTATACGTGAAATTACAAGATATTGAAATTGTCTTAGTTGGAATCTTTTCTACACGATTTAGGCTTGGTAAAGCCACTAGGGTGTCTTGATTGCTAAAGGATATCTTATTGTTATAAATTAAAACCAAATTCATTAGGGCTGCAGTAAATTGCTCTCAAACTTTTACTTTAACTCTCTTTTCAAACGTCAGAATTTGCTTGAAAACTGCCATAATAAACTATTGGTTGTTGTGTATCTTTTGGGTGGTTTACTTGTAATTTTTTATTGTTGGAATATTCTTATATAGAAAATGTTTGCTATAGCCATAAGGCTGTTGTAATATCTCTTCAATAACTACATTTATCAACCTTACATTGTTACTAAAGTCTCGTCTTATCTCATTTGAGTTATACTAGTTATTGCTATCTTATCTATTGTATTTCTAACTAGAATTTTAGTGACTTATTTAGCAGCTTTGATTATCGTTTATTTGCTGATTTATATCATTTTTTACTGCTTCTATATGGGACAACAAAATTCAATTGCTTGTCCATTTACTATCTTGGCTTGTATCTCTTCAATTTGTCTTGTCTCGGGCAGGTCTAACACTTTGGTGCAGGTATTCAAGACCTTTGGAAACTTCCCTCAACCACAAGACATCCTCTCAAGCCTTGATTCTTTTCCATATTTGAACTATAGGGGGTTATCTTTCCACCACTCCACTTTCCATCTCATTTCCCCCTAGGGTCACGTGAGATTCCCCCATTGTGTAGGATTTCTCTTTCACTAAAGTGAGTGGAGGGTTTATCTAAGGTGGCAGTGGGTAGACTCTCCCGTAGTTCTCGCCATCTTGTGGATTGGGTCAGGTTTTTCCCAACCTACAATTTACACCATAACAAGGTGTATCGATGCACACATAATCAATATTGATCCAGGTGGATATTGGTGGCCACCTGCCTATTCCACTTGGACCCCCACCATTGTTTCTTTCAGTTTTCCAGTTTCCTTAATTATAACACAATTTACTATTTTTGGTAGTTTTTCGGGTCCTCAACTTCCAGAGCCGTTTTGAGGCCCTAAATGAAGCTTTTTGGGCATCAAACGTCTGACTAATATGAGGTTGATCCGGACTTGATATTTTCTATCAACAGTGTAGTCCTCAGATAGATATTTCTAACGATGTATCGTGTGCATCAAACAGAGATAGTATGACAAAGTTACTACCTTGGGAAATTGATGTACCAATTTACCTTGACGGGGCCCATATTCTGGTGTTTCATCTCCTAGGGTTAGGTTTTTGGATGTTTAGGGTTTCCATTGTTTCTCAATAATATATAGGCCTTTGAGCCTCATTGTAACACAGAGTTCAAAGGCCTGTAGCTGCCACATCTCTTCTCAAAGATAAGCTACCAGCGCCCTAGCTAGTTTATTTCCATTCTGTCTGTAAACAAGTTTTAGTTCTTTGATATTAATGAAATGAAGTGTTATTTCCGCTGCATCTTTGTATTCATGGTTATTTTTGTATTCTGTTGCATTCCTACATAAATTTGGATTAGTGGTATTAGAGTGGTTTTCTCTTTCTCGATCCTTCTTTGCATGTCCCCAACGAGGTCGGGGTATAAGGAGTTAGGGCTTGATCTGGTTGAACCTTTGCAATATCAGCATCGCAAACCCCGATGACCACCCATGGAGGATGAAAAGAAAGATGAGAGAGAAAGATATCCTATCAAAATATTGCTTGAGGAGGCCCTTCAAAAACAAAGGAACATGATGATGGATAACTTTGCCCAGATCCTTCAACGATTGCCCATTGGCGACGCATCTGCATCCAGTAGCCACTCTAGAGGCGCAACCCCTTTTAAGGTACAAGTAAACTTTGACATTCTCATATTTGATGGTCAAATAGATGTAGACGCCATAGATAGATGGTTGAATCTATTAGAAGGATATTTCTTGGTTCTGTCATTGTTTCATGGAAACCTGCACATGAGATTTAGCTAAAGAAAGTACAAACAAAGCTTATCAAGAAAGGAAGAGAGATTCAATATGGAAGAATGAGAAAATATATTCACACTACTTCAATGAGTTGATGATATTAATGAAATAAAGTGTTATTTCCGCCGCATCTTTGTATTCATGGTTATTTTTGTATTCTGTTGCATTCCTACATAAATTCAGATCAGTGGTATTAGAGCGGTTTTCTCTTTCTCGATCCTTCTTTGCATGTCCCCAACGAGGTCGAGGTATAAGGAGTTAGGGCTCGATCTGGTTGAACCTTTGCAATATCAGCGTCGCAAACCCCGATGACCACCCATGGAGGATGAAAAGAAAGACGAGAGAGAAAGAGATCCTATCAAAATATTGCTTGAGGAGGCCCTTCAAAAACAAAGGAACGTGATGATGGATAACTTTGCCCATATCCTTCAACGATTGCCCATTGGCGACGCATTTGCATCTAGCAGCCACTCTAGAGGCGCAACCCCTTTTAAGGTACAAGTAAACTTTGACATTCCCATATTTGATGGTCAAATAGATGTAGACGCCGTAGATAGATGGTTGAATCTATTCGAAGGATATTTCTTGGTTCTGTTATTGTTTCATGGAAACCTGCACAGAAGATTTAGCTAAAGCAAGTACAAACAAAGCTTATCAAAAAAGGAAGAGAGATTCAATATGGAAGAGTGAGAAAATATATTCACACTACTTCAATGAGTTGATGATTGATACATAGATCATGATCAATATGATACAATGAATGAGTGGAATACACTCATATATAGGGCAAAGAATTCCATAATTAAGAAAAGCAATCAAGCAATCAGCTTTCCTTAGGAATGCATGCATCCATAATAGTGATGGTAAAAATAGAAAGTCTAAAATAGAACTAGTCAGTTAACTCCCATTGAACTAGTGTGTTGAAAATAGAAATTTCTCCAACACCCCCTTGAACATCAGTATGGAGTAAAAAATGAGTCCTAGCTACTAGGCCATTTTAGGTACTCATGTACAATTCAACTAATGAACACTGAATAAAAGTG
>JASDQU010100324.1:347444-370108 GCA_032191745.1 Picea mariana | reverse complement strand
CCCCCCTCAAAAGATAATGTATCAAAAGAAGAAAATAACAGCTGCTAGACAATTATGTTCTTCACTGCAAGATGATCCCACAAAGTCTGAAACTTCTGCTCATTGAAAGTCTTTGTGAAGATGTAGAAATATTTATGGATCTGATGAAGTCCTTTCGCAACCTATCAGGCCTTATACTTCTTGATCCTATGGACCCATCTGCACCTGGAAATATTCCTTTTTGGTGGATGTGGAACCAGATTCCAAGTCTGGTTCTAAAGGAGTGAGTCATACTCCTTCTGCATGGATGCTTGCCATAATGGATTTCCCACAACCCTATTGTAGTTATGTGGATCAACAGATTGAACCATATAGCAATGCATGGGCATCATAGGTTTTGAAGCTGAAAGTACATGAGAAGGCTTCTCATGATGAGATCGAGTCATCCTCGAATCCAATGGATTCCTTGCAAGGTTTCCTGCTGCTTGAAGTGTGGTTTGTGCCTTCTTGGGCATCTGTTGAAGCTTCGACGCTGGATTCTTATCTGGCTGTACTACCTGCTTATTTCCATATACATAATCTAAGTGTATGGAATCATCCCTGATGTATGAAACTGATGGAAGAACAAGAGAGTATATGCATGTTGCACTAGAGGTGCATGCAAAGTACTCTCCTTATGTGTAATTAGAATAGAGGAGTCATCGTCAGAAAACTTAGTGAATTTATACAACCTTGACTTATGATCCACCTCACCAATTGCAATGATGGAATTGTCATGTATGTCAATTACTGAAACTGAATCTGATGTAAATTCAACCCTTTTACCTTTCTAAGAGATTTGATAAACTAAGAACAGATTCATAGAAAGCTTTGGAACATGTAAAACATTCTCAAAACTACCATTGTGGAGTTCCACTCTCCCTTCTCTTGCTACTGCTACTCGAGTATCATCCCCCATGAGAATAGGGGGTCTTGAGCATGGACTCAAGGAAGAGAAAACTTCCTCTTTTTCTTCCATATGATGGGATGCACCAAAATCTATAATCCATGAATCATATGAGGAATTAATTGCAACAAGAACATGATGATTATCTTTCTTAGGAGCATGATCTTCTTCCTTCTGCTTCTTGACTCCCTCTAGAATGAAGTTTCCAAGGTTGTTCTGCTGAAGTGCCTGTGCCATAAGATCAATCTGTTTCTTCATGCATGTGGATTCTTCATGATTCGGTTTATTAGAGTAAGTGCACTGCTTTCCCTTCTTCTTCTTCTTCTTGGAATCTGAAGAGTCTTTGGAACCTGAAGAATCATTAAAGGGTTTGGAATATCCCTCCTTCCTATTCTGTTTGAACGACCCTTTTCCATCATGCATGGTGAGTGTATGTGCTTTGGGATTTTTCATGAGGCCCATTGTATGAGTTTTGTCTGCTCTTGTGTAAGAGACTCAATGAATTGAGCCAACGTAGGCATTTTCCAATTTGTTCCAAAAAGACATATGCTAGAATGGAAATTGGAAACATATACAACGTATTCTGGTCCTAGCTTGGCCAAGATTGTTAGAATAAGTTGTTTCTCTTGTGTAGACTTATCAATACCACAATCACCCAAGCTTAATAGCAAGATTTAAATTTAGTAAAAAAATATTGTATATTATCAAAACTTTTAGGGTCTAAGGTATTCAACTCTACCTCAAGCATATGACCTCGCATCACATCCTGTTTTCCAAAGAGTCCTTCCAATGTGGTCCATATCTCGTTCAGAGTCTTGCATGCGGCAACATGAAACCACAAATCAATGGAAATTAACTCAAGAAGTAGTCATGTGGCCTCATCCTTATGGTTCACCCATCTCATCTTCTCAATCGTTGATGTAGGTTTTGTTTCTATCGCCATCGTCAAATTATATAGTCCTTTTCTTTTGAGTTGGAATGTCGCCTTGGGCTTCCAATCAAAACAATTGTATGCTGTGAGGATTACCACCAAGTTTGACTGTATAATAGTTGTCATATCCATCTCTCCCACTGTTTCTAATAACCCCTAAAAATTTACTCTCAATCTGCAAGTGAAAAATTAAGAAATCACTGCAGAAAGGACACTTTAAGTGAAAATTCGTATCAATTTCAAGAGATGATCTTGCGGCTTACTTTCTGAGAAAACGGTGAGGAATCTCGCCAAACGGTTGAAAACCCACTTCCAAAATGCGCCGATTTATTTTCTATGCGAGTCGTTTCCTCCAAAACGTAATATTTTGGGAGCAATGAATGTAGAAAGGTATGACCACATATTCGTATCAGTTTCAGGAGGCTATCTTGCGGCTTACTTTCTGAGCAAACGGTAAAGAATCTCACCAAACGGTTGAAAACCCACTTCCAAAATGGGTCGATTTACTTTAATAAAGGGTTGTTTCCTCCAGAACATAATATTTTGGGAGGAATAATTGGTAAAATTTAAGACCACATATTTACCTCGCCAAAACTCCAATTTTCCTTATTCTTTGACTTGTCTGGCTTACTCCAAGCAACATAGGTCTAATACCATGTCAGTGTTTCATGGAAACCTGCACAGGAAATCTAGCTAAAGCATGCACAAACGAAACTTATCAAGAGATGAAGAGAGATTCAATATGGAAGAATGAGAAAATATATTCACACTACTCCAATGAGCTGATGATTGATACATAGATCATGATCAATATGATACAATGAATGAGTGGAATACACTCATATATAAGGCGAAACATTCCATAATTAAGAAAATCAATCAAGCAGTTAGCTTTCCTTAGGAATGCATGCATGCATAATAGTGATGGTAAAAATAGAAAGTCTAAAATAGAACTAGTCAGTTAACTCCCATTGAACTAGTGTGTCGAAAATAGAAATTTATCCAATAGGTTCATGACTTTTCTGACTGGGAGAAGATTATTTTTTCACTGCTCAAATCCACCCCCATGTCAAGGACTGGTGGGAAATCTACTGTGAGAAAAAGGACGAGAAGGAACCCTCTCTATTCTCGGTCGTAATCACTTGGAATTCTTTCCGAGATGCCATCAAGGAACAATATTATCCTGCGGGAAGCTATGAGGACAAGTACATACAATGGACTACGCTGTGGCAACAAAGGGATCAAGATGTGCATGAGCTGGCAAATATGTTCCATACCCTACGCACAAAGTTAGGTATCAAATATTCAGAGAAACATTTGGTGTTGAAGTACCGCATTTGTCTGCACAGATACATTCAAGAGGAAATGGAGTTCCTCGACATCTCCTCGCTTGGTACGACATACCGGTATGCTACCAAGATTGAGCAGAAATTCAAACAGAAGAAGCGAGACTTTGGATCTGTGAATCAAAAGCAAGCGAAAGGTGCCCCCAAACCGCAGAACAAAGGACAACGACAAAGCATGGTGGCTCAAGACAACCTACCAAAGCCGCAAGCAAAGAACAACACCGTGAAGCCAAAGAAGGACACGGGAAAGTGGTGTGAGTTCCATAAGAGATCCACTCACAACACAAGTGAGTGCCAGGCCAAACAATCACTGGTGGATGAGATGAGGGCTTTTGAATCAGATGCATGCTCCGACATTGAATCGGAACCCGAGAAAGGGAATGACAGAGGGAAGCAGATTATCGATGCGGATCCCAACGCCATGGTTGCCACCACGAAGATCCAAAAGGAAGAACCAGAAGATCCAGAGGAGGGGAGTGTCTCTTCCACTCCTAGATGTGGGTAAAGGGATCCTTGCTACAGTTCATTGTCGACAGTGGGAGCCAAAAGAACCTCATTTCAACAGAGGTCATGAAGCAGTTGGGATTTCTGACCACAACACACCCACAACCGTACACCATTGGGTGGCTTCACCAAGGATGGGATCTCCACGTTAGACAATAGTGTTGCCTTCCCTATAGCATCAAGCCCTTCATCGATGAGGTATTATGTGACATTTCTCCTCTTGATGTTTGTGATGTATTATTAGGCCAACCATACTTGTGGAAGCGACATGCTGTGTATGAGTTCCGGCCTTGTGTTGTTATTGTTACCTTGGGAAATAAGTTGTACAGGATACTAGAGGTACCACCACCTATTGCTATCTCTTTGGTTACTGCAAAACAATGCAGTAAGATCATTTCCAAAACCGGGAAATTTGTTTTCCTAATGATTCGCCCTCAGGGAAAGAAGAATATTGTGGCCACAACCTCTAGACAAGGATCCTCCACACGGCAACAACAAATGGACAAGGTCGTGGAGGAGTACCGAGACATCTTCACCTTGCCCGTAGGGGTGCCTCTGCACTGTCATGTCAAACACCCCATCGATCTAAACCCAGGTGCGTTGCTTCCCAATGGACCAATCTATTGGTGTTCTGTTCTGGAGAATGATGAAATCAAGAGACAGATCTAGGAGTTGCTGCAGAAAGGTCACATCCGACCAAGTTCATCACCTTGTGGGAGCCCGATCATGTTGGTGTAGAAGAAGGATGGGACTTGGAGACTCTGTATTGACTATCAGGCACTGAACAAGATCATTGTCCAGAATAGGTACTCGATCCCATGGATTGATGACCTTCTGGACCAACTCAAAGGGGAAAAATATTTCAGCAAGATCAACTTGAAGTCCGGGTATCACTAGGTACCAATCGAACCATTTGATGTGTGGAAGATTGCCTTCAAAGCCAAGGATGGCCTTTTCGAATGGTTGGTCATGCCTTTCAGGTTAACGAATGCTCCTGCAACCTTCATGACGTTGATGGATGACATCTTGCGGCTATTAATCAACTCATTTGTGGTAGTGTACTTGGATGACATCCTGATCTTCAACTAGACTTGGGAAGAACACCTCCACCACATTCGATAGGTCCTCCAAACACTACGGAAACACAAGTTGTGTGCCAATTTGGAGAAGTGCACTTTTGGCATGACTCAGGTTCAGTATCTCGGATACATTATTGATGAGCGTGGGGTGCATGTGGATCCAACCAAGATCCAAGTCATCTGATATTGGCCATCCCCGACCACTCTAAAAGAGCTTCACATCTTTCTGGGTCTTGCTAATTTCTACCGTAGGTTCGTGTTGGGATTCTCTCATATCACTTGGCCCTTGAGTCAAGTCACCAAGGGAAGAGCGAAAGCACAGTTATTTTGGTCAGAATTTCAACAAAAGGCCTTCGTAGAATTGAAACATCGCCTTTGCTGTGCCCCAATGCTCACATTACCAGAATTGCAACAACCATTTGAGATCGAGACAGATGCCTCTGACTATGCTATTGGGGCAGTTCTTACTCAACAGAGGCATCCATAGGCATATCATAGTGAGACACTATCTGACACAGTCTGAAAGTATCCCACTTATGACAAAGAAATGTATTCCATTGTGTAGGCTTGTCGACAATGGAAGCATTACATTTTGGGGAAGGAAACGATCATCCAAATAGACCACCGACCCCTGTAGTTCAAACAGACACAAGGGAAGTTGTAGAACGATCTCCATTAGAAGTGGTCCACATATCTTCAACAGTTTCATTTGAACATCAAGTACAAGAAGGGAAGCACCAATAATGTTGTAGACTGCCTCAGCCGACCACCGATCGTGGCGATAACCACTGTGCTCAACTCTTATGGCCACGAGACTTCTGATTGGCCACTTCTCTATAAGAGTGATCCATAATTCAGCCACACATACAATACACTCTTGGAGGGTAACCGAGTTCCAAATTTTCACCCCCAGGATGCACTACTATGTCACCTGGGACACCTTTATGTTCCTTCAAGTGAGCGTGCCAAGATGATTTGGGAAGTGCACTACAGTTGGGTCGCTGGGCATTTCGAGGTCAAGAAAATAGTGGTAGTACTGCATAAGTATTTCTATTGGCCAAACCTTCGACAAGATGTCAGGAAGTACATCAAATCCTGCACTGCATGCGCCATTGCCAAACCGACCATCAAGAAGCAAGGCCTCTATACTCTACTGCCTACCCTAGTCGACCTTGGGAATCCATCTCCATGGATTACATGTCGGGCATTCCTTCTACTAAGTATGGCAGCGATTGTGTTTTTGTGGTTGTCGACAGATTCTCGAAGATGGCCATTATGGTGGCTTGCAAGAATAATATCATAGCAGAAGCCACTGCTAAACTCTTCTTTGAATGAGTGTGGGTACACTTTGTGATCCAACAGTCTATCATCTCATATCGGACAACAGGTTGCTCAATACATTTTGGTCTAGCCTTTGGTCAATGCTGGACACCAAGCTCACCAAGTCCACAGCTTTCCATCCCCAAACTGATGGCCAGACAGAGGCCGTCGATAGGATGATCGTACACATTTTGCACATGTACAACTCAAATCATCCACACACATGGGATGAGAGCCTCCCCTATGTACAACATAGTTATAACCAGGCCCTCCAAAGCTCAACCGACCACAGCCCCTTTCAGGTGGGCTTGGGATTCTAGCCATTATGTTTAATTGACGTAGCCATGCCCTTTGCAGCTACTTAGGCAGATTTGACTCATGTCCAGTCTGAAGTTGTCAAGGAGAACAACTTCATTGAGCGCATTCAACACATTCACCAACAGGTTCATGACATATTGGACAGATCCAATGCTAAGTAAAAGCAGTGACATGATCAACATCGGGTGCAACACAACTTCCAGGTGGCTGACAAAGTGTGGCTACATTTGCATAAGGAGCGCCTCGCTGGACCCCACCGCAATATTTTCCCGCTCCGATATGAGCCATACACCATCACCAAGGTTGTAGGGGAAAATTCCTTCGAGCTCAGTATTACACCATTCCTTGGTCTACACCCAGTGTTCAATGTGGACTGCCTTATGCCCTACTTTCCACCTCTACTGAACACATACGACATGGCAGAACAACTCACACCAACATAGTTAAATCCAAATTGCATGGAACAAGCCACAACTGATCAGATTATGGACACATATATCAAGAACACCTGCCAGCAGAGGATCCAACTATATTGATTTGTCAAAGCAGGCCAACTCCTTCACCAGGGCAAGTGGCTCACTAGGGACCAAGTTCAACAGAAGTTTCCTCATCTCATGGAGGAACTCAACGCAATGGGGACCATTGCTTCCTAAGGGGGGAGGAATGATCCAGGTGGATATTGGTTGCCACTCGCCTATTCCACTTGGACCCCCACCATTGTTTCTTCCAGTTTTTCAATTTCCTTAATTATAGCACAATTTACTATTTTTGGCAGTTTTTCGGGTCCTGAACTTCCAGAGTCGTTTTGAGGCCCTAAACGACGTTTTTTGGGCATCAAATATCCGACAAATATGAGTTTGTTTTGGACTCAATATTTTTTGTCAGCAGTGAATTCTTTGGATAAATCTTTCTAACGATGTATCATGTGTGTAAAATAGAGATAGTATGCCAAAGTTACGACCCCGGGAAATTGATGTACCAATTTACCCCGACGGGGTTCATATTCTGGTGTTTCATCTCCTAGAGTTAGGTTTTTGGATGTTTAGGGTTTCCATTGTTTCTCAATAATATATAGGCCTTCGAGCCTCATTGAAACACAGATTTCAGAGGCATGTAGCCGCCACATCTCTTCTCATAGATAAGCTACCAACGCCCTAGCTAGTTTATTTCCATTATGTCTGTAAACAAGTTTCATTTCTTTGATATTAATGAAATGAAGTGTTATTTCCATTGCATCTTTGTATTCATGGTTATTTGTGTATTCTATTGCATTCCTGCATAAATTCAGATCAAATATGCATCGGTGTGTATTATATATGTTAAAGCATTGGTGTGTATACCACAGTGCACACCATGAAGTCTTGTAATAATAATGATAACAATAATGACAATCGTAACAATATTGTTGAAGGGATGGTGTTGTTGTTTCCGTTAGGAGTATTGGTGCTCTTATTACAATTATTAGCACTGATTCATTGTGCATGTATAAAGCACTAATGTGTAACAATCATTTAAATGTACTAGTGTGTAAAAATGTATGAATTGTACTGTTGCATTCAAATGAATACAATGCACTGATATGTTTTAGTGCTGAATTTATCCATGTTGTAGCTATGCAAATGCAACTTCTTGCTTTTTGATGAAATTTCAATTAATTGTAAAAAAAATAAATGTTTTTTTTTTTTTATATTCATTTTTATATTTGAGTTATTGTGTTTGAATATAATAATTGCAATGATGTATTTTATCGTTTAAACAAATATACTAGTGGATCACACCTATGTTCATCATAACAATGTAAATCATCCATATATTTAATCGACAACATAATATTTTATGATATCGGACAATGCAATAAAATAAGAAGCCCTTTTATTAGATATTAATAAGAGACCCTTTGTCATACTAAATGGAACAACATAAAGGTCCATAATAATCAAAATGTCAATAAGTAATCGTTACAATTTTTGGTAACCTGTCATCATCCAATTGGAACAATATGTCCACATTAAACAAACTATCTGATTTTCATAGACAAATATTTCAAAATATACAAATTACAACATTTAATTATATTGATCATCATTCATTGCTCAATCTTTTGTCATCCCTCATTTCTTCATTGCTTTTAGGGGATATAGTACTTGGGTTATTTGGTTGAATGTTTTATTGATTGATTTGATTTTGTTTTTCATCTTCATGTTCCATTTACAAACATAGAAATAAAGTGTAATGAGTATATCTACTTTTATAGTATAATATACAATATTGTGCAAATAAAAAAACATACCATAGCAATAAGTGATTCGTAAACAATACAAATTATTTTGAAGCCATTACTCATGCTCTCTTTCGACAAATATTTTGTTGGCTCCACTCCATACTTTGTTTCTTGTGATTTTTCTACACCATGTTATCACACAGTTTGTATTTTGGGAAAATCTAAACCCAAACCACAAGTGTGTGACACAACTGGGAACACATATCACTGTCACCTCATGTTGATGTTTGAATCTATCAAGACTGAATCAACAACCTCATGAGAATATGAATCCCCCCACGTTTTTAAAGTGGTGGTACTCCTGTTTGGATTATGATTTTCTTTGAATATTTTATATCAAAAATCATATGGGATAATGTTAAATGTCTGAATCCAACTCTTTATGGTTCAATAAAATTTAAAATGATGAAAAAATAAAATACATATATAGAGAATTCCTAAGAAGTGGACCAGGAATCTCAAACACTGCACAATTTAGAAAATAATAAAATCCTCACATCCATCACAGTTTAATAAAAATTCTGATCACATTCAAATAAAAGAAAAAGGTCCAATGGGACAAGAGAAATTTGAAAGAGTACTACTTATTAAGATCAAAAGAAGATTTTGATAGATCGACTTCAAATATATTATACTCATAACTGAGAGTTATAAAATACAATCAAAACCGATCACGACTTAGTTCTCTGGAATTTCTAAAAAATGATAATGTTTGTTACAATACTTGAAATTTAAAGGAGTTTGTCCATTAATGGATTGGGATTGGGGATCCTGTGGCCCATACAAATATTTACAATAAATATGATGAAGATAAGAATATGGAATGGAGCACGAGCAACAGGATATGGAAAGAAGATAAGGAGGAAGTTATCATAATTTAGTTATACTTTTTCAATGAAACTATAAATATAACTATATGAAATATGATAAATATAACTATATGAAATATGATAAGGATGAATGTATGTAATCAGTATGGACTTATTGCGATGGAATCTCTCTCTTTCATTTTCTTGTTGATGCACCCTTTATATCTTTTCTCGTTGTGGTTATGTGGCCGGTTGTAACTGCTTCTGTTGGAAATTTGGAAATCTTGGTATATCCTTGTTTAACCATTCTTGAATAAATTCTCTTAAGGGGGAAACGTTCACTTCTTGCTTTACTTTGATATTTAACAATTCACTTTCAATTTATTTATGATCAATAGATAAATTTTGCAATATAGTTTCAATGTCCTCATTTTTATTTGTGTTATCAATAATCCAATTATCAATGTCATCATAAGTATACTCAACCATACTATCAAATTTTTCGGTTGATGATTTCTTCAAATTCTCAACTTGATCTTCAAATTGCTCCCTGCTCATGAGCACTGAATTTGATATTAAGTTTGGATATGAAACTTCAATAGTGTTTCCCGCAATATCCAAACCAATAATCTTTGAGTATGCCTCAGTCTTTTCTGTGATAGTTCTTTTAATTGATTTATCAACCCCTTTATTGCATTAATCCTTTCCATCCAACATGTCTTTAATTGTTTCATACGGCTATAGGAGAGAAAATATTCCTATTTTCTTGCATGATCTGTCATTGTTGAGACTTTTTCTATAAGCATAGAAACTCCATATGTGAATAATCTCTCATCATTCTTTAAATATGCATTCAAGTATTCTTTAGTGTTTTGAATTCTGATCTTGAGAGATGAATTTCTTTTTGCCAAGTCCCATAAATCTAAAACAAGCGACATTATTTTCTTTATATTGTCTTCAACAAAGTGTCGAGTAGCAATGATTAAACTTGAAATTCCTTTTACTCTCATATTTGACTCTAGAGTTCCTTGAAGAGTTATGTTAGGTTGTATCATGGTGATTGGGATAACCAATATGGGTGGGGGCATGAGAGTTTCCTCCAATTATTTGACTTTCTCCTTAAGCCAGAGATTTTCGTCTTATTGATTATTGAAACATCTAATGCATCCCTTGTGACTTTATGAATAGAAGATAATTTTGATGGCAACATGTTTTTAGTATCAATGGTGAACTGTGACTTTCCCTTCTTATTCCTCAAGGTTATTTCAAAAGTCAATTTCTTTGAAGATCTATCAAATAAAATATTCTACACAGAAAATGTCTCTTTGTCAGAGAAGAATTCATCTTGAACAACTAATGCAACATATTGCACATTTTCTTGGGCGTGTCCTTCATCATCTGAAAACCGTTTATTTACAATATCAACATCTAAGTCCATATTTTCAAGAAAAATATCATTTTTAGGTATGTTTTGTTCTTCTCCCTCTTGTTAAGAGTTAACCCTTTTCTTTTTCACTTGTAATTTATGAGGGTTTTTAGACTTCCTTGAGGAGGATTTTTTTCTCCATCATCACTTGAATTATTACTTGAGGGTTTTTTTTTGTTTGGCTGATGCAGACTGAGAATTTACTTTAGGTAAAAGTCATCTGCGAGAAACAACAGATGATTGAGCATTTATTTCACTTGAGGGTTTCCCTCTTTTATTATGACCTTCAGTAGTGATCACAATTGTCTCTATGTCAACCGAATTTTTATCAACACCTTGAACAAGTGTTATAGCTCAAAATGATACAATCATACATTTTTTACTTTGACTTGCTTACTTATGCATCCACCAACTACTTTTGCTGAGGTTCCTATTAAAAAACAATTTTTTTTATGGTGTACGCTCCCTGCTACATATGCAACGCATGTACATACACTAGTTGTATGCTTGACAGCCCACGTATACTCTAAAAGGTTGCAAAAATTAAAAGGTTATGCGCTTTCTGGTGGAGTTTACGGGCTCTGTTAGGTTACAAAACCATCTTACCTCCTGTAGCCCTTATGAAAACTAATTAACCATATTTTCTCCATATAAAAGGGGCCCTAGGAGAGTCATTTGTAGATATGAAAGAAGAAGCAAGAGAACTCTGCCAATTTTTCTCCCTTGTACTCCAAGCCTTTTGCATCCTGCTTTGAGTTTCATCCTCAACATTCCCTTCCAGTCATCCTCCTTTATAAAATCCATCCCTTACCCTATATTGGCATGTTGGTTGTGAGGATAACACATTGGGAATAGTGCACTTGGAGTAAAAGTAGAGGAACCCAAGCAAGATTCATGGAGCGACGCCGACAAGATTCAGGTTGTAACTTCCAATCTTGTTATCAATAAAAGATAAATTTCTTGTCCCATATATTTATGTTTATGAATGTTTTTCATAAATATCTAACCCTTTAGATGATCTTGGTAGTTAGACATATGTTCTCATAGTTTGTTCTATGAATTTGTTTCAGGCCAGCTTTGGGAGGAGACCTGCAATCTTGGAACGAACAATGACATGAAGGGATCTACAATAGATGGAAGACTCAAGGTACAAATTTCGATCTTTTCTCCCTTCCCTTAACTATCATTAGGTTTTTTTTGGATTTGGGTTAGAATAGAAACATTTCTATCTTTTAAGGTGTCAAGGCTTTGCCTAGTCATTAGACCCAGATTAGGGGGATTTTTCCCCGTAGTAGAATTGGTGACTCCACTGGGGAGTCTCTCTAGGGTCTTGTTAGGAGACTATTTTGGTTTGAATTATTGTTATTTTATGTGCTTTTTGAGTCTTTAAGTGTCTTTGGTCACCTTCTAGGTGTTTCCAGTTTTTCCTGATTTGGATGATCACTATGAAGTTCATCTCTTTTTTGAGTTGGTTTAGAAGTATACACACCCTGTTCTATACCCAAAACATGTACATACACACCCTGAGTTATCCCATCATGCATACATCAATAGTTTGTCTGTGTACATCACACATACTTGTTCTTTTGACGAGTTTTTCAAAAATGTTTCTTTTGCTTCCAGGAATCTTTTGGTCTCTCGGGTCCTCCTAAGTACCAGAGACCTTTGTTAATTGTTGTTGAGAGAGTTTTAAGTCTCAGATTTCCTATGAAGTTGTAAATAAACCTTTTTCTTTTCATTGTCTCTTTCTCTCTTTTTTCAAGGTTGAAGGTGTACTTTTGAAGCTTTAGGTTCTCCTTTGGATTCTGGTGAATCCCTTCTCTTTGGAAGTGGTTTAGGACCCGATTCAGTCTCTGTTTTGTCATCCTTCTCTCTTGTTATGATTGGAAAAGAAAAAATATAGTTTCTTGTTATTTTCATTTCATAAGCATATAAAAAGTTTTGAATTTTTTTTTTGTAGTTTCTTAACTGCATTTGCATGTTTGTTTGGTTGTAGTAGCTTAGGTTGTTTTTTATAAAAGAAAAGAGTTCTCAACCTAAATTTCCTTCTCATATTCTTCCTTGAAAGTTTAAGTAGTTGCATTTCATTTGGAACGAAAAAAAATTCTAGGATAAATTGCATAGTAGGATCTTGGTTTTCATTTTGAAAATTTTGCACCTTGAAAGTTAAAAGAGCCAAATCTTCAATTGTAGGACGCAATTTTCTTTAATTTAATTTTAAAAGAAAAATGTTCTAAAAACTCATTTAAATCTTCTCCTTCGTCTCTTAAATAACACCACGAGTTTCACCACCATACCCCTGAGTAATCAAGACACTAAAATCAAAGTTTAATATTAAAATTAACTAGATCTTTTTGTTTATAGGGTACACCAATGAGATTAGATTGTAGGTCCTTGAATTAGGTGTGGAGAGGAAACTCTTCAAGGCCACTTAAATAAACTTAAGAGTCTGAGATAGGGAGTGTAAAAGTCCAGTGTCGTAAAACTTAGCTGGGACCCCCCTCTAACACAGGGGATAAACACGAGGTCGCATGAGGAAAGGTAGAGGAGATAACCCCTCCAAAGTTGGACCAAGCGTAGTAGGGATCATATTTGAGGGTCGATCTTGGGATTTCGCTAAGCGCATTTGACTACAGAGCTTCATGGACCTCGAATTTGTTCGGGACCCTCAGTTGTCTTCTGGACCATTTTCCTTCAGTACCCTTGAAAGGCTTCAAACATAGCTATCATTCTCATACAATCAACCCAACCATCGACTATCCCCTCCTGGTGACTAACTACGAGTTGGAAAACTATTCTCCTTTTATAGGGACTCACATAGGTGACTGCGGGGGTATACCGCGATACCTAGGGAAGACGTTGGATCACGCTTTGCAGAGTATACCCGGTGGGTGTTTCTGTGTTCGATTTACACTTTCACCGATAAGTTGCTATAGTGTTGATTGGAGTAATTGTTCTTCCTACCATTCTATTGATTTCTTGATTTACCTTTAGGGACTTTGTAGTGTATGATCTGTGCTTCTCCCTATATTTACCTTAGAGTGTCATTTGATCATTTCATAAAGTGGAAGATCAACATCTCTATGTTCGCGTAGGCTCTAGGGCCTTCTGTCGATAACTTTGGAGCTATTGCAACCACCATTGAGGTGAAGGCTAGATCGAGAGGGTTCTTTTGAAGCTACCGGGCCATAGGAAACTATGCTCAAGCATGTTACTAAAGAATAGATTTTTGAACTGGAGGAGACTAGCATTTTTGACCTTGAAGCTGAAGGCTTCAAGCCCACAAACCCACCGATCATTGATCTTTCAACACCAATCCTTGTTCAGGTAGTCCCTCTTGAGGTGAGTTCCCTTGATCGTCGTCTCGTTAGGCGACTGGCTCTGCAAGTGAGTAATACTACTTCTACTGGGATTCCTCATACTCCCATCCCAACCATGGGTGGAGGGGGCATTGTACCTCCTCCCCCTCCTTCACCTACAAGGAATACTTCTATTCAGACACCTACAACTTCTGGCAATGGCACAGTCTCTTCCATGACTTCGACCAATGTTCATACTTCTACAGTACATAATACGTCTGGCACTCCTTTCACATATGGGATGTCACGATTTAATACAAGCATGACTTTAACTTACTCTACTTTACATATCGTTGGTCTGGGGGCAGGGAGTTCTAATGCTCCCTTTCAAGGATCCCTTGGAGCTGACACTTCTGCTCCATACAATGCAGTCCCTTACGGTGGGGGTCATATCCCTCCTCCATCCCCTTCTCTCAAAGGTGATTTTAAACAACCACCCAAGCCTAGTGCCAGTTCCAGTTTGTTTAGTGGAGGGAGTCAAGGACCTCAGTCCTTTATGAATTTGGTTGGGTCTATTCCTTTCTCTTTATTTGGTGCTTTTGGCAACAACGTTTTCTTGTCGTCCATGTTTTCATCTGGAGGCAACCCCTTTCTCAATCAACATAACCCTATGGAAGGATTCATTCCTTCACAGGGAGTAATGACATGAGCCTTCTCCTCTAAAGGTATTGAAAATACTTGGCAGGGTTCTATACCTTTGCAAGGGATGTCGATCAGGGGAAAAACCTCCCACGCTTAGTGGAACCCCGGGCAAAGTTAAGTTCCTATGCCAAGAGGATCGGTTGGGGGAAACCCTAACCAAGGTTTTTGGAATACCATGTAGGGATAAATCCCTACCCAAGGTATGCCATCGAATTATTCAAATCCATCGACGATGCAGACTAGCGCACAAACCCCTTATACTGACCAAGGAAACCCTAGTTTTTACTAGAACCTTGGTCAACATGCAAGATTTTCCTGGAAACATGGTGCCAACCAAAATCCAGGTTCTTCTATTCCTTTAAATATTCCACAACCTAGGTTACCCTTTCTGGAAACTCTTCATTTTACATACTTATAAAGGTTGTTAAATGATCCTATTTTTCATGATCCATGTTGGCCTCCTATGCCAACTAAGTTTTCCTTAGACATACCAAAATTTAAAGCTAAGCTTGGAAAATATCCAAGCGATCACGTTACAACTTTTCACTTGTGGTGATCCTCCAACTCGTTGAATGATGACTCTACCAAGTTGCAATTTTTTCAATTCACTCTCATAGGGGGTGTTGCAAAGTGGTATATTGAGCTCGATCACTCGAAGTATTCTTACTTTAACGATCTGGAAATGGTTTTCTTAAACCATTTTCAGTTACAGTGAGATATGATGCCATCACAGAGTTGTTGGCCAACTTCGAGCAAAATAAGGCCATCCATATCTTCTATCATATTCGAGAGTGGTGTCGCCAGAAGAGCTTGATCAAATTGAAGGTCCCTCCTGTGTTTTTACTCGAGTAGTTATTGAAGTCGTTGGTTCCTTGTGTCTCCAAAGACGTCACAACTTTCAGAGTATTTTCTAAGGAAGAGGCTATAATGAGGGCTCAACAATTGGAATTGATTTATTCCCAATCTGACATGTTGGATGACATTCTTCCTGATGCACCAGGGTCAACATTTGACTTGACCAAACCGAATTCTGGGCCTCATGCTGATGGTATAATAGGTTCAACAAAAAGAAATCCGACAGATCAATTTGCCAACCAAATGCAACAATTGTCGCTACAACAGACTGTGGCCAGACAAACTTCTAGTACGGCTGCCCCCGCCACCCACACATCAGAAGTACATAGTGTGCAGATGACGAACCCCAAGCAAAATCAATAGTCTGAGGGGAAAATAAATGGTAAAGGCAAGAAGGGTAAGGGAGATAAAAAGGCTGCTAACAATGTTGGTGAGGGAAAAAACAACAAGAAAAAGGTTAAGTTTCTGTGTAATCTTTGTGCGGACATTCAATTGACTCATCAATTCCCTCAACTTGAGGAAGCCTAGAAGATTTTGGCACAGTGGCAGACTGTTGTGTTAACTAATCCTTTCCCTTAAGGGAAGAACATGACACAAGATTCCTCATCCACAACCGCTATTGGGGCCAATCAGGGTGCCCCCACGCTTAATGCTACTACTGGAGTCGTGAATGTATACATGGTGAGATCAAATGCTCATCTTCAAACTAGGGCTCATGATTATAGAATGTTTGAATCTGTTGATAAGGGAAAAGAAGCTTCCAACCCATCGCCTCCTCTTCATATGGAGAAGACCACGGGAGAAACAACGACTGACATCCCTAAAGGTGTGTTTAAGAAAGCTTCTCATAATCCAAATGCAAGGGCTTCCCATAAATATTCTGTAGTTGAAGATCTTAAGAAAACCCCTTGTGCGATGTCTTCTCTGGAAGTTATTCATAGTTTCCCCTCACATAGAAAATAATTACTGTCTGCTTTGGGTTTTTCTAATCCAACTAACTTGGGAGCTATCGTTTTTTACCCTTCCGATAACAAACCGTGTTTGCCTTACCACGTCATCTTCCAGATAGTAGTGGTTTACGCCATGAAGTAGTTGACATAGAATATTTTCTACACGGTGGTAGATGAGTGTGTTGTCAACTTGTGCTATGTCATTGGCATGTTGGAAGGCTATTGGTCAACCTGAGTTGTCTCTGTCTCCTATGTTGTTAACTACGTTTGACGAACATTATTTTAGACTGCGTGACATAATCCCCTCCTTCCCAATGCATTTGGAGGAAAAAATTGTGTGTGTCGAGGTCGAAGTAGTAGACGTGCCTCTCGACTACAACCTTTTGTTAGGACGAAGTTGGACTTATGCAATGACAGCAGTTGTATCCTCCATTTTTTTTGTACTATGTTTTCCTTATGAAGGAAGGATAGTAATCGTTGATCAGTTATCCTTCTCTCATCTCGAACCTTCATTGGGGGCATCCATGGTCCCGATGATTGATAACCCACAACAAGGTACCATCAACTTAGGCGCTAGACTGTTTCCATATTTGATGGGTACTTTTGATTTTGCACCACCTTTGAATGATGTCAAGTTTATTTCAGCTATACCTGATCAACCTAAGGCTACGATATTTCAAGTAGCTTCGTTTCGAATGACTTATTTTAACGATCAGTGGAATTTACCTTCCCCATAGGCTTTAGAGGAAGGGACAAGGCATCCTAGCATGGTTATGCCCCTATTCGCAACTAAGGTTGCGTACAATATTATTTATCAAACCTTGAACAACTCTGATCCAGCTCCCCCTCAAGAGCTAGATCTTGTTCTAGAGCCTATTTGGGCTCAATAATCCCTTACTTCTCATGATCCATTGGACTTGGTATTTCTCTTTGACGAAGCGATTTTAGAGGCAATGACAGGTCTAGATAGACCTTGGGATGATCTTCATCATAGATCGTACTTTTACCCGAATTTAGGAGAGTGGAAGCAGGAGATTTTACCACGACCATGAATGGAGGTGTCACTCATCCCGTTAACCTTTTGGCAATGCACGAAATATGTGTCGAGGGAAACATGGTGAGTATAGTTGAGATGATTCCAGTTGACATCTCCAAAACCCCTAGCATCGTTGAAAACATCTTCATCGAAGCAGATTTTTCCCCTGAGGAGATTCAGGTGTACACCGAGTTATTTAAAGGATCGTGTAATGTTTTTTCCTGGTCTTATGAGGAGATGTTAGGCATTGAACCTTGTATAGTTGAGCACTATATTAGGAATTATCCCAATGCTAAGCCTGTTCGGCAGAAGCTTCTCCCAGTCAACCCTCACAAGGCAACGACTATCAAAGCTAAGGTAGAGAAATTGATTAAGGTTAGTTTCATCTACTTGGTTCAATTGATGGAATGGGTGTCAAACCCTATTCCTGTCAACAAAAAACAAGGTACAATTCATGTATTCATGGATTTTCACGATCTGAGAAAATCTTGCCCGAAAGATAACTTTCCTACCCTATTCATTGATCATATTATCGATGAATGTGTGGGTTGTGAAGTTTTTTCTTTTATGGATGGTTTTTCAAGGTACAATAATATTTAGATCAAGCCTGAGGATAAACATAAGAATGCTTCATATGTCCTTGGGGTATGTTTGCATATAAGAAAATTCCTTTTGGCCTAAAAAATGTTGGAGCTACTTTCCAGCAGGCCATGTCATATCTTGATAATCTTGTGTCATGTTCTCACAAGAGATATGATCATCCCGCTCACCTTCAACTTATTTTTGAGAGGTGTCACTACTACCGGATTCACCTAAATCCGAACAAGTGTAGTTTTATTATTATGTCGGGACATTTATTAGGTTTTATCATGTCTACCAAATGGATGATGGTATATCCTCTTAAGGTTGAGGAAATAGTTCAGTTGCCTCCCTCGTGAACATTTCCCCAGCTTCAGAGTCTTCTGGGGAAATATAAATTCCTACGACGATTTATTGCTAACTACTTCGAGACAACAAAAGGGTTTATGCATCTTTTGAAAAAATGGGTCTCATTATTTTGGGATGAAGCGGGTCAATGCTCTTTTAAAGCATTGAAAAGTGCCCCGACATCCGCCCCTCTTCTCAACCCTCTTGACTATGGAAAATATTTCTTATTATACTTGGTTGCGACAGAGTCCACCATCGGTATGGTCTTGGTTCAGGAGGATGACGTGCTCCAGGAACACATTATATACTACCTTAGTCGAGGCTTAGTCGAACCATAACTCAACTACACTCATGTTGAGAAATTGTCTTTGGTAGATGTCCATGCTGTTCAAAGGTTTCGTCATTATATTCTACTCCGTAAGACCACCATGGTAGTCGTCATTAATCCTTTCCCATATGTGTTGACACGACGGGTCATTGAAAGGAAGATTAGTTGATGGATAGTCATTATTTAGGAACTTGATTTGGACTTTGTTTCAACGAAGTCTAAGAAGTCTTTGGTCTTTGCTGAGTTAATTTCAGAACTTTCGACTGAGAGTAGAAATGATTTTTCCAAAGAGTCATTGATCAATGAGGATCTCTTCCTTATTTGATCCAAAATGGATATGAAAAGGTCAAAAATTCAAAATTCTTGGATTTGGACAAAACCATTTCCATCGCGTAGTGCTCGTCGTGTTGATTCTGATGGTATATTTGGTTTTGAAAATGGACTCCATATGGAAAAGATATCACAATTTGAAGTTTTGCATAAACAGGGAAAAGTCAAAAGGTCAAAAATGACGTGGCAACTCCTGAAAGTGACACATGGCAGTGGCATATTTGAACATGTGGCAGGTTGAGGGCTGACTATGCAGATGATTTGGCAAGCTAACTGAGCAGGTGACTAAGAAATTTGGGCCAACGGCAGAGGGAAACGTGGCCCAATCGGAGTGCCACGTGACACCCCGATTAGGCCAATAAAAACTGGATTAAAAATCTATTCTATCTATCCTCTAAAAGATTCCAACTAGTGACCTATCTGGACACCAACAAACTACATAACACTTGCCATCCAACTTACAACTTATATTAACACTTGCCATCCAACTTACAACTTGTATTAGTTGTGAGTTATGGTGGCAATTAATTGTTTTAATGTGTATATATTATATGGTTAGTGGTACCCCATTAAAAAGGGCACGAATCCCACATTTTATGCCATAACATATGTTTCATATCCCCATTAAAAAGGTCAAATCCCATGAACCATATCTTTTGGTTATTTTATATTATATGGTGTTGACCATGTATTTCAAAAGGGAAACAAAAAGTGGGTTGGAAACTTTAATATTATGGTTATTTCAACCATATAAAATATTCTAATCCCATATTTTATGTAACCAACGTGCTATATCCTGGGCTAGAGATAAGGGGTGCACACATATGTGGGTTTAAAACCATAGTTTATGCCACGTTTTTTTGAATAGGCACGTCATGTAACATTCGATGGGTTGCAAAACCTTATACCAAGGTTTATTTAAACGATACTAAAATTGTCACCATATATTTGGCCTGATTCTATGCCAAGAAAGGTGGGAGGTTGGGATTTGACCTCCCCACCTCATTCTTTTTAATCCAAAACTTTTACCACTATAATATAGGCCTAAATTATGAATGAAAGTGTAGAACAATAACATTTGTACAAGAGAAGCCAGTGACCTAATGAATCTTTGGAGGGCATTTTTGGGAGCTACGCTCAACCTTTTTCAGTGTTGTTTGTTGCATTAGGTTCTTAGGACAGAGCAGAACACAACTAAGTCAATCAAAGAATTAAATGATGTATATTTTGAGGATTGAATATTAATAAAGAGCCTCCCCACTGAGATAAAGGCCCAGAGACATAGACAAATTTGTCGAACTCTATTATCAACTTCTAGTGTTCTATTATGTTTATGGTTTGCTGTGTTTACTTGTTTATGTTGGCTACAAATTATTTCTTTAAACATCTTCTCATTCTTTAAAGTATTAATTGGTAAATTTACACATGCAAAATACTTAACCAAAGTCATTAAAATATCATTTCAGATCAAGAGGTATCAGGGCAGGTTGACATTTGGTTGTTTTTGAGTATGAATGATTACCAGGGAAAAGTTAAGGCATGAAGGAGAGCTTGTAGAAGGAGATCATGAGATTGGATCAAGAAAAATGACATCTCAAAGTGAGAAGATGGCATCTAAAGAAGGACTTTCTCAACAAGAAAGAGAATTTCAAAGAACTTTCTTTGCCATGTCAGAGATGGTAAAAGTATTGTATGAAGATTACTTTGAATGAAAGAGACGTGTTCAAGGGGAATATTCAAAGAAAGAAAAAAGTGAAGAGGGAGAAGACCCTCCAAAACCTCCCCCTTCACCTCCTTGATATCCATCTTCTTCTTCTTCAAGTACAAGTTCAAGTTCAAGTTCTACTTCTACTTATGCAAGAAAACATTCTCATTCCCATAAACATAAGCATGACATGCCATTACTTAAAATTGATGTGAAATTTGAGTTTCCCATGTATAATGAAGAATTCAATGTTGAGAAGCTTGATAAATGGGTCAAACAGATGGATGTATATTGCAGTGTGCAACAAACCAATGATGAGGAAACCAATATCAAATTGGCATCGTTTCATCTTGCAGGAACATCACTCATCTGGTGGCAAAGTAAGTTACAACATGGTACTCAACAAATTGGTAATGTATTTCTATCATGGTAAGATTTTATTTTTGTGCTTAGAAAACAATTCTATCCATTGGGGTATAAGGAAAAGACTTTAATTGAATGGCAAAGTCTTAAATTAAGAATATAAAAATAGGTGCAAGAATACACAGATGAATTTTGTAACATGGATTTGATGTTAAATATTCCATTAAATACACAATAAACTCTTATGAAGTATATATGAGGTTTTCCTTCTCATATTCGTAATATTGTGTTTATGTTTGGACCTACTAATCTTGATGAGGTTTATGTTCAAACGACATATATTGAAGCAGGAAAAATTGGAGTTGGTATATTTGGTGTATCAAGGGAATCATCTTCAAAGAAAGAAGGAAAGGGAAAAGGGGAGGTGAAGAAAGAAAAATTAGTCAGAGTAGAGGAAGAATATCGCTCTTGCAAACATTACAAGAAAGAAGGGCATGATGAAGAGAATTGCTGGAAATTGCACCCAGAAAAGAAACCAAAGTGGTTCAAAGAAAAGAAGGGAAGAAAAAAAGTTGCAACAACAACACAACCAACAGACTTGGGGTCAGATTCAAGTGATGAGACTAAAATAAAAACAATTGGTTTGTCAGGTAAAATTGGTGATGGTTTTGATTCAAGAAGTAAATTGTTTCATATAAGGGCCATTATGAAACATACCAATATCGACACTTTGTTAGATAGCAGGTCTCAAGCTAATCTAATTTTAGAAGAAGTGGTTAATCAATTGGGATTGGAAACAAAAATACATCATAAACCCTATACACTAAATTGCATAAGCAAAAATCACAAATTTCCCATAACAAAGCAACGTGTCATAAAGTTTGCAATTACATCTAAGTTTGTAGATGAGGTAACATGTGATGTGGTACCACTAGAAGCATGTGGAATGGTCTTGGGTATCCCTTATTTATATGATCGAAAAACAATCTTCTTCAGGGAACATAATCAATATCACTTAACTAAAGAAGAGACAAAATATGTTGTGCATGCTCATCATATCAAAGGGAATCAATCTTTTCTAACAATGGAACAATTAAAGAAGACAACTTATTCAAGAATTATACCTATGATTGTACCAAATAAAGCAGTTGATCTTAAGAAAGAAAGTAAAATGGTCGGAGCATGTAGATCTAGCCATACTTTGCTTCAAGATGAGTTGTTGTCGTGCAA
>JASDQU010100324.1:160406-318266 GCA_032191745.1 Picea mariana | reverse complement strand
CTTAGCATTAAAACTAAACTCTAACTTATCGTCCTTGGAGGCTAGCACAACAGGCTTTGTATATCCAATCTCTACTACATCCCAAACATCAACGCCAAAGGCCATTAAGTATGTTCTCATTCTAATCTTCCAGAAGGAAAAATTTGTTCCATCAAACAGAGGGGGCTTAGTGGCTGAAGTCCCTTCATGACTTGTCATATTTAATCTTACAAATCTACCTTTGAATAAAACGAACCCGCTCTAATACCAATTGTTGAAATTACTAAGACAACTGAGAGGGGGGGGGGTGAATCAGTTGTTATTGTGCTTAAACAATTTTAAGTCTATTAATACATTTTTATTCTTTCTTCAAGTGATCATCAACATTATACATCATATGGACAATAAACTAATGAGCATCAATCACACATAAGATATGCACATAGATAGATTTTCACGAGGAAACCCATAAAGGGAGAAAACCTCTTCTTCTTCGAAATGATAGGCAGTCTTTTAAGTTCTGCACATCATCTATAATTGAGCACCAACTCAATGTGAGGCTACAACCTCTGTTTTGAAAGCTGCAACTTGCTGAGAGCACCAACTCTCTGTTTTCTCTAGCACCCACTAGAAGGAAGCACCAAATCCCTGNTTTCTCTAGCACCAACTAGAAGGAAGCACCAACTCCCTAGTTTCTCTAGCATCAACTAGAAGGAAGCTACAACTCCCTGTGTTCAAGCACCCACTTGAACCTCTGAGGACACCAGTCCTCTCTAGCACCTCCCTTCCACCCTGGTTTATAAATATTTGCTACTGAAACTTATTACAGTGATATAATGTTCAACAATGGCTTACCAGACTCATCACTGTTCTGCAAGATTTCGCTGCTCTGTCTGCCTCACTGTCATCCTGCATGCATAACTTGCACTTTCTGTTCTTCTATCTTTTGTACTATGTGTGCCATTCCTCTTCAATGCACCTTTTGTCTTTTGTGCATTTCAACTGCTGCACTCCACCTCCTTCTTTACACCTCCATCACTCACAACAGCAACAACAACCACATCTCTTCTCTGTACCATGTACTTATAGCTTCTGTGCACCTTGTGCATGCAATGTGCGCAATGCCTCTACATACTCACACCACGTCGATCTCCTCCACATCTCGAGTGATCTACATGATCATCGCAACTCTTCAGCTTCTCTGATGGTTCCCACCATGCGTCCAGCATCACTGGGTGTTCTGCTGAGATTCCTCAGCCTCTCTGGCAGTTGAGACTCTTCATCTTTTCTGGCATAGTCGAGCTTATCCTTTCTACTTCAGTTACGAGCTCCAACCCTCATTCAGCTGTCAATTTCCTCCACGAATCGTCTTCATCCCACTGGAAGATTCCTTGTGACACTTCATCTCCTCTGGAAATCACACAAAAGTATCTTCGGATCCTCTGGTAGAAACCATCAATGGTTTCTAGCAGTTACACTCTGAGGATCAACATTAGCCCTCCGATCATGCTCATGTTCACCTCCATAGTTGGATTAATTGTGAAGGGTATTGTCGTTATTTACCCGTTTTTCACTTTCGCAATTCATAGATTCTGCGATGAGACATCTTGAGTCTCCATGTCATGAGCTTCGAAAAGGAGCTTGGCTGCTCTAGCTCCCTCCTCCATGTGACCATAGGCGGTGACCATCGGTTACACCGACAATTCACCTTTTCGGTATTTCGGCATTCGTATGATCCAGTGTCTCGACACTCCCATACGCGATCCCTGAAATTTCAAGGTGGAGCTCATCTGCACTAGGTCCTTCCTCCACATGACCACACGCGGTGACCATAAGCTGCACTAAAAGGTGCTGCGAACTCATGATCTTCATTGACCCTGATCGACGGTCCACGATCTCGATGAATCAACGGTCTAGATCTTTTTGCAATCTCGCATCTCGCTATTTCAGTGATGGAGGTTCTCATCACTCCAAGTCGTGATAGGCGAAGCTTTGAGATGGAGCTCAGATCGACAGTCCACGTTCTTGGTGAAGTGACGGTCTAGATCTTATCATGAATTCACATCTCGTGATTCCTGTGATGGAGGTTCTTGTCACTCCAAGTCGCGATAGGCAAAGCTCCGAGATGGAGCTCAGATCGATGGTTCACATTCTTGGTGAATTGATGGTCCAGATCTTATCATGAATTTGCATCTCGTTGTTTTAGTGATGGAGGTTCTCATTACTCCAAGTCGCGATAGGCGAAGCTCCGAGATGGAGCTCGGATCGACGGTCCATGTTCTTGGTGAAATTGATGGTCCATATCTTATCGTGAATTCGCATCTCACGATTCTTACACTTCATGATTTCGTCTGCCTTGTGATTTTTCCACTTCACGATTTCGCTGCTTCACGATTTCGTCCGCCTTGCGATTTCGTCACTCCGTGATTTTGCCACTTCGTGCTCTTTAATGAACATGCATGTTCTCCCTGATCCAATGATGGTCGGATCTTACGCTCAGATCTGACACCTAAGATCTATCCTCCTCTTCTTTCCGTGCTTCTTGTCCACAAACAGTTTTGATGGTCACTCTTCTTCCATTATCACTGCGCTGCTGATCATGCTGATCTTTGCCATCACTGTTCTTGCCATCAATGCCAATATTACTCCCAAATGTAAACCTTCCAACACCCCCATGGCCTCCAACAGGTCTGGTTTATATATATTTGAAGTTGGTAACCATCTCCCAACTTCCTCCCAAAATTTGGGCTCAAAAAGAGCCCAATATCTCCCAATAATGGGCAAAATCCATTAAATCTGCTTAAAAAATCATTAAAAAATCACTAATATATGGTGAAAAACCCACATTTGTGCAAATATAGGGCTAAGCCCCCTAACTGGGTGCGCGCTCCTGGTTTTATGGGATATCCCCAATATCCTTGGGCTGGGGCTTATCCCCTTATGCGCTCATACACCTTTACAATACACTTTAATACAATTAGAGTGGGTTATATTTAATAAGAACCATCGAGGGCCCATTGGTAAAAAGGAGTTTGGCCAAGTCTAGGGCTCCTACCAAGAGGTCATGGGTTCAAATCCCATGAGCTCCATAACATTTTTCCACCAACCATTAACCAATACCATGGTGCCATGTGGCAACCCATGATTGGGCCATGTGGCACCCAACCATTTGCCAAACAAATGCCACTTGTCAGCTGTTGGTTGGATCCCTGTCACTAACTAGTCACCTTCTACTGGACTGCCACTTGTCACCACTTGTCTCTGCCATGTCAGCACTGCCGATGTCATGCTGATGTCATCATTTGACTGGACCTGTTGACTTTTTGCCTGTTTGAGAAAATGGTCAGAGTACGATAACTCTCGCATATAGCGTCCGTTTGAGAAAGTAAATATATGGATGGAATCGGGAGAACAAGACAGACGCAATGGCATTGGTTTCATCCAATTATGATAACTTTTATTTTTGAGCATTTTCTGAGCCTGGGGAGCCTCCTGGATCATTCCTCCCCACTTTGGAAGCTTTTGGACCACCAAAAGTCTGCTTTTACTCAGGTAAGAAGTGAGTGTACTGCCTCCCCACTTTGTCTTGTATCATCCATCCTCTCTGTTGGGATAATGATCACCTGACTAATCACAACAAACATGAAAACTGAGATAGCATTGTTTATCAAAGTAATCATGCCATCAACTACACATTCATCTATATTCTTTGTCGCACTTTGCAGCCATACACCACTGAACAACAACAAACTAATCAACAATACTGAGTATGCAAATGAAAATGACAAAACATGCTTCCCCTTTTGAACATGAACAGTAATCAAAGTATGCCGCTGAACCTTATGTTGTATCTCCGGTGACACTTCATGACTGTTTGAAACATATGGAATCATCTCATGTTTAGAATCACTAACTTCATGTTTTGTTACAGACATAAGTGTTAAACTTCTGCTTGCATTTACCATTCATTTTAACTACCCTGTAGCTGCAAAGGACCTGTCAGTTTTTATGCGATGAGCACGAACAATGTACTCCTTCCCATATTTCTTGAAGCAATATTTATTTTCCTCCCTGTAGAATATGGATTTCCTATCATAAAGGTATGGGCTTCCCAATACAATTCCACATATGTCCAGTGTCACTATATCAAGCTCTACTTCATCAACATAATTAGAAGTGATTGCAAACTTGATTTTACATTTCTTGGTTACTTGTAAATTGTTATCACCACATATCCATCCCAATGGATATGGTTTAGGATGTGACTTAGTTTCAAGTCCCAAGTTATTCACAACATCTCCACTGATTAGATTGGCTTGTGATCCACTGTCTACAAGAGTATCAACTTTAACATTATGTGTTATAACACTTATGTGGAAAAGTTCATTCCTTTTATACTCATCATTTACATCAACTGAACTAGAAGAGCTAGAACTTGCAACAAAATTTATACCTTAGATTCCCATAGCTACAACATGTGTCTCATCACCGGAATCTAATCCAAGATCCACTTGAATTGTTGCAGTTGTGGTATTCTTCCTTTCGTGGTTGGCAAACTTCTTTGGCTTCAAGTCAGGATGTAAGACCCAACAATGATCTTCATCATGGCCTACTTTCTTGCAATGCTTGCAAGTAGGCTTCTCCTTTCTTGTTGTGGTTGTCTTCTTCTCTTTCCTTTTCCCTGCATCCTTTCTTTGCCAAGTATCTGTAGAAACACTATCACCAACATTCCCTTTACTTTATTCAATGTGAATGGATTGTACACATACTTCATCAAAGTTAGAAGGATTTAGCATAAGAATAGTGTGCTTAAGATAAGAATGTAAACCACCAATATATTTTAGGAGTGTCTCTTGTGTATATAATGGAATACCCAAATTTAAAGATTTCTTACGAAATATCTGAGTATATTCTTGTACACTTTGACCTTTTGATTGCCTTAAACATTGCCAATTCATCATTTCTTGTTGCATGAAAGCTAAAGGGAAAAACTATTGTTTTAATGCAATAACAAAATCATTCCAGGAAGAGATTGTTTTACCACTTTTCTTAAGATCATCTCTAGTTCTGCTTTCCCACCATATGAGAGTTGTGCCTCCCAATTTGAGACTTGCTAGTTGGATCTTAGTTTCATTATCAACAATCTTTTGTATCCTGCAATAGACCTCTAATTGTCTCACCCAATTATCTAGCTTTTTTGCATCTAATTCACCATCATAAGTGGGTAGTTGAAACTTTACATCTAACTTTAATAACGACATATCAGAAGAATGGTGAGTTTTTTGCTTATCCTTGGAGGAATGTACACTTGCTTCATTATTAGATGATGAGGATGAAGGAGAAGAAGGTTATGAAGGTCCACCACCTCCAACTCCTCCTTCTGCTCTTACCAAAGATTCACCTTCTTCAACTTTTGGATTCCTTCGCTGACCTCTTTCATGGTAAATCTCCTCTACCATGGCTTGCATCAATTTAAAGGCCTCGAAGAAATCATCTTCAGTTTTGTAGGGACCCAATTTCTGTGGCGAAGACATCTCTTGCTTATGCGATCGCCTTTGAATCTCTGTGTCAAGAGCCTCAAGTTGGCCTTCTCCTTGCTTGAGTTTTTCTCTCGTGAGCATCCAATTCTTGCAATTCTTGTCAAACCTTCACAACCAAATTCTCTGATACCATAAACTTGATCCAAAAATGAAGGTATCACTGATAACTTGCAAGTTAGTTTAATGTACTTTTTGCATCGGATCGTTAAGAATGCGAAATACATAAACTTGTTATCTTGTTTGCGGAATATCAAATGTGACTTTTACTTGATGCTTATTAATGTATAAAGAGATTAGCCATTAATATACATGATGCAAATGAAGAGAATGGAACAACAAAACAGAAAGAGAAATAGAGACAAGAGGTTGATAATGGAGTTCACCAATCGTTGGCTATGTCTCTGGGCCCGCTTCCAAGTGGAGGACCTCTTTATTGCTCTTTAAAATGCTCAAAGTTCTCTTACAATGCTCTTTGCTGTTACATTACATGCTTCATGTCTTATGTACAAGACCTCCTTGCTCAGATTCATGCATGCACCATCAAAATCCTCTCAACAACATGAGAAAAACGCCTCTCAAAACATGAGAAAAGGCCAAAATTTACAAACTGCTCCTTCAAAACCCTGCATCAAAAAGACTCTCTTCTGATCCCCCCATGGCCTCCAATAGGTCTGGTTTATATAGATTTGAAGTTGGTAACCATCTCCCAATTTCCTCCCAAAATTTGGGCTCAAAAAGAGCCCAATATCTCCCAATAATGGGCAAAATCCATTAAATCTACTTAAAAAACCACTAATATATGGTGAAAAACCCACATTTGTGCAAATATAGGGCTAAGACCCCTAATTGGGAACACACTGCTAGTTTTATGGGATATCCCCAAGATCCTTGGGCTAGGGCTTATCCCCTTGTGCGCCCATACACCTTTACAATACACTTTAATACAATTAGAGTGGGTTATATTTAATAAGCACCATCAAGGGCCCATTAATAAAAAGGACTTTGGCCAAGTCTTGGGCACCTACCAAGAGGTCATGGGTTCAAATCCCATGAACTCCATAACATTTTTCCACCAACCATTAACCAATACCATGGTGCCACATGGAACCCAACCATTTGCCAAACAAATGCCACTTTTCAGTTGTTGGTTGGATCCCTGTCACTGACCAGTCACCTTCTGCTGGACTACCACTTGTCGCCACTTGTCTCTACCATGTCAGCACTGCTGATGTCATGCTAATGTCATCATTTGACTGGACCTGTTGACTTTTTGCCTATTTGAGAAAATGGTCAGAGTACGATAACTCTCGCATACAACGTCCATTTGAGAAAGTAAATATATGGTCGGAATCAAGAGAACGAGCCGGACACAATGGCGTTGGTTTCATCCAATTATGATAACTTTGATTTTTGAGCATTTTTTGAGCCTGGGGAGCCTCCTGGATCAATATGAACAACCCATAACCTTTTTCAAAAAATCCCTTTGATATGTTGAGCTGAATTATGAAATATTAGAAAAGCAAGCCTATGTGTTGGTCAAAGTGTTGAAAACCTTCAGGGTGTATGTGTTACAGTCTAACATAAAAACCTATGTTCCTAGCAATAGTGTCAAAGAGATTTTGGTCCAGCCAGACAATGAAGGGAAGAGAGGGAAATGGTGTTGGGCCAAGTCTTGGGCACCTACCAAGAGGTCATGGGTTCAAATCCCATGAGCTCCATAACATTTTTCCACCAACCATTAACCAATACCATGGTGCCACGTGGCACCCAACCATTTTCCAAACAAATGCCACTTGTCAGATGTTGGTTGGATCCCTGTCATTGACCAGTTACCTTCTGCTAGACTGCCACTTGTCACCACTTGTCTCTACCATGTCAGCACTGCTAATGTCATCATTTGACTGGACCTGTTGACTTTTTGCCTATTTGAGAAAACAGTCAGAGTACGATAACTCTCGCATACAATGTCCATTTGAGAAAGTAAATATATGGCTGGAATCGAGAGAACGAGATGGACACAATGGCGTTGGTTTCATCCAATTCTGAGAACTTTGATTTTTGAGCGTTTTCTGAGCCTGGGAGCCTCTTGGATCAATATGAACAACCCATAACCTTTTTCAAAAAATCCCTTCGATATGTTGAGCTGAATTATGAAATATTAGAAAAGCAGGCCTATGCGTTGGTCAAAGTGTTGAAAACCTTCAGGGTGTATGTGTTACAGTCTAGCATAACAACCTATGTTCCTAGCAGCAGTGTCAAAGAGATTTTGGTCCAGCCAGACAGTGAAGGGAAGAGAGGGAAATGGTGTTGGGCCCGAGATATGATCAATTTTATAACAGTTATTAGACACTTTTTCCGAGTGTACATATGTATTTTTCATGTTTTGAAGGAGCTTTTTGAAGAATTTTATGTTAAAACTGTATGATCTACACCAAGTATGTATGATTCGTGTTTGATGTCAATATTGAGTATAATTCATCACGTTTTATGATTCCAAAGATCTAATTCACATTTTTCTGCTGTTACAAGGAAAAAACGCACCATGTTTCTACTTCCGCCACTCAGCCCGACACTCCTTCCAGCACTCGATCCGACACTGCGTTCAACACCACGTCTTGCACAAAAACGGAGGGCGACTTGGTGGTTATGGTTTTGGCAACCAGTGGTGGACGAATCAGGAATGTGGGTTTTGTTCGTGCTTTCCCCCTCCTGCTACTAAACTCCCAACAACTCAGTTTTGGTTGTTCAATAGGGCGATTATTGGATCACTCCATTTCAACAGTTAGGGCATCATTTAATATAATTTGCTGAATTTAGAAGTGGTTCGACCCTCATGTGGTCGACCAGTTGGTATGTAAACTTATAAATACCACTAGGATGGTCAGACAATAGGTTAAGAAGCAATAGATGTAGTGTATTGGAGAAAAATGTGACTCTCTCTTATTTTTGTCATTTTCCATTGCCAAAGTTATATAAAACTGTGTTTCTACGTTTTAATGGTGAATTTGACTCGTTGAGTTCGTGGTGTGATTTTAGGAAGTGACCACGACTTGATGGGGGGCCCACCAACAGTCTAGTAACTATTCTTTATGTTGTTTATGCATTTTATAATTTAGTTGTTCTCTTTATTTCCTGTACATGCATTATCATTTTGTTAATTAGTTTGTTGTTATAGTTTAATTGCTTTGATTCTCTTTTGCAGGTTAGTATGATGGATTGTGTTAGCATGCATTGATCTTGTAGTTAGGAACACATTTGCAAATTCCAAGACTAACCCCATGTACAATTCGATATTAGATTATGTTTTGTATTTATGATTTTAGAATCAAATTTAAAATAGAGTTTTAAATAGAATAGAACATAGTTTTAATTTGAGTTTTCTTTAACAAGGATTTGATGGATGGATAGGATTAATTTCAGTCTTTGATTATAGATTGCTTATTTCATTTTTATGTAGATCTTTCTTAATTCGTTGTTGGTTAATACATTTGGTAGTTTACCTTTTAATGTCATGTTTTAATTTATGTTCTTAAGCATTTTCTTATTGCAGTTTGAATTGTTAGAATAGATATAGCATAGTTTCATTTTATGTAATTTCCTCCCTAGAATTAGAATGCAATTGTATTTCTTAGTTAATGATTGATTTTAAGTATGAATTTTGCTTACATAGTGTAGAACTATAATCATGATCTCATTATATTGTTGATGGTTAATAAATGAATATGCAGGGTAATTGACGAGTTTTCGTAATGGCTAAATTCTCATTAGATTGTTTAATCCATACCTTTCACTTTGCTATTGAGATCAGTCTTGAGATTATACCGCTTGAATTGTCCTTTGTTGTCAAGTGCCATCGAGATATTATCAGACACCGAGGACATTCACACAACCACCAACATTATATTTGAGTTTTCATAGGTTAAAAGATAGTTTTCCTGTTTTCATAGGTTAAAGGATAGTTTTCTTGCTTTCATAAGTTAAAAGATATAGTTTCCTGCTTTCATAGATCTGAAGATATAGTTTCTTTCTTTTGTAGATAGTTTTATTGTTATTATAGGGTAGATAGTCTTTTGCTTTAATAGATTAGAGAGCAGTTTTGAATATCATAGATTAAAAGTTAGTTTTTAGTTCTTCTTTCAATTAAATAGATTTCCCTTTTATGAATTAGAAATAGTTTTGAAGTTTTAGGAATATAGTCCACTTGCCTCTTAGGCTAGATAGTTGTTCAATGAGAAGTTTTAATTTGATTACTTACAGTAGAAGTTATCTTAGAGTAGCTAGTTGTTTACTTGCTTTAATAGGTTAGTTAGTTGTTTTGCTTACTTTTTTACTTGCTTTAATAGGTTACTTAGTTGTTTTGATTATTTTCTTACTTGCTTTAATAGAATAGTTGTTGGCTTGTTTATTTACTTGCTTTCATAGGGTAGTTTCTCATTGAATTTAGGTTGGCAAGTTAAAGTAGTTTGCTTTTGTTATTTTCTTATTGTTATGCTTATTTGTTGCTTTTGCTTATTGTTATGAACTAGTTTGCTTTACATAGGGTTTTTACTTGCTTTCTTAGAACTATCCATCGATACTTGGTCCAAAATTACTTAGGTTACATAGTTTAAAGATGCTTAGTAGGGTTTTCTCATTAGATAGCTTCGCTTGAATAGAATAACCATTAGATAACCCCTTCCTTAGTTAGACTATACTACTACCATCCCTTCTATTTTTGGCATATATTTTACTACAAATCTAAGTTTACTTACCCCAGGTTGACAATTTAATTGAGGGGTTTTGATCCGGATTTATGTAGGAACACAATGAAATACATAAATACACATAAACACAGAGATGCAGTGGAAATAAGACTTCATTTCATTAATAACAAATGACTGAAAAATGCTTATGGACAGAATGGAAATAAATTAGCTAGGGCGCTAGTAGCTTATCTCTGAGAAGAGATGTGGCGGCTACTGGCTTCTGAACTGCCCATTACAATGAGGCTCGAAGGCCTATATATTACTAAGAAACAATGGAAAACCCTAAACATCCAAAAACCTAACCCTAGGAGATGAAACGCTAGAATATGGGGCCTGTTGGGGTAAATTGGTACATCAATTTCCCGAGGTCGTAACTTTGGCATACTATCTCCATTTGACGCACATGATACATCGTTAGAAAGATCTATCCGAGGACTACACTGCTGACAGTGAATATCAAGTTTGGAACAAACTCATATTCGCCAGAGCATTCATGCCAAAAAAAATGTCGTTTAGGGCCTCAAAACAGCTCCGAAAGTTTAGGACCCGAAGAACTGCTAAAAATAGTAAATTGTGCTACAATTAAGGAAATTGAAAAACTGAAAGAAACAATGGTGTGGGTCCAAGTGGAATAAGTGGGTGGCCACCAATATCCACCTGGATCAGTCCTCCCCCCTTAGGAAGCAATGGTCCTCATTGCATTGAGTTCCTCCATTAGATGAGGAAACTTCTGCTGAACTTGGTCCCTAGTGAGCCACTTGCCCTGGTGAAGGAGTTGGCCTGCTTTGACAACTTGATATAGCTGGATCCTATGTTGGCGGGTGTTCCTGATCTGTGTGTCCATAATTCGATCAGTTGTGGCTTCTTCCATGCAATCTGGGTTTAACTCTGTTGGTGTGAGTTGTTCTGCCATGTCGGATGTGTCTAGTAGAGGTGGAAAGTAGGGCTGAAAGCGGTCCACATTGAACACTGGGTGCAGGCCAAGGAATGGTGGAATACCTAGCTCAAAGGAATTGTCCCCTACATCCTTGGTGATGGTGTATGGCCCATATTAGAGTGGGCGAATCTTGCGGTAGGGTCCAACGAGGTGCTCCTTTTACAAATGTAGCCACACTTTGTCGCCCACCTGGAAGTTGTGTGGCACCCGATGTTGATCATGTCGTTGCTTGTACTTAGTATTGGCTCTATCAAAGATGTCATGAACTTGTTGGCGGATGTGCTGAATGCTCTCAATGAAGCTGTTTGTCTTGTCAGCCTCAGACTAGACATGGGTTGAATCTGCCCGAGTAGTCGCAAATGGCATGGCTACGTCAATGGGACATAGTGGCTGGAATCCCAAGCCCACTTGAAAGGGGTTGTGGTTGGTTGAGCTATGGAGAGCCCGATTGTAGCTGTGTTGTACATAGGGGAGGCTCTCATCCCATGTGTGTGGATTCTTTGAGTTGTACATGCACAAAATGTGTACAATCATCCAATTGACGACCTCTGTCTAGCCATCAGTTTGCGGATGGAAAGCTATGGACTTGGTGAGCTTGGTGTCCAACATCGACCAGAGGCTGGGACCAAAATGTACTGAGGAACTTGCTATCCCGATCTGAGATGATAGACTGTGGGATCCCAAAGTGTACCCACACTCGTTCAAAGAAGAGTTTAGTAGTGGCTTCTGCTGTGATATTCTTCTTGTAGGCCATCATAATGGACATCTTCGAGAATCGATCGACGACCAAAAAAACATAGTCATTGCCATTCTTAGTAGAAGGAAGGCCTGACATGTAATCCATAGATATGGATTCCCAAGGTTGACTGGGGGTAGGAAGCGAAGTATAGAGGCCTTGCTTCTTGATGGTCGGTTTGGCAATGGCACAAGCAGTGCAGGACTTGATGTACTTCCCGAAATCCTGTCAAAGGTTCGGCCAATAAAAATACTTTTGCAGTACTGCCATGGTTTTCTCGACCCCGAAATGCCTAGCGACCCGACTGTAGTGTGCCTCCCAAATCATCTTGGCACGCTCACTTGAAGGAACACAAAAGTGTCCCAGGTGACAAAGCAGGGCATCCTAGAGGTGAAAATTGGGAACTTGCTTACCCTCCAAGAGTGTATTGTATGTGTGGCCGAATTCTGGATCACTTGTGTAGAGAAACAGCCAATCGAAAGTCTTGTTCTCACAAGAGTTGAGAACAGTGGTTAGCACCACGATGGGTGGTCGATTGAGGCAGCCTGCAACATTATTGGTGTTGCCTTTCTTGTACTTAATGTTCAAATGAAACTATTGCAGGTATGTGGACCACTTTTGATGGCGATCTTTCTGCAACTTCCCTTGTGTCTATATGAACTGCAGGGGTCGGTGGTCTGTGTGGATGACTGTTTCCTTTCCCAAAATGTAATGCTTCCATTGTTGACAAGCCTACACAATGGAATACATTTCTTTTTCATAAGTGGGATACTTCCGTACTGTGTCGGAAAGTGTCTCACTGTGAAATGCCATTAGATGCCCATGTTGAGTAAGGACTGCCCCAATGGCATAGTCAGAGGCATCTATCTCGATCTCAAATGGTTGTTGCAAGTCTAGTAATGTGAGCACTGGTGCAAAGAAGAGGCAATGCTTCAACTCCCTGAATGCCTTCTGTTGAGATTCAGACCAAAAGAATTTTGCTTTAGCTCCTCCCTTGGTGACTTGACTCAAGGGCCAAATGATATGAGAGAATCCCAACACAAACCTATGGTAGAAATTGGCAAGACCTAAAAAGATGCACAACTCTATTAGGGTGGTTGGGGCTGGCCAATCCCGAATGACTTGGATCTTTGCTAGATCCACATGCACCCCCCGCTCATCAATAATGTATCCCAGATACTGAACTTGGGTCATGCCAAAAGTGCATTTCTCCAAATTGGCACACAACTTGTGTTGTCGCAGTGTTTGGAGGACCTGTCGGATGTGGTGGAGGTGCTCTTCCCAAGTCTGGTTGAAGATCAGAATTTCATCCAAGTACACCACTACAAATGAATTGGTGAATGGCTGTAGGATGTCATCCATTAGCCTCTTGAAGGTTGTAGGGGCATTCGTCAATCTGAATGGCATGACCAACCATTCGAAAAGGACCTCCTTGGATTTGAAGGTAGTCTTCCACACATCAGAGGGTTCGATAGGTACCTGGTGATACCTCGAATTCAAGTCGATCTTGCTGAAATATTTCACCCCTTTGAGTTGGTCCAGAAGGTCATCAATCTGTGGGATCGGGTACCTATTCCGAATAGTGATCTTGTTCAGTGCTTGATAGTCAATGCGGAGTCTCCAAGTCCCATCCTTCTTCTACATCAACACGATCGGGCTCCCATAGGGTGATGAACTCAACCGGATGTGACCTTTCTACAATAACTCCTGAATCTGCCTCTTGATTTCGTCATTCTCTAGAACAGAGCACCGGTAGATGGGTCCATTGGGTAGTGGTGCACCTGGGGTCAGATCGATGGGGTGCTTGACCTGGCAGTGTAGAGGCACCCCTGCGTGGGAGGTGAATATGTCCTCGTGCTCCTCCATGACCTTATCCATCTGTTGTTTTCATGCAGTGGTGGGGCCCTGTCTGGAGGTCATGGACACAGTCTTCCTCTTTTCCTGAGGGTGGATCATCAGGAAAACAAATTTCTTGGTTTTGGAAATGAGCTTACTGCATTGTTTTGCAGTTTCCAAAGAGATGGTGGTAGGCAGTTCTATCTCCAGTATTCTGTACAACTTATTGCCCAAGGTGATAATAACAACATGAGGCTTGGACTCATACACAACATGTCACTTCCACAAGTATGGTTGGCCTAATAATACATCAGAAACATCAAGAGGAGCAATGTCACATAATACCTCATTTGTGAAGGGCTTGATGCTGTAGGGAAGGCAACATTGTTAGCTGACGCGGAGGTCCCGTCCTTGGTGAAACCACCTGATGGTGTATGGTTGTGGGTGTGATGTGGTCGGAAATCCCAAATGCTTCATGACCTCTACTGAGATGAGGTTCTTCTGGCTCCTGTTGTCGACAATGAACTGCAACGGGGAACCCTTTACCCACATCTTGGAATGAAAGAGACGCTCTACCTCCTCTAGATCTTATGGTTCCTCCTTTTGGATCTTTGTGGTGGCAACGGTGGCGTTGGGCTTCGCATCGATAATCTACTTCCCTCTATCATTCCCCTTGTCGGGTTCTGATTTAGAGTTAGAGCATGCATCCGATTCAGAAGCCTTCAACTCGGCTACCTGTGATTGCTTGGCCCGACACTCACTTGTGTTGTGAGTGGAGCTCTTATGGAACTCACACCACTTTCCCGTGTCATTTTTTGTCTTCGTGGTGTTTTTCTTTGCTTGTGGCTTTGGCGGGTTATCCTGGGCCGCTCCAACTTGGCTTGGTCCTTTTTTCTATGGTTTAGGGGTACCTTTCCCTTACTTCTTATTCGTAGACCCAAAGTCTCGCTTTATCTGTTTGAACTTTTGCTCAATCTTGGCAGCATATCGGTATGCCACACCAAGCGAGGAGATGTCAAGGAACTCCATTTCCTCCTGAATGTATCTGTGTAGACAACTATGGTACTTTAACACCAAATGTTTCTCTGAATCTTTGATACCCAACTTTGTGCATAGGGTATGAAATAGATTCGTCATCTCATGCACATCTTGGTCCCTTTGCTGCCGCAGTGTAGTCCATTGTATGTATTTGTCCTCATAGCTCCCCATGGGATAATATTGTTCCTTGATGGTGTCTTGGAAAGAATTCCAAGTGGGTGTGGCCGAGAAAAGAGAGGGTTTCCCCTCACCCTGTTGCTCTGAGTAGGTTTCCCACCAGTCCTTGACATGGGGGGTGGCTTTGAGGAGTGGGAAAATAATCCTTTCTCGGTCCGAAAATTCATGAACCGAGAAATATCCTTCTAACAAATTCAACCATCTATCTACAACATCTGCATCTATTTGGCCCTCAAATATGGGAATGTCAAAGTTTACTTTTACCTTAAAAGGAGTGGTGCCTCTAGAGTGGCTGTTGGATGTCAATGCACCACTAGTGGGAATCCGTTGAAGAATCTGGGCAAAGTTGTCCATCATTGCGTTCCTTTGTTTCTTAAGGGCCTCCTCGAGCAACATTTTGATAGGATATCTTGCTCTCTCATATTTCTTTTCTTCCCCCATGGGCGGTCATCAGGGTTTGTGAGATTGATCTTGCAAAGGTTCAACTAGATCGAGCCCCAACTCCTTATACCCCGACCTCGTTGGGGACATGCAAAGAAAGATCGAGAATGAGCAAACCATTCTAATACCACTAATCCATATTTATGTAGGAACACAATGAAATACATAAATACACATAAACGCAGAGATGTAGTGGAAATAAGACTTCATTTCATTAATAACAAATGAATGAAAAATGCTTACGTACATAATGGAAATAAACTAGCTAGGGCGTTGGTAGCTTATCTCTGAGAAGGTATGTGGTGGCTACTGGCCTTTGAACTGCTCATTACAATGAGGCTCAAAGGCCTATATATTACTAAGAAACAATAGAAAACCCTAAACATCCAAAAACCTAACCCTAGGAGATGAAACGCCAGAATATGGGCCCCGTTGGGGTAAATTGGTATATCAATTTCCTAGGGTCGTAACTTTGGCATACTATCTCCGTTTGATGCACATGATACATCATTAGAAAGATCTATTCGAGGACTACACTGCTGAAAACAAATGTTGAGTCCGAAATGGACTCATATTTGCCGGAGCATTCATGCCCAAAAAATGTCGTTTAGGGCCTCAAAATAGCTCCGGAAGTTCAGGACCTGAAGAACTGCTAAAAATAGTAAATTTTGCTACAATTAAGGAAACTAAAAAACTGAAAGAAACAATGGTGTGGGTCCAAGTGGAATAGGCAGGTGGCCACCAATATCCACCTGGATCAGGTTTTAGTGTGTTTTTATTGCATATAGAACACCAATCATTTTTGGCGCCATTGTCGGGGAGTTGTCTCAAGGTAAGAAGTAGTTAGAAAATAGATCATTCTTCGACCTTATCATTAGATTGGTGGCAGGGGAACTTTAAGACGAGAGGTAAGAACCTGCACATCTGCTATTGCAGGCTCCCCCAAACCCAATGGTATTTTTTTTTTTACTTTCATGAATAGACCTAGAAACCAAATGGTAGCTTTTTCTTTTGTTTTTTCTTTCTTTCATGAATAGACCTAGATATCCAAAAGGTAGATACATTAAATCTAAATTAGAACTTTCAAACAAGGTTCCTTTCGATCTCTTTGGGGGAAGGGATGTTCCACTTATAAAATCCCCAGACCGATACCAAAAAACAGGAGCTAGCTCAAAACAAAGAGCTAAAATAGTCTTTGAAGGGACTAACATAGGGAGCACTATAGACAAGAAATTGAAGCTTCAATCATATTAGGACAGGAGGAAAGACCACTCGAGCCTTCCACAGAACCAAACAATACAACCTTTGCTTTTACACCATCACTAGTAGGTCCTAATTTTGAATACATCATAGACCCTGAACAGGTGAATCTTTTGTTTGGTAGTTCAACCAATGTAATTATCTCTCAAAATGACACATAAACTTTGGCACCAATAGTTTCAACCGGATCGAGTAGAGTCCCATACATCCAATCCATAGGAAAACCTTTCCACCATAAGGAAACCTTGTTCTCTTCAAAGATAAAACCACTTAGGTACTCTCTTTTTGGAAACCAAGCCAATATGGATGATCAGGAGGACCATAACAATGTAAGACATGGGGAGGATAAAGAAAATGGAAACCAAACCGAAACTACCTTCGGGTTTCCAATTTTGGACACCACTCCCAATGTCAATATGAATAATATTCCTCTCTCAACACTGCCTACCTTTTATGGTAAAAAAAGTGAAGATCCAGACACCTTCCTATTTTAATTTGACATCTTGTGTAGGAGCTACAACTACGTACAATATGCCCTGAAACTAAAACTCTTTCCTACCACCCTTAAAGACTCTGCACTAAGATGGTTCATGGTGTAATGTTCCTGACTTGGCTAGTGTAGGAAATGCTGCTAATGTGTGTGTAGGATCAAAGGTTTACCACATATAAATGATCATACAAATAATAAACGTGACAAAGGACTACAAATTTTGTATTATGATATCTCTGTGGATTACAAAATGGCTGAATGCGACTGAATAAACTGACAATACTTGACTATATCAACAGACAAAGGATCTTAGCCGGAATACAAATAATCAACTGTGGCTGAATAAAATAACAACACTCGGCTAGATCAAAAGACAAAAGGATCTTAGTCGGAATACAAATAAGCAACTAAAATATAATACCCAGAATATGGGAGCACTGCGGAATCAATGAAGAATGATAGAAGACCTGGATGATCTTCCCAGTGACTAGGGTGTGTCTTTCAACACCAAAATCAGCTAACTGGTGTCTTCCTCCTGGAATACATTGAACTATCTCTCTTGAGATGCACCTCTTCTCCTCAATGACAAGTCATAATCTGCATAATGATGAATTAGGTCATTGACCCTTCCTTTATAGCTTTCTAAAACCCTAAATCATGCTGAAACCCTAATTCACTGTTGACTTCCAAAACTCTAAATCACTGCTGAAACCCTAATTCATTGTTGACTTCTATTTTTAGCTCATAATGACTTAAAAGCACTTTTAACCCTGTTTAGCTCAATGTCACTTTCTAAATATAACACCTGTGACTGGAGTGACCTCTAGTAACCCTATTTACCCCTCTTTGGCCCTGGCTATAGTCTGACGGGGCGGTTTAGACCATTAAGCGTCCTCTCTATAGCTCCTATTTGGAAAGGGACATTACAATCCTCCCTTCCTGAAATTGCTTTTCCTCAAGCAATACCAGTCCAGGGTGTTGCAACACCTGCTCGCTCTCCCAAGTAGAATGCTCTACTGGAAGCCCTCTCCATCTGATCAAACACTCTCTGATGACCCTTCTCCTTAGTTTCCGCTCCTGGAACTCCAAAACCTCCTCTAGAACTAACTCCAACTGTCCCTCCTCATCCAACGGGGGAAGCTCCTCTGATGTGCTAATGAATTGTCCCACTACCTTTTTGAGGCAAGACACATGGAACATGTTATGAATCTTTCTCCCCTCTGGAAGATCTAGCTTGTAATCAACCTCGCCTACTCAGTGCATGATCCTATAAGGACCATAAAATCTGGGCTTGAGCTTCTCGGCCCCACTCTTCTTTAGTGATGACTGTCTGTAGGGTTGGAGTCTCAAGAAAACCAAATCTACAACCTCAAAGTTGCGCTCTATCCTGTGCCTATCCGCACTTATCTTCTGTCAGTTTTGTGCCATTAGCAGGTTCTCTTTCAACAACTTGAGAATCTCCTGACTCTCTATGATCCAATCCTTGGACTTAGGAGATCTTCTCTCCCTGAAGACCAAGTCTACCAAAGTGGGAGCATCATATCTGTACAATGCTTAGAAGGGTGTCATACCAATGGACATGTGGAAGGTGGTGTTGTAGTAATGTTCTCCTAAATGTAACCACTTTACCCACATTCTCTGTTATCCTCCTACATAGTTCCTCAAATACCCTTCAACCCACTTGTTGAAAATATTAGTCTGCCCATCTGTCTGAGGGTGATAGCTGGTGCTAGGTGTCAAATCTATCCCAACCAACTGAAACAACTCTCTCCAAAATGTCCCTATGAACCGACTGTCCCTATCACTGATGATGTTCTTCGACAACCCATGAAGTTTGAAGACCTCCCTGAAGAAAATATCAGCTACCTAAATTGCATTGTACTCTATCAGTATGGCATAGAAGTGAGCAAACTTGGTCAATCTATCGACCACTACATAGATACAGTCCTTACCCTGGACCTTGGGTAGACTTGTGATGAAGTCCATAGATATACTCTCCCATTTCTGCTCTGGAATGGGGAGGGGCTGAAGTAGCCCTGCTAGAAGAGCATGTTTTGACTTTTTCTGCTGGCAAGTCACACACTCACTGACGTGTCTCATAACTTATTTTTTGAGGCCCTTCCATGAGAACCTTTCTCTGATTTGTCTGTAGGTTTTGAAAAATCCCTGATGGCCTGCTAGAGGTGAATCATTAACTATGGTGAAGATCTTCTTCTTAAGCCCTAAATATGGCACCAAGTAGACTCTATCCTTGTAAAATATTACATCATCAATGACCCTATACTGATAATCCTGTATCTGCCCATCCATCACCTCACAAACAAACTTGTTCTTGGAATATTCCACTAACAAGTAGGATTTCCAATCCATTGCAATCTCCATCAAAGAACATGTCGTAGGTCTCCTCGATAATGCATCGACCACAATGTTCTTCTTCCCCTTGACATACTCTATGTCAAAGTTGAATGCATGTACCTTCATCACCCATTTCTGTTGGCGCTCACCAAGGTCCTTCTGATCAAGGAAATACGTCAAACTGTTGTGATCGGTCTTGACCACGAATTTGCTGCCCATCAAATATTGTTTGAACTTGGTCAAGGCATGCATGATTGCCAAAATTTCCTTGTCATAAATGGAGTACAAACTCTTAGGTTGACTAAGATTCCAGCTCTCGAATACAATGGGGTGTCCTCCCTGCATCAAAACTGTAGCGATCCCTTTGTCGGATGCATCACACTCTAGTACAAATGGCAAGGTGAAGTCTGGTAGTGCCAACACTAGACAAGTGCCCATGACTTCCTTCATGTGATGAAAGGATTCCTGTGATTTCTCGGTCCATATGAAGGCCCCATGCTTGGTAAGATCTGTCAGTGGTGCTCCAAATTGAGAAAAACCCCAGACGAACTATTTGTAATAGTTTCACAGCTTGAAGAAGCTCCTCAATTATGTCATGTTCTTGGGCATCGACCAATTCAGAATGGCCTTGATCTTCTCTTGGTGCACCTGTACCCCCTTTTCATTGAGGATGTGGCCTAAGTAAAGCATCTCTATCATACCGAACTCACACTTAGACTCTTTGGCATATAATGATTGTGCCTCCATGATGCTCAATACCTCATCCAGGTGCCTCATATGCTCTTGCCATGACCGGCTATAGATCAACATGTCGTCGAAGAAAACCAAGATTGATTTCCTTAATTGATCCCTGAATATATGGTTCATGCAAGATTCAAATGTAGTGGGTGCATTGGTTAGACCAAATGGAATAACCAGGAACTCTAAGTGTCCAAAATGACATCGAAATGTTGTCTTCTCTATGTCCTTCTCTCGGATGCTAATCTGATGATATCCAGAGAATAGATCAAATTTTGAGAAGAAAACTGCCCCATGCAGTTCATCCATCAACTCGTCAATGTGTGGGATAGGGTACCGGTTCTTGATGGTTTTCTTGTACAAGGATTGGTAATCAATGCACATCCTCATGGTGCCATCCTTCTTCAGAACTAAGACAACTGAAGAAGCAAATGGGCTGCTACTCAGTCTGATGTGTCCCATCGCCAAAAATTCCTTGATTTCCTTCTCTATTTCATCCTTGAACCTCTTAGGATGACAATAGGAGGGGGTGATCGTAGGTTTTACCCCCTCCTCCAACTCAATGGTATGCTCAAACCCCCAGTCAGGTGGTATCCCTGGTGGAATTTCCTCAAAGACCTGTTGATGTCATCCCAATAAATTCTTGATCTCCGTACGGTATTGTTGTCGACCTTCCAAATCCTTCTGAGTAGTGATCAATCATTCTGCGGCATATGATACCTCCCCATGTCTAAATATCCTCTCCATTCTCTTGGCTGAAACTGTCCTAGGTGCTCTTGTCGACATACCTCTTAGAACAACCTTCTTCCCATCCTGATATCTGAATCCCATTTCCAAGGTTTGGTAGTTGGTAGTGATTTTTCCCAAGGTAATCATCCACTGAACTCCTAACACCACATCTGTGTCCGATAGGTCAACCACATAAAATGTGTCTCTCACTGTTTAGTTTCCTAACTTCATCTCTAAGTTTGGAACTCTGTCTAGACACTCCACTGTGTGGCCATCTGCTACCACAACATCAAACCTCTCAAACTCCTCTGTCTGAAGTGCCCGTCTCGATACTAGTGAAGCATTGATGAAGTTGTGGGTGGCCGCACCATCTATCAGGGTGATTTCCCGTTGCCCTTGAATAATCCCTCTGATACGGAGAGTTTCATGCCTGTGAACACCAGAAAGGGTTGCTATGACACCTCCCTTTGTTGGTTTCCTCATGTTAGCCTGTTCTGGCAGTTGTGGGACTACTGGAGGATGGGCTCCTGCCGGTGTTAGTGGTTTACGAGGAGGCTGCTCCTTTGCTGGTGATGACTCCTCCTCTGAACTAGTGGATCCACTGTCCTTCTCTTCCTCCTCACTGTCCACGATGTCTGCTGATACCTCAATATAATGAATCTCTCCCTTGCCCATGCACTTGTGGCCTGGGACCCAAGGATCTCTGCAACTGAAGCAAAGATTCTTCCTCATAAGCTCTCACCTAGTATCATCATCCAACTTCTCCTTGCCCTTCCATTCTCTCTGGAATGGCTTCCTGTCTCAATCCCTCTGGGGCACAAATGGTTTGGAGAAAGTTTTAGTCTTTGGCACTGAGTTTTCCAGATCTCGAGTGCGAAGGATGGCATCCTGCAAAGTGGGAGGCCTGTATGCCTTCACCCATCCTCTCAAAGGCTCTGTGAGTCCTTTTGTGAATAGCATGATCAACCTGGGCTCTGATATATCTGTCACTGCCACGGCTACCTGTTGAAACTCTGTGATGAATGCCTCTATTGTTCCATTTTATCTCAACTGGGCTAGATCCCTAAAGTGTATCTCGGGATCCTTCCTTTCAAACTTGTCCATGAGCCTATCTGTAAACCCCCTATAGGAGGTGATGTGACTGTGACCCAATGTCACTAGTCCATGGTACCACCACTCGTGTGCCTCACCCTCCAAGTGTAAGGTCGTGAAACTGATGGCCTCTGTCTCGGTCATCTGGTTGAGCTTGTAATACATGTCTAGCTTCTGTACCCAAGCTCTGGTGGTGTATTTGGATGATCTGTCAAAATAAGGGATGGTGAGTTTCCCAACTTTTCAGATGAAATTGAGGTTATACCCTACTGTTGTTGTGGTCCTCCCCTCTGTGGCTCTCTGGAGCAGTTCCTGAGTATGAGTCCATAGTACTCGACTAAGGTCATGTCCTGATGGAATTCATAACCCAATGCTGCGTACTCCCTCCTATACTCTGCAATTTCATCGACAACAGTGGGTGGCCTCTATGCTATCAGTGGCGTTGCTGCTACCAGGGGTGCCTATGGAAACTGGGAAACAAGGGTCTAGGAATCCTACTCGCAAAGGTGTATGCACGAGAGGGTGACTGGGGTCTACTGCCTACTCCCGAGTTCCCCTCTGCTACATGCGATACTTGTGTATCTGGGGTGCCCACTCTATCCAATCTATCAACCACCTGTTCCAAGGACTGAGACATGGTCCATTGACTAATTAACATATCATTGATAACCTGCATGAAATATGCCTCTGGATCTATGGGGGACTTGCCAATTCCCTTTGGTCACTCATATCTATCTCCTAGCATCCTCTCAGCCTCGTGCTCAGCCTCACACTCTACCCTTCTCTCTGCTTCTCTATGTGCCTCTTCCTCTTCCTCTGAGCTAGGAGGAAAAGGTGGGAAATTAGGCCTATGCCTTCTTTCTTGATGCCTGTTGTAAGTGAAATATTCGTCACCTACGTGTTCATGGCCCTCTGGGTCTTCTTCTGTACTCATTTTATTTAATCATAGGCTGGTAGGACTAAAGCTCTGATACCACTGTAATGTTCTTGACTTGGCTAGTCTAGGAAACACTGCTAATGTGTGTGTAGGATCAAAGGTTTACAACATATAAACGATCATACAAATAATAAATGCGACAAAGGACTGTAAAGTTTGTATTATGATATCTCTGTGGATTACAAAATGGATGAATGCAAATGAATAAACTGACAATACTCGACTATATCAACAGACAAAGGATCTTAGTCAGAATACAAATAAGCAACTGTGGCTGAATAAAATAACAACACTTGGCTAGATCAAAAGACAAAAGGATCTTAGTCAGAATACAAATAAACTACTAAAAGATAATACCTGGAATATGGGAGCACTGTGGAATCAATGAAGAATGATGGAATACCTGGATGATCTTCTCGGTGACTAGGGTGTGTCTTTCAACACCAAAATCATCCAACTGGTGTCTTCCTCCTAGAATGCACTGAACTATCTCTCCTGAGATGCACCTCTTCTCCTCAATGACAATTCATAATCTGCATAATGATGAATTAGGTCACTGACCCTTCCTTTATAGCTTTCCAAAACCCTAAATCATGCTGAAACCCTAATTCGCTTTTGACTTCCAAAACCCTAAATCACTGTTGAAACCCTAATTCACTGTTGACTTCTATTTTTAGCTCATAATGACTTAAAAGTGATTTTAACCCTTTTTAGCTCAATGTCATTTTTTGAATATAACACCTGTGATTGGAGTGACCTCTGGTAACCCTGTTTACCCTTCTTTGGCCCTGGCTATAGTCTAACGGGGCGGTTTAGACCATTAATCCTCTACTCTGGAGCTCCTATTTGGAAAGGGACATTACACGTGGGGTTGGGAGAATCCAGTATTAGGTCTTGGGAAGCCATGAAAGACATATTTCTCAAGAAATACCAAGACTAATGCAAGAACAAAGAGTCTCATAATGAAATCTTTAAAATCCAACAGTTAGAGGACGAGACCCTCAAAGATTATATGGAAAGATTTGGTTATATCTCCCAGAAGTCAAAATACCATGACCTCCCAGAGGATGCATTTAGGGCTCTTTTCCTTAAAGGAATTTCAGAACAATATCTAGAGGTGCTTAACCTGATGGCATCAGGTGACATCTTCGATAAACCATTTGTCGAAATATGTGAAATATGTAAAAATTACTTAAGGAGTAGAGCCAAAACAGGAAAGAATTTTCGGGACCCTTACAATAGAAACTTAAAACCAATTAGTTCAGGTGGTATCATGAGAGTAGAGATAGGGAAACTTTTAGAAAAATTCAAGAAATACATCTTAATCACAATAGGTTCCCAGTTGGATACCCTTAAAAAAAAATTAAATAGGAGGAAAATGCAACAATGAGCATATATTGCCCAAGATGTAGGAGGAAGCATTCCTCAAGGGAATGCCCATTGGATAACATTTCAGTTTGTGGCTTTTGTACAGAAGACCATGTGACTGAAAAATGTCCATCATTTCCCAGTTTATTATCCATATATAGGAGTGGAGATCCCGGGGAGTCCTCTTATGCACCTAGGAGGCCATGGAAGCATAGGAAACAACCCACATACCCAGATCTACAATCTCAAGTTCCACCCTATTATCAACAAAAACAACAGTGGAACTCACCAGATTGGAAAAAATGGTCTAGTTAGTACCAACATCCTTGCTTTCAAGGATGGAGAGGAGGACATAACCAAGGAAACCCTCAAGCTCCACCTATCCTTATGTCTAACCATCATTATCCTCAGTTCCCACCGAACACTCCAAAACTTTTGCCAGGTTTTGTTCCACCACCTTTACCTCCTATTCCACAACAACAACTACTACAATATCAAAATTCAAGCTCCCTAAGACTAACACTATTACCGACACAACCAGTGTCGAATCCCAATAATAGGCCCCCTCAACCTCTTCACAATGTTGAGATGCAGGCCTTCCCGACATATGTTATCACTCATGTTCCATTATAGGAAATTCAACTAAGATCGAGAAAAGTTATGGAGAGGTAGAGACCTTTAGTAGTCATCCAGGAAGAAGAAGAAGAAACCACCAAACAACCCACAGATGACACTAGGCGGAAAGATGTTATTATCCCGAAGAATCAAGAACCCAAGCTTCCCCAAGATGAACCTTCACAAATTATGAAGGTCCCTCCTTATCTAGACTGATTGGTAATCGAGAAACCTACCACTCGACTGGAATTTGACATTTTGAGTGAATTGAAAAATATTTGTGTCAAGATTCCCCTGCTTGAATCTATTAAAGACATTCTAATCTACAGTAAGGTAGTCAAAGAATTGTGTATTAAGAAGCCAAGTAGGAAGCAAAAGGACCCTCCTACAGTACATTTGGTAGGAGAACTTTCTGAGTACATATCAGAGCAGCCAAAACTAGCAAAATATGGGAACCCGGGAAACCCTATAGTAACCCTAACCATTAATGAGGTCTCCATTGGAAACACTCTCATAGACCTAGGGGCAGCTATCAATGTTATGACCGCTACTACCTTGGGACAATTACAATTACAATATTTTCTTCGGCCTACCCCAACCATTTTGGAATTAGCAGATAAGACTAGGGTTATACCTGAAGGAATTTTAGATGATATCATGGTTACTTTAGCCTCATGGGAGTACCTAGTAGATTTTCTTATCATTCACTCAAAGGACCCTGGCAAAGGCCATACTGCCATTTTGGGAAGACCTTGTCTAGCCACAACCAATGCATTTATTGGCTGTAGAGAAGGAGAAATGACCATCTCGAATGGTCTCTCTATCCAGAAGCTCACCATTTACCCTCCAGCTCAACCTATTATGGATAATTTATGGTGGCTTGAATGTCCATACGAGAACGAGGACTGGGAAGAACCCATGTTGCCAAGTGACCATGCATGGGCACTTCAGGAGCACACAACATAAAATGTGCTAAACCAGTTCATTTCTGCTATCACATGTGTGGATTTTCCACAGTCTTGTCCCCAATTTGAGTACATGTTTGGGGAAGAATTTCAAGAACAATTGGACCCATCCATTTTGTCTTCGACATCTTTTATCTTCAAGATAGATGAGTCTGCCATGTCTTATACTATTCCCTATGAGATTAGTCAAGGGAATTTTTTACATATAAACTCTGGGCTAGATGCATGCCAACAGAAACAATTAGTAGATATCCTTAAAGAAAAATCAGGAGCATTTTCTTGGGAATACAATGACATGAAAGGTATACAACCTGACACATGCATCCATCACATATATACCTAGGGGGAAGTAACACCTGTTAGGCAACCCTAGAGAAGGATGAACCCAACATTTAAAGATATAGTCAAGGAGGAGATCCAAAAGTTGTTAAATGTCAGATTCATTTATCCCATCTCTGATAGTAAGTAGGTATCCCCGCTTGTAGTGGTTCCAAATAAAGTGACTGGGAAATGGAGAATTTGTGTTTATTTCTGGGAACTCAACAAAGCCACTCTAAAAAACTACTTTCCTCTCCCTTTCATTGATCAAGTTCTAGATACCTTGTTTGGAAAGAAGTATTTTTCCTTTCTAGATTGGTACAACGGTTACAACCAGATTCTTATAGCACCCGAGGACCAAGACAAGACTACCTTTACTTGTCCTTAGGGCACCTATGCCTATAGGGTCTTACCATTTGGATTGTGTAATGCTCCTGCCACATTTCAATGAGCAGTATTAGGGATATTTGTCGATATTATTCATGGTTGTGTGGAGGTCTACATGGATGACTTTATAGTCTATGGAAACACTTACCAGGAAGCCTTAGACAACTTAGAAAAAGTCCTCATCAGATGCCAGGAAATGAACCCATCTCTAAGTCATAAAAAATGTAAAATGTTGTTAACTGAAGAAGTGGTTCTAGGACATCATGTTTCATTTGAAGGGACAAAAGTCGATCCTACAAATATTGAGGTCATCATTAGACTTCCACCCCCCAAGACTTAGAAAGAGGTGAGAAGCTTTCTTGGACATGCTGGATATTACTAATGGTTTATTGAAAATTTTACAAAGATTGTTGCACCTATGTTTAGATTACTAATAAAAGATGTTGATTTTGTTTGGACTGAGTAGTGTCAAACTGCCTTTGAAACCATGAAAGCTAAGCTATCTATGGCACCATTTCTTAGAGAGACCAATTGGACTCTACCATTTCATATATCCACTAATGCCTCCGACAACGCAATAGGAGGGGTATTAGGACAGAAATAGGACCAGTAGTCCCATGCCATTTATTTTTTGAGAAAGAACTTGTCCCCTTCCGAGTTGAACTACACAATCACCGAGAAAGAATTCTTGGCAGTTTTTCATGCTATTAACAAGTTTCGTCATTACATTACATGTTATGAAGTATTTGTACATATCGATCATTCCACCATTAGATTCCTCATGAATAAACCCATAACTAATGGTCGAGTGACTAGGTGGCTCTTGTTATTGCAAGAATTTAATATCACTGTGCTTGAACGACCTGGAAAGGATAATGTTGTAGCTGATTTTATTTCCCGAATAAAAAATGAGGATGATGATATCCCTATAGATGATAGTTTTCCAGATGAGTTTCCCTCTCTATCAATACCCCATGGTTTGCGGATATGGAAAACTATCTGGCCACTAGGAAGTTACCGTCTCATTTGTCACCTCATGAAAAGAGGAAAATTATTACATAGAGTGCTAATTACTCTTGGGTTGGTCATGAACTTTTTCGCACAGGTCCTAATTTGATTATTCGTAGATGTGTCTGAGAGGATGAGGTACCTGAAATACTATGAAGTTGTCATGATGGACCATGTGGTGGCCATTTTTCTGACAAACGTACAACATATAAGGTGTTACATTCGGGTTACTATTGGCCTAGCATTTTCAAAGATGCTGCCAAGTATGTGAGAAGTTGTGATAGTTTCCAAAGGATAGGAAGACCTACGTCAGCTGAAAAAAGGCCTTTCTATGCCCAAGTTATGATAGAACCCTTCAAAAATTGTCCCTCGACTTTGTAGGACCAATTTCACCCATGTCCCATAGGAAGAACTATATTTTGGTTTGTACAGACTATGTCACCAAATGGGTAGAGGAAAAAGCCCTATTTAGGGCTACAGAGAATTCTGTTGTTGAATTCATCTATGAAGACATATTTACCCACTTCGGTGTCCCTCATGAAATTTTTACCGACCAAGGCACTCAATTCACTTCCAAGTTGATGAAAGAGCTAATAGAGAAATATGGGATTAAACATTGTAAATCTTCTCCATACCACCCACAAGCCAATGGTCAGGTAGAATCCACAAACAAAGTTCTAGAAGCCATCTTGACCAAGAATGTTCAATTACATCACTGGGATTGGGCTGATAGGCTCCCAGAGGTTTTGTGGGCATACCAGACCACTTGGAGAAATACCACTGGGCATACCCCTTATGAGCTAGTGTACGAGAAACAAGTACTTTTACTAATAGAATTCCAAGTAAGGACCTTCTATATTGCCGCAGAATTAGGATTGAACCTGGATAAGGCTCAGAAGAAACGATCCCTACAATTGAATGAGTTGGATGAAATTAGGCAAGATGCCATCCAATGAATAATGTTAGTCCAAAACCAGAGGAGCAAGTGGCATGACAAGTTTACTAAGAAGAATCACTTCCAACCTAGTGATTGGGCTCTATTGTTTGATTCCCAATTCAAAACCTTCAAAGGAAAACTCACCACCTGGTGGTTGGGCCCTTATGAGGTAGACACTGTATATGACAATGGAGCTGTAAAAATTAAAACAATTGATGATGGACAAGTCTCCTTTGTGGTAAATGGACACCGACTTAAATTTTATCATAAGCCCATTTCTAGAGAGGATTTTCTACAGGTCATGTCAGCTGACAAGGCATTGGCCTTAGTAGATGGGGAAGTTCCCCCTTGTTCTTGAAAAGTTTTATGAATTTCCTGTTGTACATATGTAAATAGTTTTTGAATTTTGTTAAATAAGGCAATTCTAGAGGTTTCTATAAGTATTTCTTTCACCGAGAGTGCACAGTTTCAAGGATATTTCTTCAAACATTGTTACACTTGAATTTTGTGTCTGCTAAAACATAAAATGAATAGTGAATTACTGTAATTAGCCACATTTTTGCAAAAAATTTCATTTTTAAGGCATTCTAAAGCAGTTTCTCTTGAAACTCTTCACCACTGTATAAGGAAGTGATACCATAACTATCAAGCCTAGAGGTCTCTCGTACAGTTTTTCCAAGAAAATTGAGTAAGTGATTCAAGTGTCTTTATCAAAGAGTAACAAGGAGGTCTAGTTAGCGGTTAGTCATGGAAACATCACAATAACTACAAAGGAAGAAAGTAGGTTGAGCCTAGAGATACCTTTCTGTTCTTTCTCAATGGTACCATCCACTACACAATAAACAACTTGATTATATCATATTTTTAGATAGGACACATCCTCTTAAGTACCCCTTACACTGGGACAATCAATAAGTAATATAATGGAAAGTCAACCTCTAACATAAATACCATCCCAATTAAAAAAAAAAAAGTAAGAAAAAGTTGTTTTCAGAGTTGTTCCCCCATCTTCTTGCATAAATCAATCTTATATTAAAATATTAAAAGATGGAGGGCCAGTCTCTGAGGGTTTAAGAGGCTAACCCACTGGGATACTGAACATGTCTGCTGGTAGCGGTTACCGGCATGTGGTATGACTAGGTAAACCCGCTGGAGTACTGAATAGTCTCGTTGGCAGTGGGGCATTCTACCTAGAGGGATGGTACTAAAAAAAATAAATAGTAAATTTAAACTTGTCCTGATGTACAACATTACTTGTAGACAAAGCTGACATGAAGTATGTGTGGTTAAGATAAGGTTAATGAACTCCATAAACTTTCCATTGGGAAATAACTCTAAGACTATCTTGAAACTCTCTTGATGTTATAACCCTAATTTGCACCATACATGCTTACCTGGCATTAGGCCATCTCAGATTCCTTCTTTGCTAGAACAGTGATGAACAATTCTTTAAAAAAACCTCTTTTATAAGGGCCCACATGCCCTACTCCATTTCTACATGTGTGTACACGCTAGCTGACCTAAAACAATCTGCATGTACCTACAAAAGCACGAAAAAAGGAAAGTTGCCGACGGAACACAAGCTTTGGGTGAGTTAACTGAAACTCCTGACCATGCATGGCCGAGGGTTCGTCCAAATACCTAGCTTCTTCTAGACTATACAAGAAGGGTTAGGGGTCCCATTTGGAGGAGGAGAATAATAATAGAGAAACTCTGCCCAATTTCACATTCCTATTTTCCCAACCCTTTAGCCATCCTTGTGCAAAAAGAGATACAGAGCAAAGAAGTTGGAGGACATTTGAAGGAGATCCTAGGATCAGGTTCACAGAGCAGTGGCCGATCTCGACATTGTAAGTTGATTCATTAAAGTTAATAATAAAGAAATGCTTTTCCCGTCCCACTATATGAGTTCTTCATAGTTTAGTGAATATATGTTTGAATCTCTAACCCATTAATCTGTAGAACAATTGCATGTAGAGTTTGTTGCTTGTTTTGTATGCAGGTCAGTCTTGGGAGGATAGCTGCTAACAAGCAATCAAGCATGAAGAAATATCGACATCGAACGTCTGAAACAAGGTATGTTCATTTAACCATGTATTTTATTAAAAGAAATGGGGACTAGGTCTGGGACGACGGTAGAAAGTAGGATTCTTTTGGTCTTATCTGCATGCATAATATAACCCTAAATGCTAGTCCATAGGGGGATTTCCCACCACAATAGAATTGGCGACCGTACTGGGGACATCTCTAGGGTTCTTGAGAATATTTTTGGGTATTTTTAAAAGACTAGTTTTCTTTCCTGTTTTTTGAAGTTTCTGCAAAGTCTGAGCTAATAGAGATTCTGGTCTTCCATACCAGCTATCTATGTTTCCTTGCTTGACTGTATTTTTTTCGAGACCCACAGAGGTACACGTGGCTTGCATAAGGTCTGCACACGTGTACCCGTGCCCTACTTTCTTACAGCCTATGTGTAAACGCTAGTTGAAGAAGTAACAGTAGCGTGTATGAGTCCAAAAAATTTTAGAGGCAGTCATCCTCTTCCCTGTCAGAATCAGTCATTCTCAGGGGTTTTCTGGAACTCTTTCTAGTCTTGGTTGTTTGCAGTCTATAGCTTAGGGTTCACCTCAGATTGGTTTGTTCTATGAATTTTTCCTTACATTGTTTTCTTTTTTCTGTTAAAGAAAGTGTCTAAGCCTTCAAGAGATCTCGGTTCTCAGTATCAGTGGTCTCTTCCTAGTTTGGATTGTCTGTTTTTAATTTGTTTCAAATTTTTAGAGATACACACGGCCTGTATAAGGCCAACATGCATGTACACGCCCTCTGGCTCTACACAGCTCGCGTGCACACGCTTGCTGTTGAATTGTCAGCAGTGTGCTTGTGAAGGATAGTTTTTGTTGAGGGTGAGGCAGTCATCCTGTCCCTTGACAAGAGTTATACCTCTCAAGTTTTTGAATCTCTGTCCTAGTAGTCAGTAGCTTAGATTTGATCTCAGCCATAGCTTTCTTTTTTCATTTTAAAGTTTTCATCAAAATTTTCTTTAGGGTTTTTAGACAAGTGTGAGAGTCCTTTTTTAAGTTGCTAGTGTGTGATTTCTTGAAGTGATTCTTTGTGATCTGCGATTAGGCCAAATTTTTTTTTTGGTTTTTAACTTGTTGATATTTTTCCTTTTTTCTTTGTGAGCATTCAAATAAAAAAAAAAATTCCTTCATTTCTTTGTTTGGTTGAAAAGTGTTGTTTTGCATTAGTAACCAGGGAAAAGTCTTTGCTTTCATAAGTTCTTGCAAGTTTACTTAGATCGTAAGTAGCTCGTAGTCGAGTAAAATTCTGCTTTGAGTTTGCTATTCAAAAGATCTTAGAATATATATCTATATATATATATATATATATTAAAAATTTGAAAAGTTGTTGAAAATTTGCGTTAAGTGAAGGTTTTTTGTTTCCAGCTTTCTGTTTATTTTACTTTTGTCTTTCAAACATCATTAGTTTCACTTTCATATCCTTTGACATAAGACAAGCCATAGAATTAATGCTAAATCTAAAATTCATTAGAATTTTATGTTTGTAGGGTTAACCAACTAGTTTAGGATTAGGGCCTTGGATTAGGTTGGAGAGGAAACTCTTCAAGGACATTAAAATCAAACATTGGAGTCTGAGTTAGGGAGTGTCAAAGTCCAGCATCGTGAAAGTTATCTGGGAACCCCCTCTAACACAGGGGATAAACACGAGGTCGTGTGTGAAAAGGTAGTGGAGATAGCCCCTCCAAAGCTGGACCAATCGTAGTGGAGAACACATATAGAGGGCTTGTTTTGGGATTCCATTGATTGCATTTGCCACGGGGCTTTGTGGGTATCGAATCCATTTGAGGTCCTCAGTTGTCTTCTGGACCATTTTATTTCGATACCCTTGACAGGTTTCAGGCTCGATACCCTGCTCATGGTGGTCTACCCGACTTTCGACTGTACCTGCCTGGTGATTGTTCGTGCATTGGCAACCTAGTTGCTTATCTTTTTAGAGACATAAATAGGTGACTGCGGGGGTATACCGTGGTACCTAGGATAGACATTGGGCCATGATTTGTAGAGTATACCTGGAGGGTGCTTCCGTGTTCGAGTTGCACTTGCACCGGTAAGTTTCTCTAGTGTTGGTTGTTGTAACTGTTCTTCCAATTAGTTTAGTGTTTGCTTGTCTTATCTTGTAGGGAATTCTTAGTGCATGTTGTTTTTGAACGGTTAGACTGCCCTAGCATGTCTTTGATATTCTCACACAGTGGAGGATCACAAGCTCTGTCGGTCACGAAGGATTCAAGGCCTATAACCGGTTACACTGGAGCCACCCCCGCCACCACTAAGGCGAAAGCTAGACCAACAAGGGTCTTTTGAAGTGACCGGGTCACACAAAATTGTGCCCGACCAACATCTAGAGGAATCAACTATTTTATACTTTGGAGTGCAAGCTCTTGGTCCACCTAAAACCTCCATCACTGATCTTTTAGCACCCACCATTGTACCGGTTCATCCTTACGAGTGCCAAACAGTGTCACACGCAGCAATGGAAACAAATGTTGTTACTCCTTCTGGGAATTCTTCAATTCCCACTACCGTCATCACCACAGAAGAGGTTCCACCTCCTAACCCACTGTCACCGGTCCGAGCCACCATGGTCTCGACCGCCTCTACATCGCATAGTGGTCTGATCCCATCTCTAGCGGAAGCCATAACCCCTTTCCAACTAAGTGTGACAGGCCCTCCGTTCTCATACGGGATGCCTAGTTTAGGTACAAGTCCTGTACTTTCCTACTCCACTTTACAGAATTTAGGTCTGGGGGCAGGGAGCTCTAACACTCCTCTGCAAGGAAATATGGGGGGCACTCCTGCCCCTTTTAATGCTTTCCCTTACAGGGGGTCATATACCTCCTTCCTCCCCTTCGCTCAGTGGCACCCATCAACAATTCGTCAGGCCACCTGCACACCATAGTTTACTTGGAGTGGGGAGTCAAGGACCACCTTCGCATAATATGCTAGTAGGTTCAACACCATTTTATTTGTTCGATGCGTTTGGTAACAACGCCTTCTTGTCAGCTACTTTCTCGACTGGGGGCAACCCTGGTTTCAGAAAATCTATTCCTATGTAGGGTACTATTCATACACAGGGGGCACACCCAGGAACTTCTTCCGCATCAGGGCCTTGGAATTCTTGGCAGGGATCCGTTCCCTCGTCAGGATTGTTGATATGGGGTAATTATTTTCATAATCAATGGAACCTCGGACAAGGTACTATGCCTATCCCCATGGGATCGACATGGGGCAACCCTTCCCAAAGTCCTTCAAATGTAATGCATGCCCAACCATCTATGTCCTATTTTGGAAATCAACTGATGATGTCTCCTCACACGCAAAATCCATACGCTGGCCATGGCTAGGGTTTTTACCAGAACCCAGGCCAGCAACCGAATGTTTCCTGGCAACCTGGTGCCAGTAAAACTCTAGGCCCCTTTTTCCTAGGTTATCACCAACAACCCAAACTACCTTTCCTGAAAACCTTGCATTTGCCAGATTTGAAAAGGTTGTTGAATGACCCTATCTGTCACGATTCGAGTTGGCCTCCTATGCCGACGAAGTTGCCTTCGGACATACCAAAATTTGAAGTCAAGCCTAACGAAGATCCATGCGATCATGTGACTACCTTCCACCTTTGGTGCTCATCTAACTCGTTGAAAGATGACTCCGTACAGTTGCGATTGTTTCAACGTACTCTCATTGGGAGTGCCACGAAATGGTACATTGAGCTCGACTGCTCAAGATACTCTTCCTTCGGTGAATTGGCAATGGACTTCCTAAACCATTTCCAATTACCTGTGAGATATGACGCTGGCACAAAATTGCTGGCCAATTTCTCACAGACAAAAGCGAACCATATCTCGGATCACATCCGAGAATGGAGATGCCGGAAGAGTTTAATTAAGGTACTAATCCCACCAACATTACTGCTTGAGTGGTTCCTTAAGTCTTTGGTCCCACAGTTGTCCAAAGACGTTGCGACGTCGGGAGTTTTTTTCGAAGAAGAAATCATCATGAGAGCTCAACAACTTGAGCTAATCTATTCTCAGTTCGGTTTATTGTATGAGATCTTTCCAGATGTGCCACGCTCGATACTTGATAAAAAACAGACAGAGAGCTGGACCACATGCTGATGGTATTGTTGGTTCAACACAAACAAATCCCTCTGAGCAATTGACGAAGCAGTTGCAACAATTTTCTATACAACACACAGTGGCCAGCCAAACTACTGCTTTGGTTTCTCCCCCTACCAAAATGTTGGATGTCCACATAGTGCAATCGGATAATCAAAAGACCACCCAACAACCCGAAGGAAAGAAAAAACAATGAAATAAGGGTAAGGGGGATAAGAAACCCACTGATAATTCTGGCGGGGGAAATACTGAGAAACAAAAGGTGAGGTATCCGTGCAACCTGTGTGTGGAAGACCACCCGACCCACCTGTGTCTCCGGCTTGCAGAGGCCCAAAATTTTGTGACACAGCAATAGCCTGTCGTGTTAACCAATCCTTTTCAACATGGGAAAAATCTAACACAAGCCTCTGCAAGCACAGAAGGGGGCAGCCAAGGACCCTCTCTGTCTTCGAACAACCCTGCATCCTTGAATGTATATATGGTAAAGGGTGATGCTTTTATATTGACTAGAGCGCATGACTATAGTAAACCATGAACTTCTGAGGAGGGCAAAGAAGCCGAACTCCCATCTCTTCCTCTACAGATTGAGAAGACTTTGGGTGAAACAATGACATGCATCCCAAAAGGTGTGTTCAAAAAAGATTCTCATAACCCAAATGCAAGGGCCACGCAGAAATATTTTGTGGTGGAAGATTTATCGCAAACCCCTTGTGCGATGTCCGCTTTGGAGGTCCTCCAAAGCTGCCCTTCCCAGAGGAAAGCCTTGTTAACCGCTTTAGGATCTACTGAGACTTGTAATCTGGGTACAATCATGCTGGATACAACTGACTTAAAACCTTGTCTGCCATACCACATAGCGTTTCATATAGTAGTGGCTCATCCCACGAAAACTTTTACTTGCAATATTTTTCGCACGGTGGTTGATGAGGGTGCCTCGACATGCGTTATGTCATTGGCATGTTGGAAGGCCATTGGTCAGCCCGTTTTGTCTCCGTCACCCACTCTTCTCACTGCTTTCGATGGTCATTCATTTCGGCCACATGGTATCATTCCCTCTTTTCCCATGCAGTTAGGAGGGAAGATCGTGTGTGTCGAGGTAGAGGTAGTTGATGCACCCTTCAACTATAACCTCTTGTTATGGAGGAGTTGGACTTATGCCATGCAAGCTATGGTTGCTATAGTTTTTCGGGTCCTGTTGTTCCCACACGAGGGCCAGATTGTGACCATCGATCAATTGTCTTTCTCCAGACTTGACCCTTCATTGGGGGCATCCACGGTCCCGATGATTGATAATCCTCAACCAGGGGTGGTCAACGTAGGGGTTGGTTTGTGCCCATCTTTGATGGGTACCTCTGATTACTCACCCCCTTAAGGAGATATCAAGTTTATATCCAATCACCATAAGATTGATATTTTTCAAGTTTCGTCATTCCGCACGACTTACTTCGACGATCCGTGGATACTTTCTTCCCCATCGGCCATGATGGATGGGACAAGGCACCCGGGCATGTCCATGCCCTTGTCTGCAGCTGAAGTAGCATACTCTTTAGTCCATCAAACTTCAGCCAATACAGATACAACTCCTGCACAAGAGTTTGATCCACTTCTAGAGCCTATTTGGGCTCAGGGTTCTCTTGCTGACACCGATTCATTAGACTTAGTCTTGCCTTCTGATGAAGTTGTAATTGAAGCAATGACTAGTCCAGACAAACCCTGGGAAGATCTTCATCACAGATCATACTTCCTCCCAGAGTTAAGAAGAATCGAAGCTGGAGAATTCACCTTGACTATGACGGGAGATAGGTCTTGTCCTATTAATCCCTTAGCTACACACGAGGTTTATGCTGAGGGTAATATGGAAACTATCACTGAAACCTTACCAATCAATATCTCTCGAAACCCTGGCATCGTGGAGAATTTTTTCGTCGGAGATGACTACTCCCTCAGAGAGATTCAAATCTACACATATCTTTTTAAAGAGTTTCGCGATGTTTTTGCCTGGTCTTACGAGGAAATGCCAGGCATCGATCCAAAAATAGTTGAACATGAAATCACAACTTATCTAGATGCGAAGCCTATCCGGCAGAAGCTTCATCCAGTTAACCCTAAGAAAGAAGCAACCATTAAGGTTGAGGTTGAGAAACTGCTAAAAGCCAGTTTTATCTATCCTATCCATTTGACCCAATGGGTGTCAAACCCCATGCCGATCAATAAAAAACAAGGCACAATTTGTGTATGTACAGACTTCCGTGATTTGAACAAGGCTTGTCCCAAAGATAATTTTCCCACACCATTCATTGATCAGATAATTGATGAATGTGTGGGTTGCAAGGCCTTCTCTTTTATGGACGATTTTTTGGGATATAACCAAATACAAATCAAACTTGAAGACCAGCACAAAACAACATTCATCTGTCCTTGGGGTACATTCGCATATCGTAAGATGCCTTTTGGTCTCAAAAATGCTGGAGCCACCTTTCAATGGGCCATGTCTTTTTCTTTTCATGACCTCATGCATATAGTCAAGGCCTATTTAGATGATTTAGCATCTCAATCTCGCAAGAGAACAGATCATCCCACACACCTCCAACTTATCTTTGAGCGTTGTCGCTACTTCCGGATTCGCTTGAATCCAAACAAGTGCAGATTTTGTGTAACATCAGGACGTTTGTTAGGTTTCATAGTGTCAACAACAAGGATCATGGTCAATCCTCTCAAGGTTGAGGCAATAATTCAGTTGCCCCCACCACGCACAATCCTTCAACTTCAGAGTCTACAGGGCAAGGCGAATTTTTTAAGACGCTTCATCGCTAACTATGCCGAGATCACCAAGGGATTTATGCACTTTCTTAAGAAAGACGTTCCTTTTTATTGGGATGATGTCGCTCAACGCTATTTCGCTGCATTGAAACATGCACTCACAACTGCCCCTCTGCTCCGACCACCTAACTATAACAAGGATTTCTTATTATATCTAGTTGCAGCAGAGTCAAACATTGGCATGGTCTTAGTTCAGGAAGATGACTTGTTCTTAGAATATGTTATCTATTACCTGAGTCGAGGCCTCGTAGGATCGGAACTCAATTATTCTCATATCGAAAAACTTGCATTGGCAACAGTCCATGATGTTCAATGGTTCCGTCATTATGTTCTATTTCGCAAGACCACCATCATTGCTGTCATAAATCCATTTCAATACATGTTGACATGACGGGTAATAGGTGGAAAGATCAGTAGATGGATAGTTGTCCTCCAGGAGTTCGACTTAGATTTTGTTTCAGCGAAATCCAAAAAGTCACTAGTCTTCACAAAACTTATTTCGGAACTTCTGGTTGAGTCAGGTGATCTTGTACCCAAAGAGTTGCCTATGAGAGGAGATATGTTTTTGATCACCTCTTCGAATCCTTGGTATGGAGATATACTTATCTATATCCACTTTGAAGTTCCTCACCTCTGCTTCTCGCGATGAGCATCGATGCATACACCATCAGGCTAAGAATTATCTCATACTCGATGATACATTGTATCGAAGAGGTGTAGACTACATCCTACACCGATGTCTCACTGATGAAGAAGCAGTTATCGTGATTAGCGATTTCCATACTGGAGCCTGTGGCGATCATTTGTCTGGGTTGGCAACAGACCAAAAGATTCTATGAGTAGGTTACTTCTGGCCGACACTTATCAAAGATTGTATCAAATTGGTCAAGAAGTGCCACCCGTGCCTAATCTTCTCTCGGAAGATGAGGGCACATCCCGCTCCCATGTTTCCTGTCATCAAAGTTGGTCCCTTCACCAAGTGGGGGATTGATTACACTACATGCAACCCTCCTTCAACAAGGGGGCACTACTATATCATCGTAGCTATAGACTACTTCACAAAGTGGGTTGAAGCTATGCCAGCATTTAAAGATGATGGAGAGACTGCAGCTCTCTTTTTATTCAATCAGATAATAGCAAGGTTCAGCATCCTGAGGGAGATTGTCACTGACCATGGCAGTCACTTTCAGAACCAGATGATGACCGAGTTAACATCAAAGATTGGGTTACAGAAAGAACATTCATCACCCTACTACCCCCAAGAAAATGGTCAGGTGGAAGCTGTAAACAAATCTCTTAAGACCATCCTACAATGAACAATCAACTCAACCAATTCAAATTGTCATTTGATGTTATACTTGGAATTATGGGCCTACTGAACGTCTGTTAAGCTTGCAACTAGTTTCTCACCTTTTCAACTCGTATACGGGCTGGAAGCAGTCTTGCCTATCAAATGTCAGATCCCATCCCTAAAGTTGGTAGTACAATTATTGCCAATTACTTCTCCACTTGAAGAATGGTTAGTATACCTTGAGCAGCTCAACGAGCAGTGTTGTGATGTGGCCTTGGACAACAAGACTCACAAACATAAAATCAAGTGTCAGTATGATAGGTCTGTTCCTCCTCGGATTTTCTCTGAAGGTGACCTTGTTTTGGTCTATGACCAAGATAAGGACCCCTTGGGGGCAGGAAAATTCAAACCCATGTGGTTCAGACCTTTCATCATAAAAGAGGTTTTAAAAAAGGGTGCTTATCATTTGTTTGACTTTGAAGGGAATGCTTTGGCGGAGCCTAGAAATGGGATCTACCTCAAGAAGTATTACTCATAGGTTGGTCACCGTGGGTAAATTTTTGTAACATATGTATAGTATTTGTACTATTACTTTCTAGTTTCTTGTAGTGTTATGGATGTGTCGTTGATGTTATCTTTCGTCACTGTGGCAGATGTCAAGTGATTCCGAGGTGTTCATTGGGTATCCAGACAGTGTTAGTCGACACACTCGGAGGCTTTCTTTCGTAGCTTGGGTAATCTTTACACCTCAAGGCCAGTTATTATCTTCCGGAGGTATATGCTTAGGTGACACCACAAACAATGTCACCGAGTATAGTGCAGTCATTGAGTTGCTTCATGATGCTTTGTCATTTGGTATCTCTCATCTCCGGGTCTATCTCGATGCTCAGCTGGTTGTGTCTTAGTTAAACAGAGTATACCGGGTTCATGATCTGACTTTACACCGACGATTCCTTAGGGTACGTCTCTTAGAACGAAACTTTGATTATATTACATATTTTCATGTTCCTAGGAGATTAAACCAAGTTACAGATACTCTAGCTAATCAAATTTTAGATTGGCATCTTGCACACATATGAAAGAACATTCACACAAACATGTAAATACATTTTTTTCACACATGATCCATAAGACACAAAAGACATAAAAATCGATATATAATATCATAAAGTAACCAGAGTACACAGATGGATGCAAGCGCCTCAAAAATATGATCGATAACGAGTCACAGGGCTTATGCCCTCAAAAATATATATACAAGTAGTGCTCGTGGCACGTGAAATGTCAAACTAAGGTCAGGGCCTGTGGGCCCTATTATACTGATCCACAACGTTGGCTACACCCCGAAACAACTGGACCCATGTTCGTGGTGCCCCCACTACATGAGGCTGCATAGATGGTGGTAGGTCCTCAATCTCTGCCATAGGGACCGTGCGAGTGAGCGTAGTAAAGTTCCGCTCGACTCGCCTCAATACCCTCTCAGCCTCCCCAGCTGGAATATCCCCTGCTATTTCTGGTCCCCCTGCGACGACAGGTGTGGCCCCTGGCTGAGGACAATGCCTGTTCCTCGCATAGTCAGCGAGTCGCACTGGTCCCACATCTGCACACAACAAACACATATCTATCAAATACTTTGGTATAGCAAAAAAAAAAAAATGATATATATAAAAAAAACAACATAAAAATTACATATGTTTAAACAAACAAAAATTGATGGAGACTTACCCATCTCTCCTCGCTCCTCACCAAGAGGTATTGGTATCTCAGGATCCCTCAAAAAATCAATCTCTTCATACGGGTAATCCTCGATAACTGGGATCTGTTGCGATAGTCAGGTGAAGAAATCATCATCAAAGTACTCATTAGTCCTTCCGCCACCTTGTTGTGGCAACAATACTGCCCATCTACACACAGCAGGAAGAGAGGCCTAATGTCCTCATACCAATACTCGAGGACTAAAGCTCAGAACTCTCTCGAAGAATAACAAGCACAGAATGGTCCTGAACCCAAAGTTCCTCTGTGTCCGCAAACGACAATCTATCAACTGCCTTTTCATACACCCAAGCAATGTGGTACTCCAATAAAAAAATTGTGCATTTAAGCACTAGACTACACAGTTCATCTGTGCATGGGACGCCTGATGTAGAGCCGCAGAACCAGTGATTCACCCAATAAGCAACACTATCGCCTGTAGCGATAAGTCAGTAATCTTTCTTATGGGAACCTGTGATCTCGAGTGGTCTGTATCAGCCTCACAGTAAAGACCTATCAATTTTGCTATGTTATGCGGCCCCGAAAGGAAAAGTCTGGAAGTTGACTAGTTCCACTCTCCAGGAGAGGCCAGTCAAAAAATAAATTTCCTCGGTCGTGGGCACCAGTGAATGCCCCTCTAACATGAGTGCCTCTGCATCCAAATTCCAGTAGTCAACCAAGGCATTCAATAGCCTAGGTTGTGCCGGCATAAAAGGACATAAAAAGAACTTGAGTAACCCACATTGAATCAAGGCAGCCACAACATTGGGGTCTTCCCTGATGAACTCACTAACCACTTCATGCTCTCTTTCTCTCCAATGGACATACATCCTATAGAACACCAAGGTTCAGGAGGGTTAACCCTTGTTTTTTGAGTTTTTTTCATTCAAAAAGGGGGTCCAAACATGCTGTAATAGTGACAGTCGCATGTACATGCATGCAGAGTTTACTCTGCCCGAATGTACACGCAGCCTGTCTTGAGATAGCCCGCGTGGACCTAGGGACGACCTTTTAAAGGTCGACGCCCCCTCAAAAAATGAAACCTAAAGAAAAAAGAAAGACTTAAAATGCAAGATAGGAGATTTTGTACTTACTTGGTCCAGACAGAAGTTCGTTTTGCCCACTGTAGCTCCTGGAATCACCACTTTTATCAAAGGGGGTTTTTTGGCTCCAGAGTCAATTTCCAAATCAACAATGGTGATAATGAGCTGCCAGCTTCTATTTATAGACTTTTTGGCCTCTTTTTGTCACTTTTTCGACCTCCCTTATCATTTTCTTTAAAACAAAAACCATTTAGAGTGATTCAGGGGTTGCATGGGAGGGATATGATCAGGTATCGGGACAGTTGTTTGGAGTTTTGGGTAATTTTCGACGGTCTTTGAAATATTTGTTTTTGAGAATCAACTTGAGCATGTAGGTTAGGTGTCTACCCTGACTTTTGTTTCTCGTTGTCTTTTTCCTTTTCCATAGGATCGATCCCATCAGGTTGCGACACAGAACCATCATAGCTACTTAACAAGTGTCGCAACTTGGTGGTAGAGCTTACCGAAACATGGATGCCCTAGGTAGATCTTGGTTGCATTATGGCATCCATGCTGTCTCTAATCACTGTAGGCTTAGGAGTCCTTGTTGTTTTTCCTGATTACGAGTTTGAGCCTCATTTGCGTGATTCTTTTTCACTCTTGACCTCACCTTCGGGACTCCCAAAAGATATAACGGGTCTTCTTTTAATCCCTTTTCAGACCCTCTAAACATGAAAATATTGCCAAGCGATCTTGTGGCCTTTCATGCTCATTAAACTGAAATTTGAAGTCACGTTTGTCCAGCGGTAGTTTACCCCTTTTTCGGTCCGGACGGTCAACTGTTCGAACAAAGGTATACTCTATGGAACTTCAGTTCTCTAGAAGAGTAGTCTCAGGTATCATTTAAACCCTTTTTTCGGGCCTGAGGGACTAAATTTACGAAAAAGGAACCCCCATGGAGTCCATAGTTAAGCTCTTTTCAGACTCCCTAAAATTGAAAAGATCGCAAAGTGACCTTATTCTCTCACACTTGTTAAACTGGTCCAGAAGATAATTCCTGACGGAGTCCATAGTTAATCTTTTTTCAGAATCCTTAAAAATGAAAAAATGGCCGAGTGATCTCGTCCTTATCACACTCGTTAAAATGGTTTTGAATAGACATTTTGTCAGTGCTAGTTTACCCCTTTTTTGAACTGACTAGACTACCTTCAAAAAAGGTACCCCAATGGAGTCCCCTTTTACGTTTTTTCAGACTCTCTAAATATTAAAAACCGTCGAGCTTTCCTTCTCTGAGCTTATTAAACTTACATCGAAGGATGTTACCATTGTGTGTTTTATTAATTGCATTTGCATAACCGCGTCGTTGGCCTAATGTCGGCTCCATGTTGCTCTCAAAATGAACCATATGAAGCATGCCTTATACGCAATCCCTGTAGCATTTTGCCTCTGCGTCTTGACACCTTTGGCCCTTGGAGGATTTTTCCTGAGAGTATTTTTCTTGCATATGTCTCTTTGCCCTGAACATCCTTGTGTTCTGTGCGCTTGGAACTAGTATGTTTGCGACACTCGATTCTCCTTTGTAACGTAACATTCTTTTATTCTTTTTCCAAAATTATTGAAAAAGACAAAAAAATCAAATATACCCCAAAAAGAGGAAGGGAGAAGTATTTTCTTTATTGGCAGCATAATGAGTCGCCCTTGGATAAAGCACATCTATCTATTTGTTCATCAAACCCTGGGATTTAATATGACCTTAGGAAGCTGTTCTTGCTACATAGAGCTGTGTCCTCCTCCATTTGGTTATTCTTCCAAACATATGGAGAGTTTGCATTGCCTCCTGCTTCGTAAACTTATGATCAATGCCATGCTGCCCGAGTCTCATCATTTGTCGCGTTGTTGTCCAAGGGAAGTTTCTACCAAGCCTGATTTGGCCTCTCTGCAGTTTGTCTCTTGGCCTCATACCCGACCATCCTGAACATCCAATCAAGTCTTTGTTTGAAATCAATGAAGCCTTCAGTCTGATCATTAAGATTCTCTAGTCCATGATTGATGAGCCGTCAAAGACCTCTGGGTAGTGAAGTCATACACATATTACACTCCTACCTGAGTTTTGAAGATTTTGAAGTTGTTGCTCGAGCTCTGAAGCTCTCATCTCCAGCCATTAGGCTGTATCAGCTTCTAGAAGATGGATACTCTGTATGTATATCTTTTTGATTTCGAGATGTAGCTCCGCTGTGTATTGTTCGCGGATACACTTTATATAGTTATTTGACATGGATCTACAGTGTATTTGATTGGTAGCCATGATTCTATTTTATCCCGAGCATGGTTATGCCCGCCTCGGTGAGACATTTTTTATTTTGCAGACGACACCTCCAAGTTCCTGGTCCCTGGGCTCACTTGTTCGGCACATCAATAAATATTGGTAATGTATTTCGGCCATCAGATGCTCTTTTGACCTCACACATTAGGGGGCATTTGTTATAACCCTAATTTGCATCATACATGCTTACCTGGCATCAGGCCATCTCAGATCCCTTCTTTGCCAGAACACTGCTGAACAACTCTTTAAAAAAAACTCTTTTATAAGGGCCCACGCGCCCTACTCCATTACTGTACGCGTGTACATGCTAGCTGACATAAAACAACCTGCGTGTACCTACAAAAGCACAAAAAAAGGAAAGTTGCCGACAGAACACATAGCTTTAGGTGAGTTAACTGAAACTCCCGGCCATGCATGGCCGAGGGTTCATCCAAATACCTAGCTTCTTCTAGCCTATAAAAGAAGGGTTAGGGGTCCCATTTGGAGGAGGGGAATAATAGTAGAGAAACTCTGCCCAATTGCACATTCCCATTGTCCCAACCCTTTATCCATCCTTGTGCAAATAGAGATACAGAGCAAAGAAGTTGGAGAACATTTGAAGAGGAGCCCATGATCAGGTTCGCGGAGCGGTGGACGATCTTGACATTGTAAGTTGATTCATTAAAGTTAATAATAAAGAAATGCTTTTCCCGTCCCACTATATGAGTTCTTGATAGTTTAGTGAATATATGTTTGAATCTCTAACCCATTAATCTGTAAAACAAATGCATGTAGAGTTTGTTTCTTGTTTTGTATGCAGGTCAGTCTTGGGAGGATAGTTGCTAACAAGCGATCAAGTGTGAAGAAATATCGACATCGAACGTTTGGAACAAGGTATGTTCGTTTAACCATGTATTTTCTTAAAAGAAATGGGGATTAGGTTTGGGACGATGGTAGAAAGTAGGATTCTTTCGGTCTTATCTGCATGCATAATATAACCCTAAATGCTAGTCCGTAGGGGGATTTCCCACCACAACACTTGCCTACCTCTTCTTATCTATATATAGGATCTCTTATCCTATAGGTGGGGCCATCTTCTAACCGTCTCGTCAGACCAATCTCTGAAATTTTATCTTTACACTTCACATACTATAAATCTTCATCTATTGGGGGATACTAATTAGTTTCCTATACTTTTGATTGTGAGGTGTCACAATACTTAGGTGTGGGGGAGGGATTCATGAGATGACAAATGATCATTGCCTAGAGAAATAAATCTTTGCAAGAATTTTTGTATTATTTCTATGATGCAAGTTATTACATTGATTGTCCTTTTATTTTTGAAGTGCTAAACTCCTGTGTGATATAAATTACTGAACATATACTTAAAAAACCACTCTTTATCGGTTTATCTTTCATTACAAGTTGTACATTGTAGGTTTGACAATACATGTTTTATTCTTGCTATAACCTATTCATTGTAGGTTTGACATTATATGTCATATGAAAGAGGATTGAGTGAGCATGATGGCAAAATCAACAACAAGGGAACATTATGCCTCTTCTCATTTACCATTGTGATTGTCAACAACACTTCAAATTTGTAGGTTATCCATTATAAGAAGTGCAAATGTACTTAACACAGAGGTATCATATGAAGTATCATATGAGGTACCATATGAAATGTCGTATGAGGTGCCGAACATAGTACCATATGAATTGCACACTAGAAACTGTCCTAGATTCTAGGTAACTAGATATCAATTACATTCAATTGAATTGGTTGCAGGCAATTCATTGAAGATAATTTATATGTTCATGATCAAATGTCCAATTCGTTTGACTTGGACATTGATCTAACTGTGCATCATTACATTGCCCCCCAAAAATGAGCCTTTGAATTCAAAAATTCCCATACATGGCATCTCATGCGCACATGTGTGTAACCTACTCCACTATAGGCACATTCAAAATCGGGCTGGGAAACCATTATCTCCATTCGACCTTGCCATTTGCTCTGCCCCAGGTTAAGAAATCCTGCCCAACCTCTACCATTTCTTCCCCTGTTCAAAATGCATTCGACCCATGCCCAATTCGTGCCATCTCTTGGCCTGTTCACACCCTTGTCTGGTGAATTTAGCCTCTGCTACAATGCCTAAGAGGTACGAAACCTCTTCCTATGTGGATCTTTTTTCCATTTCCGAATTTGCACAGTGCATGGAGGTGTTTTTGCGCGCAGGCTGGGGGCCATTTTTCTCTACCTTGCAGGGCCATGGTGACGACCTCTCCATGCAATTTGCCATCAATTTCAATGGGAAGACAACACGCATGGGGTCTCTTTCCTTTTAAGTCTCAGAAGAGTCCATTGCTGTAGCTACAAATCTCCCAAGAATGGGAGATAGATGGTTCAAAAACCACCAATTGTCGCACTCAAGTTATAATAGGGTGTTTAAGCCCGAATTCGAGAACATTTTAGGAGAAAAAGGATATTCTAGGGACTGGATAAAGGTGGAATTTATCAACCCTCTCATCGTCATCAAGATGTTGATTACCTGCGAACATAGATACTCCACTTTCAAAGCTTGTCATTTTAGATTGTTGGCTCATTTTTTGTTCAACAAACCTTTGAAGTTCCCCTTCTATTTTCTAAAAATATTGGAGAAGATGTCCTCTCAAGTGAGGAAGGATATGACTAACCCCCAAAATAGTCTCTTTCACCATGGCTTGATCAAACTCCTTGTTCTATTCGAACTAGAGAAACAGGGGCAAACTTGGGATGCCTTTATCTATCAATTTGCAAACCATCACTTGATAATTAGGATCGACAAAAAACCACTTAGCCTAAAAACTATCTCTCCATCCAAGCCTCACTCTCCAAGAACTCCAAAACCCCTTGCACAAACCCTCTCTTTGTCGTAACAATACAAAAATCTTGTTGATATCCCTGCTTCCTCCTTGGGTACAAAGATCAAGAGCAAAGACCAAAAGAATCCTATTGTTAAGCCCCCAATGCCTTCAATCTCTCTTGATCCCACACCTACAAAGCTCCAAGAAGTGATCCAACAAGAATTTCCGATCATTCCCACAAATAGGAGGGGAGCCAATCGATTTGGTAAAGGACCCTTTCAAAAGAGTACCCCTAGCACAAAAAAAAAAACCTTATGAAAAACCCATTCCTACTTTGGATCCTATCCAAGTGTCCTCCAACCTTGAGAGCCCTCATATGAGACTCAGGGAAGTTTCTACGAATGGATTAGAGCCACTAAGAAAGACAAAATCAAAACCCACCTCTCCTTACCAATCCCCCATCACTCCTACTTCACCCATGCCTACTCTAGATCCTAAGATTGATAGATTGTCCACATCCCTTAAAGGATCTAAGCCTTCCTCCAAGATCACCAATTCTGCCCCAACCATAGAGAAGCTACAAAAAGAAAACCATCATCTTCTCCAACAGTTGGAAGAAAGGAAGACGATAGACACACACCTTCATCATGATAATGAAGTCCTTCAAGCAAAGGTTAACTCCCTTCAATGGTTGGTTGATGAGATGACCAAATCTAACCGTAGCCTCAGAGCACAACTGAAGCAACATAAGAGGCACAAGGAAAAGTCTTCACAGCAAGAAGAAGAAGCTTCCAAAGCTGATCCTCCTCAACAAGCCTAGTCACAAGGGATAACTTCTTTTTGTTTGCAGTGGGACCTGCAAAATTGTAAGTGTGGGGGTAATGTTGGGCCTGAGATATGATCAATTTTATGACAATTATTAGACACTTTTGCCGAATGTACATATGTGTTTTTCATGTTTTGAAGGAGCTTTTTGAAGAATTTTATGTTAAAACGGTATGATCTACACGAGGTATGTATGATTCATGTTTGATGTCAACATTGAGTATAATTCATCACATTTTATGATTCCAAAGATCTAATTCATGTTTTTCTAGTGTTACAGGGAAAAAATGCACCATGTTTCTACTTTTGGCACTCAGTCTAACACTCCTTCCAGCACTCGATCCGGCACTACGTCCAGCACCATGTCTTGCACAAAAAGGGAGGGTGACTTGGTGGTTATGGTATTGGCGGCCAGTGGTGGGTGAATTAGGAACGTGGGTTTTGTTCGTGCTTTCCCCCTCCAACTAATGAACTCCTGACAACTCAGTTTTGGTTGTTCAACATGGAGATTATTGGATCACTCCGTTTCAGCAGTTAGGGCATCATTTAATATAATTTGTCGAATTTAGAAGTGGTTCGACCCTCCTGTGGTCAAACACTTGGTCTGTAAACTTATAAATACCACTAGGATGGTCAAAAAAGAGGTTAAGAAGCAATAGACGTAGTGTATTGGAGAAAAACGTGACTCTCTCTTATTTTTTTCATTTTCCATTGCTGAAGTTATATAAAACCGTGTTTCTGTGTTTTAATGGTGAAGTCAACTCGTTGAGTTTGTGGTGTGATTTTAAGAAGTGACCACAACTTGTTGGGGGGCCCACCAGCAGTTTGGTAACTGTTCTTTATGTTGTTTATGCATTTTATAATTTAGTTGTTCTCTTTATTTCCTGTACATGCATTATCATTTTGTTAATTAGTTTGATGTTATAGTTTAATTGCTTTGATTCTCTTTTGCAGGTTAGTATGATGGATTGTGCTAGCATGCATTGATCTTGTAGTTAGGAATGAATTTGCAAATTCCAAGACTAACCCCATGTACAATTAGATATTAGATTATGTTTTGTATTTATGATTTTAGAATCAAATTTAAAACAGAGTTTTAAATAGAATAGAACAAAGTTTTATTTTGAGTTTTCTTTAACAAGGATTTGATGGATGGATAGGATTAATTTCAGTCTTTAATTATAGATTGCTTATTTTATTTTTATGTAGATATTGCTTAATTAGTTGTTGGTTAATACATTTGGTAGTTTAATTTTTAATGTCATGTTTTAATCTCTGTTCTTAAGAATTTTCTTATTGCAGTTTGAATTGTTAGAATAGATATAACATAGTTTCATTTTATGTAATTTTCTTCCTAGAATTAGATTGCAATTGTATTTCTTAGTTAATGATTGAGTTTAAGTATGAATTTTGCTTACATAGTGTAGAAGTATAATCATGATCTCGTTATATTGTTGATGGTTAATAAATGAATATGCAGGGTAATTGACGAGTTTCCCTAATGGCTAAATTCTCATTAAATTGTTTAATCCATACCTATCACTTTGCTATTGAGATAAGTGTTGAGCTTATATCGCTTGAATTGTCCTTTGTTGTCTAGTTCCATCGAGATATTATCATACACCAAATACATTCACACAACCACCAACATTATATTTGAGTTTTCATAGGTTAAAAGATAGTTTTCTTGTTTTCATAGGTTAAAGGATAGTTTTCTTGCTTTCATAAGTTAAAAGATATAGTTTCCTACTTTCATAGATAAGAAGATATAGTTTCTTGCTTTCATAGATAGTTTTATTGTTATTATAGGGTAGATAGTCTTTTTCTTTAATAGATTAGAGAGTAGTTTTGCTTATCATAGATTAAAAGTTAGTTGTTAGTTCTTCTTGCTTTCAATTAAATAGATTTCCTTTTTATGAATTATAAATAGTTTTGAAGTTTTAAGAATATAGTCCACTTGCCTCTTAGGCTAGATAGTTGTTCAATGAGAATTTTTAATTTGATTATTTACAGTAGAAGTTATCTTAGAGTAGCTAGTTGTTTACTTGCTTTAATAGGTTAGTTAGTTGTTTTGCTTACTTGTTTACTTGCTTTAATAGGTTATTTAGTTGTTTTGCTTATTTGCTTACTTGCTTTAATAGAATAGTTGTTGGCTTGTTTATTTACTTGCTTTCATAGGGTAGTTGCTCATTGAATTTAGGTTGGCAAGTTAAAGTAGTTTGATTTTGTTATTTGCTTATTGTTATGCTTAATAGTTGCTTTTGCTTATTGTTATGAACTAGTTTGCTTTACATAGGGTTTTTACTTGCTTTCTTAGAACTATCCATCGATCCTTGGTCCAAAAGTACTTCGGTTACATAGTTTAAAGCTGCTTAGTAGGGTTTTCTCATTAGATAGCTTCGTTTGAATAGATTACCCTTTAGATAGCCCCTTCCTTAGTTAGACTATACTACTACCAACCCTTCTACCTTTGGCATATATTTTGCTATAGCTCTAAGTTTACTTACCCCGAGTTGACAATTTAATTGAGGGTTTTTAGTGTGTTTTTAGTGCATATAGAACACCCATCAAATGGATTGTCAAATTGTTGGAATATGACCTGCACATAAATCTCACCAAGTTGATTAAGGGACAAGGACTTGCCAAGTTTTTATCGTAATCAAACTGTAAGGTGATGGAATTGCATCAGACCTTAACCCAATCCGATTCACCCATGAAACAGTCTAGACAAGGCAGCATGAAAGTATCTGAAAATTACTTCTCTTAAGCTTGGTACATAGATGTTATTTACTTTTTGCATCACATAGAAAGTCCACCAAATTTGAAAAAGATGAGGGCCAGGTCTCTCAAATGAAAAGCTATCAAATTATGCATTTTAAATCATAACCTATATTGGAGGGATCCTATCGGCATCCTATTTAAATGTCTTGATGAAAATGAAAGTAAACACACCATAATAGATATGCACAGGGGAGTTTGTGGGGGACACCAACATTGGAAAGCTACAACCCTCAAGATCCTAAGGGCAGGGTACTATTGGACCACCCTTTTCTCTGGTGTATTCACCATAGTAAAGGCATGCAATGAATGTCAAAAGTTTGCAGGGAAACAAAAATTACTCTCACTGCCCCTACAAACTATCACTACCAGTGGCCTCTTTCAACAATGGGGATTAGATTTCATAAGTGAGATAAATCCACCCTCTAGTGGGTAGCACAAGTGGATCCTCACTTCCACTCAATACTTTACCAAATGGATCGAGGTTGTGCCCACCAAGAATGTTACCGGCAAGGTGATTATAATTTTTTTGGAAACTAATATCTTTGCCAGGTTTGGCTGCTCTAGAAATATTACAACATACAATTCCCAGGCATTCAAGTCCAAATAAATGATTGACTTATGTTGCAGCCATAACATTGCCTTGAAACATTCCATGCCTACTACCCTTAGGGGAATGGGTTGTCCGATTCATCAAACAAGACTCTCATCAAGATCATCAAGAAATTGTTGACTGAAAACAATAAATCATGGGACTCTAACCTTAAGTATGCCTTGTGGGCTGATAGGATCAACACCAAGAGATCCTTGGGAACCTCACCATTTCAGATAATCTATGGGATAAATGTTGTCTTCCCTACTCAACTCGATCTACCAGTTCTAAAATTCCTACAGGAAAAAAATGAGGAGCCAAATGACATCTAGAGGAGAATCTTTCAGATTATAGAGGTTCATCAAAAGAGAGAAGCAATGAATCAGATAACTGAGGCGTACCAAAGCAAGATCAAATAAGCTTTTGACAAGAAAACCAAGAAGGGTATCTTTCAAGAAGGTGACCTGGTCTTGAGGTAGGATGCCAGAAGGGAAGAAAAGCCTAAGCATGGTAAGTTTGATAACCTTTGGTTTGGTCCTTTTAAGGTGGTTGAGGTTATGGACAATAATACATTTGTTTTACACAATCTAGATGATACTGAGATTTTTGAAGGCCCAGTAAATGGATGCTTCCTGAAACACTATTTTGCTTGAAAGACTAAGGGAAGGTCCCTCTTGTACCATAGTTTCTTTCCTTTTTTGTTTGCATTTAATTAATTAGTTTGTGTGTGAATAAATACTCCATAGCCCTACACAATCATTAGGTTTATCATCAATTTTAAATTACAGAGATGTATGGTTGAGGGACAATGACAGATATACATGGATGACATGCAGAAATAGAGGGAAGTTACAACAAGTAGGAGCTAGGTTTCGAGAGGTAAGGCACCTGATCTATTGTTCTTAACACCTCACAGGGAAGTGCTATCCCCAGTTGGAGCCAATGTTGTAACCTAGGTCTGCACCCCTACCCTTTCCCTCCTTTGCCCTATACATCCATCAAAGGTATGATTTTTGTTTTGTGTTTGCTAAGTTTATTCTCCATGATTTAATGATTCAGTGTAAATGGCCCCTACCAGTCTTTACTTGCTTTGCATCATTGTATTGATTTCTTGAAAGGTGATTACATGTTCTGGTTTGAGTTTGAAACATATGTCATCATGTTTACCATTGATTAAGTGTGCAACAGGTTGACCAAGTCCTTTATATGCACAAGAAACATTCAAAAAGAAATATGCAACAATCCATAGCAATGGATTTCAGGCTTAGGTTGTAAGCAACAAACAAATTAATTTTTTTGACCGTCGAGACCGAGTATTAAAATCATGAGAGGTTTTAACCACAAAGCAATATGAAGTTTTACTCTGGTACTTCGGTGAGATTTCTAGTTTTTCAATCCTAAAAATCCCCGAGCGTCGAATTGCCGAAGTGGTTTCCACGTCACTCCGAGAGATTTTAATCTAGAGAAAACACAGTTCCCCGAAGTGTCAAAGCCCCGAAGTGCTGGAGATTTTAGCTAATGTTTCATATGCCACCTGTCAATTGATTTCATATGACATGTGGAACTCATTTCAGGTACTTCTGTTACGTCATCTACGCTATTTCAGATGACACATGTCACTCTCAATTTTATGACACATCATCGATTGTGGCAACGTGCTACCATGTCACTATGGGAGATTGTCACTCTGGGAGATTTTAATTCAGAGAAAACATAGTTCCCTGAAGTGCCAGAGCTCCAAACACCGAATTGTCGAAGTGGCTGCCACGTCACTCCAGGAGATTTTAATCTAGAGAAAACACAGTTCCCTGAAGGGTTGAAGTCCCTTTCTCATAATCTCTTTTTCAGTTGACATGTCATATGCCACCTGTCAATTGATTTCAGATGACACGTGGAACTCATTTCAGGTACTTTGGTTACGTCATCTATGCTATTTCAGATGACACGTGTCACTCTCATTTTTATGACACGTCATTGATTGTGAAAACATGTTGCCACGTCACTCCAGGAAATTTTCACCTGGGATATTTTAATTCAGAGAAAAAACAGTTCCCCGAAGTGTCAGAGATCTGAAGTGCCGAAGTGCTAAAGGTCCAGAGTCCCCAAAGTCCCATAATATTAAATGATTAAAGTATCTTAATATCTGGTGAATTTTCTTAGCAATAAGCATTGGTTAATGAATTCACAAGTTCGATCATTCGAGAGATAATTATACTCTTCATTCAAAAGCTCGCGAATGGTGAATTCTCGAAGCGGATTATCCTCATTAATTTCTTGCATTAAAGTATTCTTTAAACAGGGCCAAACGAAGAAAATTCCATGTTACAGGTGAAGCTATAGATTTTCAAGTCTCAAATGACTTTCTAAATCTATCCAGTCTACAACATCAGATTACTCATCAGGTAGCAACTCAGATTCAAAGGAACCTGAGGTAGTTCGTGGGTATGACATGAGGACAAGGAGAAGCAAAACACTAGCAAACCACAATGAATCCATCATAGAGCAAGCCAAGAAGAAAGGGCCGGTTACAATCAAGACATAAAATCTTGATGATAATAAACAGGTACAAGAACTGAAGCTTCAGATCTGGACCCTGCAACACCATAACCAATAATTAGGGAAGCTGTACTCTAGACTCCAGAAGAAGAACCATAAGACTTGCCTCTTCCTCAAGGAGATAATGTGAAGAAGTATATCGATTTACCTCCTAGTGGCCTCCAACAACACACATGGACACTAGTGCTCGATACAAAGTTCAGTTTACTCCAACATATGCATTAGTCTATCTTATTGCTAGTAGTAGTTTTTAGTTGTTTAATTGCAAGACTCTTTTAGATTAAGGCATAATAAGTGGTCATTTATGTGTGATATGAACCACTCCTTTTTTATTAATTCAAGCTCAAAGTATACATTACTATACTCCAACAATATTTAGTTAAGTCAATAAGTTGTTCTCTAACTTGCTAGATGATGTCAGGTGAAGTCATACAACCAATGCAACCTTTGATCATCTCATCAAAGTATCTTCCCCTGTGCTTAATCATATAATATGAAAAATAAAAGTTAAACACATAATAATCATGAGTATAAATACAGATATAATTGATCATAAAATAAAACTCATGAAGATGGGTGGTGTTATCTCCTCAAATAACACAGTCAAATTTGTTTATTTAGGTGATAGGAAGTCATCGAAAAATACTTTTCTAAATTTTTTAAGGTTCATTTTTGAGAGCCTTATGTTTGTAATAAAGTTTGAAAAACATTTGATTTGGTTTTTCCTTCAAAAAAATCAAAACTCAGGTTTCGGTGGCTAAGCGCTTTCCCAAAAGGGCTGTGGCCCCCACTGAAAGTGCAGAAAAGGCCATTTTTACTATGTTGAGTCATCATTTTCAAATGATGATTCTGAGCGACTGGAGAATCAATTTGAGAAACGAGATGAGGTTTTTATTGCTAACATGTCAAAGAAAAATAACCTCTCTCATTTTTCCTATAGGTGTCATATATTGGGATAATTGAATTCATCTCTAAGCCCTAAGTTGCGGATCGCAGAATTTCCCTATTTGACACATGTTTTTGAAATGCAGATCCCATGAAAATGAAAACCAAATCTCAAAGAAATGAGAGAGGTTTTTTCTCAAAACAAACCAATATACAGAAACCTCTTTCATTTTGTACACAACGGTTTTTGTTTGAGATATATGGGTCAATCTTTGAGCAGTATATTTCCAGAAATTTCTGTCTTTTCTAGCCACCTCGCAAATTCGAATTTGAGATAGGAGAAGAGGTTATCAGATCCATCATTTGAGTATCTGAAACTGATTGTAAAGGATATAAAGCCTATAAATTTTATAGACTCAAGGGTTTCGACTATGGGGACTTGACCATTACTATTGTATTCTTTAGATTTATGAATATATATTAGACATAAGCTTCTTTTGCCATCTCTGTTCATACTTTCATATTCTCTCTTATCTTACTTGTATCTTAATATTATGTTCATTTTTTATTGTTTATCTGATGTATGATAACTGTAAACTTGTCATTACATCCATAAACATATAATCTGCAAGTACTTCACTTATTTTATCTGGCCATTCATATGTACTTTGTGTATATGTTTCTGCTAGTATTATAGGTATTCTCCATACTTTCACTGTTTATTAAACCTTATGAACACCTTTGGTTGAAATCATTATCTTTATGAAAGTATTCATATATGTCTAGAGTGTGTGATATTTGATTGATTCATCCATCTCGATCCATTTGATTAAAACATTGATAAGTTAGTAAGTTCCCAGGCATCTCTAAGATATAACCTAGGAGAGTTTCCTGGAGTGATAAAAAATTGGCGTTGTTGTCGAGGAGAGGAGATTGAAGCTCAACTTCCTTGGGAGATGACAAGATCCAACTTTGATGATAGACAAATTTTGGACATATTTTCGGTTGTAATCATCTATCTAGCGACTCCATGAAGGATAGATTCAGTGGTGACTCCATTGTTCAGAAATCTGTTGGCGACTCCACTGGTATGAAATGAACAAGATCTTAGCAAAAATGTATACCTTCTGTGATTTTTCCAAGATTGTTGATTTCCCTAATCCAGTACCTAGTAGAGATGAATGGGAAGGTATTATTCCTACATTTAAAGGAGCAGATTGGGAGGTTCCAGCTGAACATCTGCTAGATTTCCATGAGTTTGTTCATGAATATCAAATTGTGCATGAAGATGTCAAGATCAATATTTTCAGATATTCTTTGAAGGGAGAAACCCTTGATTGGTGCATATCTCTTCCAGCTTCAAGAATTCACTCATTGACAAGTTTTCATTATGCTTTCCATTTGTTTTGTAAAGATAAATTTCCAGCCGAAAGTCTCTTTGAATATTGTTGTGATGAATTTGAAAAGCTTGTTCAGCAGGAAGTGGTCTTTTCTTATGTTTGTTAAGATGAAAATTATGTTGTTAAGGAAGATATTCATAATACAAATGATTATAATGGGAATTACATAGTTGTAGATGCATCAGACCTTATCTTTGTTGCACCTGCTGCCTTTGATTTGCATGAAGAAATAGTTAGAGAAGAAGATTTTTCTGAACTTTTTCAAGAGGTTGCCTATGATATGTTTTCACCTGTGATTGGAGAGAAGGATCTAAAGATTGATTGTCTTTCTTTGCAAGATACATAATTTTTTTGTTCACCTATTTTTAATAAGTATGCAGATGGAGAAGAGCATATTTCTACATCAAATAATGTTGACTTGAGCATCAGTCAGCCAATATATGACATTTATGAATTTGATTTCGACGAGCCTTTTTCTTTTCCCATAAAGGAACAACATCATGTTGTAATCAGCCATTCCATATTGGCAGAATACATTGAATATGACGAGTTTAATATGGCTGAAGATTCTAGGTCTTCTCTTTTGTTTATAACGCCTCATGAACAAAAAATTGAAATCACCTACGAATAAGATATCGAAAAAGAAGGAATTAACAGTCCAATCAGCTCACATCTATTTTCAGATTTGCAGGAACCAGTTCATGGCAGCTATATATTAGAGGTTGAAGAAATTATTGAACAACAAGCAGAGGTAACTATGTTTGGTTATCAATCTATTTGTTCTTTCTATGATCCAATGGCCATCTACATGGAGATGTTTTTTACGAAAGTCTTCAGTTGTGAAATTTTTGGAATTAAAGTAGATGGTGATTGAAAGTATGTATTACAAGTTGAAATTCTGCTACACATAATGATGTTTTCTCTTAATTTTATCTGCATGCAAAGGATTATTGTAATTAGTTCGATGTTATCATGGCTTCATTGGAAGCATGATGTCACATGATGAGCATGTTTTTACTGGTTAAGAGTAGGAATAGGTAGAGAATAAGCTCACCATCAAGCATGGTTGGAGATTCTTTTTAGTTATGAGTCTAGCTGTGAATAAAGACATGCGTCAAGCTGTAAGGGTTTGAGTGTCTTACGTTTAGCAAATCGACAGTCCAGGAAATGATGGAGCCAGTAGCTAGATTAATGACCTAGTGCTGTCGATATTGGGAGATATATGACTGGGTAACATGAGTATGGTTAGGATTTTTCTCTATTTATAGATTATCATAAATCTTTGAAGTAATATGGAGATTCCAGGTCAGGAATAAAGAAATAGTGGGAAGATTTAATTTGCAAGATTGGTTTCGGCCAACCGTGTCTCAGCTTCAACAAATCCATGATACAGGTGCCATATTTGCAAACATGGAGGGTCGTGTCTTATAAATACACCAATATGATAAACAAGATGTTGTTGAAAATTTGCAGGTGTCAAGGGGAAAACATTGGATCAACATTTCATTTGTGGCAGCTACAGGATTGGGTTTTTCTTCTTGAATATAACCTACAGGGGACGAGCATAGAGAAATGGGAAAAACATATTATAGGTAGTTGATGAGAAGTTTTAGATCTGTTACTCTATTCCTAATTAAAGCTTGGAAATTGTATTGCATGGTAGAGCAGGTCATTCAGTTACACCTATGTCATGGGCATGTGGGATAAAATTGCTAAGTGAACCACATTTGATTTGTCTTATATGCATGAATTCAATCCTCGTAAATATATACATGGAGACATCAAGACCACAAACGTTTTGTTGGATAACAATATGAAGTCATATATCTCAAATTTTGGCCTGGATTGTCTCATTTACATTACAGGCAGAGAACCTTGCTCAAGCTGTAGAAGCCCAAAGGAGCAGCCTTAAAGATCAGAAAGYTGGGAGAAAATGAATTTTGCAATTTTGAAGATTAGTTTCAAAACAAAACTTTCGATGGCTTAGGTGTGCTTTCACAACTATCCTTAGCCACCAAAAGTAGAGCTTTCGGTGGCTTACGGGTTAGAATTCTAKCTTTTTAGCCACTGAAAGCACAGAGAAGGGCATAATGGTATTCTTTTTTCACATATCTGACTTTTGCGGATCCAAACATCTCGAGGATGGTTTCTAATGTTAGATAATAATTAAGGGCATCATTATTAAGGTTCTGTTTCAATTTTGGAGGTGCCAACGAGATGAAGAAGATCATTTTGCTTGTCTATTTTTGGTAAAAAAATGACCTGTTTTGCCAAGGTGGAAATTTTGAATTTTCCCTCAAGCAATGGAGATCTACTACAATTGTTGAAGATTATAAAGGACATGAAGATCATTTAGATAAGATATTGACCTATTAAAAAGGATCTTTTCCTATTCTCATGAATCTATTTTTGACTTTCCATTTTAAGTAAATTTGATCCAGTTTTCCAGGATCTAGATATCTTTTGTAAAGACTACAGGCAGGCTACACATAGACTACAGGTTTGCAGAGGATTAGTTCTAAAGGCCAAACGACTTCATATCCCAATGGTAAAGGATACAGACAAGTTACAGGTTTGCAGAAGATCGGTTGTATAAGACAGATGACTCCATGCCCAATGCTAAATGCGAATGGAACTACTAGGTTCTTGGAAACCTCACAGGGAGGTTTTCATCCCCAGAAGCAGCCATATGTTATCTCCTCAAACAACACAATCAAATTTGTTTATTTAGGTGATAGGAAGTCATAAAAAAATACTTCTCTAAATTTTTTAAGGTTCATTTTTGAGAACCTTATGTTTGTAATAAACTTTGAAAAAAAATTGATTTGGTTTTTCCTTCAAAAAAATAAAAACTTAGGTTTCCGGTGGATAAGCGCTTTCCCAAAAGGGATTCTAAGCAACTGAAAGTGCAGAAAAGGTTGTTTTTACTGCACTGAGTCATCATTTTCAAATGATGATTCTGAGCTATTGGAGAATCATTTTGAGAAACGGGAGGAGATTTTTGTTTATAACATGTCAAAGACAAATAACCTCTCTCATTTTTCCTACAGGTGTCATAGATTGGGAAAATCAAATTCATCTCTAAGCCCTAATTTTTGGATCTCAAAATTTCCTTGTTTGACACATGTTTTTGAAATGCGGATCCCAGGAAAATGAAATTGAATCGAAAAGAACTGAGAGAGGTTTTTTCTCACAACAAACCAATATAAAAAAACCTCTTTAATTTTGTACACAGTAGTTTTTTTTTGAGAGATATGGGTCAATCTTTGAGCAGTATAGTTCCAGAAATATCTGTCATTTCCAACCAACTCACAAATTCGAATTTGAGATAGGAGAAGAGGTTATCAAATCCATCTTTTGAGGATCTGAAACTGCTTGTAAAGGCTATAAATCCTATCAATTTTATAGACTCAAGGGATTCAATTATGGGGACTTGACCATTACTATTGTATTCTTTAGATTTATGAATATATATTAGACATAAGCTTCTTTTGCCATCTTTGTTCAGACTTTCATATTCTCTCTTATCTTACTTGTATCTGAATATTATGTTCGTTGTTTATTGTTTATCTGATGTATGATAACTGTTAACTTGTCATTACATCCATAAACATATAATCTGCAAGTACTTCACTTATTTTATCTGTTCATTCATATGTACTTTGTGTATATGTTTCTGCTAGTATTATAGGTATTCTCCATACTTTCATTGTTTATTAAACCTTATGAAAACCTTTGGTTGAAAGCCTTATCTTTTTGAAAGTATTCATATATGTCTAGAGTGTGTGAGATTTTATTGAGTCATCCATCTTGATCCATTTGGTTAAAACATTGAGAAATTAGTAAGTTACTAGGCATCTCTAAGATACAACCTAGGAGAGTTTCCTGGAGTGATAATTGGTGGGAGGGAGAAAATATTGTTGGAACAATCCATCTCTGAAGGGGGATACTATATGTAGACAAAGACTCATCGTCATCCATGCACAAATACTCACTGCTTGTCGAAGACTGAGAGGAAATGAGAGATCAAAAGAATACTGCATGGTCTCTTGGAGAAGAGGGTAAGAGGTAAGGAACAATATCATGTATAGAAAAACACCGCCTCTTCCCCTGTGAACCTCCATGGAAATATCCAAGACATTATGGAATTCCCATGGTAAGTCTCAGGAGGCCATGGTTCCATCACTTAGGGTAGAGCCTCAATGGAGTCCCTAGATGAGACTAATGCTCATCAAAGGATGGAAAGGGGAAAAAAGGAAAGGGGAAACAAGGATTCTGGAAAGATGGAGTCACTAGATGGGATTCAATATTATCTCATCAAGAAGGGTAGAAAGGAAATGTCCCTTGGGTGGAGTCACCGGGAAAGTGTCGTTAGGGTTCGGAAGAGGATTCAAAATCCTCCCCGGCAGTGACGCCAAAATGTTATGGCACAAGTTGTAGGTTGGGAAAAGTTCGAACCAAAAAAAGAAAAAGTGCTATAACTTTGGCAATACTACACCCAATGTCACCTCGATGTAGGTCCCACACTTCAAGGGTGACTAGGTCACTCTAGGGAGGCGATCTCAGTGACCCTAGGGGGATTGAGACATAGATTGAGGGAAGTGGAAAATAATCCTCTAGAGGTCAATTATAAATGGATATAAAGGTAGGGAGATATGCCTTGAAAGTTAAGAAATGGCTGCCCCACAAGTATAGTGTTTTTCCAGATGAGTGTACATGCCTGAGACACAAGAAAAGACACTTTGCAACAATATATGTTAGTTGGATCAGAAATTTAATATTGCTGTCCCTAATTTGCAGCAGTAGATAACAGTATATATCAGAAAATAAATGATACTAGAATGTTGTCAATAAGTTCTAGATATCAAGTAGCAAATACAAGAGAAAGACTAGCTAAAGTCAAGATGAAAAGCCAAAATTCTAGCACAAAAGATAAGGCTGTTGTAAACAGTTGTCTGCATACAATTATATCAGACTTATGGCTGTAACATTAAATGTATTACAGAAAGAAAATCAGCCACTGGATTCTCAAAATTTTCCAAAAAGTGCACTAGGACAAGTAGAGTAAGTGTGCAAACTTTTGAGGAAAAAACAATGGTTGATAAGAGAGTTTTTAAAGCAAGTATGTTAGAGTTTCTGCAACCCTAATGGATGAAGATGAAATTTTTTAATAACATAAATAAGTATCCATTGTATGAGAATGACCTAGTGGCTATGAGGTGCCCAAGGCACAAGGAAGACAATCCACTTTTGCAATAAGTAAAAAGACCAAAAATCACGTTTCCCAATGCAATAATTTATATCTCCAATGCAACAAAAATATGACTAGTGTCTTTACTATTGGGTTAATGGAGTCACAAGGAGATTATAGAACCTACCTCATTGGGGGTGTAATCCCTTTTACTTCCTAGGGCAAGTTTCTCTAAGAAAGGGTTTAAGCTAAGAAGGTGTATGCCCTTATACTTCTCTTAGCAAACCCTTGTCAATGAGATGAAGCAATAAAATGAAGCAAAAATGGTGAAGAATATGGTGGGGGTGTATTCCCTTATACTTCCCACCTAGTTCCTAGCATAAAAATACTTGACTTGAATAAAATGATAGCAAGAGAGTAAAAACCATACCAAGATCAAGAGAGATGCTAAGACAATCCACCACAAGAGCTAGAAATAACCTTCCAAGGCTAGCACATCACTTCTTCCATTAACCATTCAAAAATTCAGCCATACACAAGTGCACAAGAGCTAAAATAGATAAGGAGGATGAAAATTTCAGACCAAGTCCTCTTGTGAGAGGAAAGTTATGATTTGAAATGAGATCTTATGATCTCCATTTATACAAAAATTAGCCAACGTGGCTTGTCCAAAAAATAAGGAGTAAAACACAATATTAGGGTTCAACAACCCTAATCTTTCCCCCTTAACACAATAATATTAAAAAAATCATTTAAAATTTCATCTTTTGCAAAAATTGAACCCTAATTAAGGATGACGTCACCCCTTTAGGAGACGTTTTTCTACTTTGAGGAGGTCGTTGGTGCTGGAGAAGGATGGAAGGGCCTCCCAAGGCCATGTGTCAAGCATCTAGATGATCTCTTCTTGGTGAAAACCCTCTTCTCCTCAAAAATTTCAAGTGCAAGTGAGTGGCACCTCACCACCAAGCCCAAACCCCCAATACCATGATGTCATGCTCAAAAGTGGGACATTTTTCCCCTCCTGGGAAAATCGTTTAGCAAGCAATGGATGGGATAGGTCATCCAAGTCATCATTAAGGTTTTCCAAGTCATCTCTCTCTCATCTGGCATGCGATCCCCTCACATCCAAATAGTGGGCTTGTAGCCCCATGGAAGCCCAAGCTAGGCTTGTTCTCCCAAAACTGTCCACCAACTAGGTCATGCAAAAAAAAATGGACACACCCTCCAAGGATCTCAAGTAATAACATCATGCTAAGTGGATCCAATCAATAAACAAGCCATCTAATCATGTGCATCAAATATTACCATATCAAACAATTAACAACTCAAAAACACTATCTGACTTGTCAAGCTTAAGTATGGGAGGGTTGAAGAGGTGTCCTATTGGGTAGATCTTGCCCCAGGTCAAGAAGAGCCTCCAGGAGGTCCCTCTCTAAGCCATGTAAAGTGTATGAGGTGGACGAGGTCAAGAATCAATGGGCATAGGTCTCATGACATACTAGGGGTGGTAGTGTTTCATTAATGGGTTCCTTTGTAGAGGGTGTGTGTTACCTTTGTCTGTAATGCATTTTTTCCAAGCCCTTTATTTGCATTTTATCTTTCTTTATTTACATTTTATTTAGCACAAGGAGAGGTTGAAGGTCACTTCGCTAGCGTGGTGACCAGATGGTGGAAATGTCACCAACAAATTTCCAATGGAAATTAGAAGGTTGGATCGTGATGAGACCCCCTTTCTCTCAACCATGCGACTGAGAGTCACCGCCCTGGTTTTGTGACCAGATAATGAAAATGGTATACCACTAGATATCCATGGGAATGATAGGTCAGCTCGTGATGAGACCTCCTATCCTTCAATCTATCTTTCAGGCTTTTCTTTGTTATATTATGGGTCCCCTTTTATTCAAAGATAAGTGTTTTGTTGATTTATTGGGTGATCCCTGGGTGAAGCATATGGAAGTTTCATACATGGATTTTATATTTTACCAAACACCAACCCCTCTGGGACTTTAGCCCCTTCTTCCCATATAATGAAGGATAACCCCTTCTTGAGTCAATACACCCTAAAATTCCAAGAGATAAGGAAACAGAGGGGAATAATGATGGAAAATGGTAAGTATGGTCAAGAATGGTATGATGGATAATTAAGGGATTTACCAGTAGCAAGCCCATTCCCAAAGAAGACCACTAGCATGGAAAAAGGCATAATGTCCAAGCACATATCATGAAATCTAGATCACTCTAAGATACAACATAATCAAATGGCTTAGGTATTGAAATTATGCTCACCATAATATTGACTTGTACATCATGGAGCAAGGCCCACTACCTTCCGGAAGCCAACTAGTGAGGTGGATGCCATATGTAAACGTGTGACCATCTGTGGTGGTGAGTGGGTTTTCCATCTGTATAAAGTGTACTATTGGTCATGTAGTCTCTCGACACTCCATATCTCCAACCTGAGGGCCTCAAGACATCATCTCCTTAGTTATCCAAAAAATGGGGATAACATATGCTGGCTCCTACTTGGGAACATGTCCTCGTCGTAGAGTGCATGAGAACCACAACATCTCTTGGTAGACCTATGTTTGCAAGTAAACATCAAAATATCAAGTGCAGGATGGCTTACTCATCATTGTTCTCATAAATTAAAACCCAATAAACTAGAAAATATAATTTTGACATTTTTTCAAAAACATTCTAAACTAAGCATAAAGTCAATATGAAAGTAGAGTAGAATGAAAATGAAATGCATCTAAACTAGTATGAGAAATCAAGATGTAAATGCAGGGAATCAAGATGACTTACCTACTTATCTGGGGCCTTGGAGCCCTGAAGATCCCTTGCTAGATGATGTCAAGTGAAGTCATACAACCAATGCAAGCATTTGATCATCTCATCAAAGTATCCCCCCTGTGCTTAATCATATAATACGACAAAGACACGTTAAGAACATAATAATCATGAGCATAAATACACATATAATTGATCATGAAATAAAACTCATGAAAATGGGTGGGAGGGAGGAAATCCTACTGGAAAGAGAAACCATCAGCCCAATCACCCCGCTTGAAAGTTTAGCCACAAGATTGATCAATCCATCTATGGAGGGGGATACTATATGTAGATGAAGGCTCATCTTCATCTGCACATAAAGACTCATTGCTTGTCGAAGATTGAGAGGAAACAAGAGATCAAAAGAATATTGCATGGTCTCTTTGAGAAGAGGGTAAGAGGTAAGGAACAGTCTCAGGTGTAGAAAAACACCGCCTCTTCCCCTGTGAACCTCCATGGAAAAATCTAAGTTTAAAATACTTCCTCTTTGAAGAATGAACCTCTGACTGCTCTGAAATGGCCATGTCTTGTTATTCCTCAAAATATGAGTACAATGGTTGGAAGTTCTCATAAAAAAATATGCATCCTCAAAAGAGTATGCACCAAAGGATGACTGAATATCACTCTGAGTATGCTCTGGCAAGTCATCCTCGAAAGGGAGGAACAAATTTGTAACCATGTCATCACCAGGATACCAAACATATGAATCATAAACGTATGAGGACCACTCCTATGATGATGAAAACTCAACCCCCTCTACTTGAGAGTTATTACCCTCAATTTCATAAATGGGATCTCTATCAATATTGAAGAAACTCACATCCCATATACGTCTCCCAACCTGTATGAAATCATCAATGTGCAGATCGACCATGTCAGAGTGGTCTTGCACAAGATCATTTGTATCATTGAGGCTAATAATTTCTTCATCCTCGTGTGCAGGAGGAAGACAAGTTTGAAAAACCTCATCCTCATCAAGTAGGAGCAAAGAAAATGATGCCTCAACATGTTGTTCTTCATCAATATTATTTTTTCTCCTCATGGGCATGCTCCTCCATCACCTCTTCATCACATGAGGCTTGATTCTTAATGTAGAGTGTTTCACATGCTCTTTTCTAGAAAGATCTATTGCATCCAAGGGTTCCTCTAACAAATATTCACTTCCAAAGTCACAGAATAAGGAGTCATCAAGATATTCAAAAGGATTATCACTTATCATGTTCTCTTCTTGATGTGCGGGAGGAACAAATGACTAGATGTCTTCATCAAATGGAAGGGTAGATATGAGCACTTCTTCTTCATCATATGTCTCGTCCAAAACTTTTTCATCGGGATATTATTCAAGCTTTCTTTCATGAGTATGTTCTTCGAGCAATTCTTCATCTACTTTATCACCATTGATGAGAAAAATTTCTTTGCAAAGAATGCGTTCGAGCTCTTGAAAAACATCTTCCAAAATTTGAGTAGTTGGCCGATAATTACTGAGAAAATATTCAATGTGTTTTATAGAAGAAGGGATACTCTTCAGATCACATAAATGTGTAAGCTAGTCCTTTTGAATTTATTCCAATGAAGATACAAAAAATTTCATTAGCACATCCTCATGTAGCACATCTAGGCTTTAAACATACTTCATATAATTGGCCACATGGGTGATTGCTAGGGCTGGATCTGAAGATTTTTTGGTCCTATCAAGATTACCAACTGAGTCTGTCTTTGACCACAGTTTGGCTCTAAGTTTCAACTGTCAAGTGTAGAATATGATTCTTTTTATAACAACCAACAATCCAAGAACTTCTTGTTGTTTTGTTACGGTTATATTTGTGATTTTGGGTGCTCTAGCATGTAGTTTTAGTAACTAGAAGTTAGCACATGCATACCAAAATAAATACAACACATCTATAGATCTTTACAGCTGAAAATAAACAAATATAAGAGACTAACACATGCATTTTTGTACACAGGTATTTTTGGTCAACATGATCCTGGATAAAAACCCCCCAGGGAAAACCATTTTGGAATATATATGTATATATGAATAAAGAAGAAGATGGAATACAAAAAGTACAATATATGATGGAACCTGATACAATAGAAACTCAATCTGAGTTGATATACAAGCCCAAAATCTCCAAGTGCGCCCCATAAAGGTGCACCCCACATACAATCTGACAAATCCACTGAAACTCCTCCAACTGCAAACTATGAGCTCAGATCTGGAAACCCTTCCACAGGAATGAATCTCTGTTGAATGAACTCCCTCTACAACTGATCTCACTGCAATATGATGGCTAGAATTCCTCCTACAACCTATGCACCCCAATCTGGCAATGTTCCCTCCACAGAAGTAGAACCTCTCTCCTAAATAAACAAGTGTAGATTATACGAGCCTCCCTCCATGAAATCTAGCACCCAAGATCAAGCATCCTCACAAAACTGACCTCATGCTCATCCTCCAAGATCTCCTCTCACAATGAAAAAAATAAGAATGAATGTCTCCTTCACCCTTTGCACCCCTCTTTGACATGCATAAGGAAACCTAATATATGAATGGTTGAGATCATCTCATCTCCCATCTAATCAATGGTTGAGATCTCCCCATAAATATATAAATCAATAACCCACTTTGGGTTAAATTTCCTATGTCAACTTTATGTCCCTAATTCACCCCCTTTGTGAATTAATAGTCACTTTAGGCCAAAAATGACTAAATTTCACTTTAGACAAAGTCAAAGTGAAATTAGGCTAAAGTACAAGGTAGAAAGTGTAATGTCCATCCCACATGTGCTAAGGAGGTCACAAGCACATGGGGAACACCTCCCAAGGTACAAAACTCAACACTCCCTCTTACTGAGGAAGGTGTTCCTCACAAAGCCCATATTGTCTCTGAAATAGACATGCTTGCCCCGTGGCAGGGCCTTGGTGAGAATATCTGCAACTTGGTCATCTGTAGATACATACTACAATTGAACTGCCCCTCTCTAAACCTAGTCATGAATGAAGTGGTACGTGATCTAAATATGCTTCGACTGGTCATGAAACACTGGATTCTTAGAGAGTTTGATACAACTCTGATTATCATAGTGAATGACATTCAATGACATCTCCTAACCAAATAACCCAACCAGCATCTTACGAAGCCAAATGGCCTCACAACTGGCTTGACTGGACACCATATACTCTGCCTCGGCTGAAATCAAAGAAACTAAATTATGCTTCCGACTGAACCAGGAAAGAAGTACTGACCCCAAACTGAAGTAGCACCCTGGGGTGATTTTCCTGTCAGCAACACATCCTGCCCAGTCTGAATCTATGTAGCCAACCAAAGTGAATCCATCTCCCTTGATATAGTCTATGTCATAGTCCATTGTCCCAACAACATATCTCAAGACTTGTTTTCCCCCAACCATGTGAACACTCCTCGGCTCAACCATGTACTGACTGAGAGTGTTCATGACAAAACAAATATCTGGTCTGGTGTTAACCAGATACATGAGCGAACCGATCAACTGCCTGTATATTGTGGCATCCACCAACTGGATATCTGAAGCACTAAGCTTCTTCTAGTTGATGATCATAGGTGTAGACATGGGTCTGCAGTCCTCCATCTGAAACCTGCTCAAAATATTTTCTGCATACTTCCCCTGCTTGAGAAATATGTGACCCTCCTCCTGCCATACCTCCATACCCAAAAAGTAGTGCATCAATCTGATATCACTCATCTCAAACTCTGATGCAAGTCCCATCTTGCACTCAGCTATGAGATCTTGGCTCCAGTAATGAATAAATCATCCACATACAAAATGAGAATGAGTGTGTCCTCACCCTTAATGATGAAATAGAGGTTCGGATCAATATCTCTCTTCTCGAAGCCCATCTGAAGAAAATAAGTATCAATGTGTGAATACCAAGCTCGGGGAGCTTGCTTCAGACCATATAGTGTCTTCCTTAGAAGACACATGTGAGTCTCCCTGTAACTCACCTTAAACCATTGTGGTTGCTCTATGTACACCTCCTCCTCAATAAATCCATTCAGAAATGTGGTTTTCACATCCATCTGGTGAATGTGCCAACCCATCTCTGCTGCTATGGAAATAATAGTCCTGATAGAAGTGTATCTCAGAACTGGTATGAAAGTATCATCATAATCGACTCCCTCAATCTGTGAGAAGCCTCACACCACAAAATGGGCCTTGTGTTTCTCCACACTGCCATCTGCAACAATCTTGGTCTTGTACAACCACCTGGAAGTCACAACTAACTTCCCCACTAGCCTTAGAATCACATCCCAGACATCATTGGACACAATGGAGTCATACTCCTCTACCATGGCCTCTCTCTAGACCTGATGGTCGACTGCCTGTGTAAAATTCTGTGGCTCAGTATCCCTGATACTCATCACTAGTGCCAAATATGCTCCCAATCTAACTGATGGCCTGCTCTCTCTGATCTGGCTCTTGGGATCCCCTACATTCTCCCTGGCCTCCTTCAAGGTCTCCTCTTACCTAAAGAGGTCAACGGATAAGTAAGTTATCTCTACCCAAGAGTGACTGCCTTAGGACTTGTCTCAACACTCTAAGATCCTCAAGTCTGTGCTCTCTCTAAAGTATGTGCCCCATCTAACTGAACATGCTCTGACTGTGACCCTGAAGTTGTGCATGGTGAACCTGTCACCCCTGATACTAGTGTACTCGAAATCTGACGGTGTGCTCCCTCTGAGACTACAATCAATGACTCTGCATCATCCTCAACTCCAACTCTCGACTCAAGAGATCTCACAAAATCCCTATCATCCTCAAATATGACATCTCTTCTCACCACCACTCTCCTAAGCGGTGGAATGTAGATGTGATAGGCTTTCGACACCTCTGAGTATCCAACTAGAATTCCCTGCTGGGATGTGGTGTCTAGATTTGTCCTCCTCTTCGAGGGGACATGAGAGAAAGTCAAGCACCCAAAGATCTTGATGTGATCGACATCGGGCCTCCTACCATTGAAGGCCTCCTCAAGATTCAGCTTCCCCAATCTCCTGTGGGACTCCCCAATCTCTTGTGGGGGCTCCTGTTCTGTAGGTAAACTGCAGTAGCACATGCCTCTACCCATAAGTAAAAAGGAAAACTCTGATCAAGCATCATGGATCTCGTTGCACTGATAATGGCCTGGTTCTTCCTCTCAACAACTGTTATTGGACAAATCAGTAGGTGAGAACACTAACAGATCTCCCTAGATCCACCTGGATCTAGAACAAAACAGGACAGAACATGACTCTTTCCCTAAATTGTAGTCATTGAATCTACTTAAGAGAAGGAATAAGTGACATGCCTTGATATCGCTTCCTTAGGTCTCTCTTGTTCCTGCTTCGCTCCAGTGCTCTTGTGACGTCAAGTCCAAGACAACACAAACCAACCAAAGTGAAGATAGCAAAGTATATTCAATGTCAACTTATGCATATGATCAAGGAGTTATGCTATAAAATAAGAGTAATTTTATGGGAAAGGGACATGTTGTTGTATTGTATTAAATGAAAGTAGAAGATACAACCTGATCTCCTTGATGTCACAAGCTTCCTTTCAATGACCCTTGGTTCCAACACACACACTTGCTCTGTACTAGCATGAAGAAGATCCAATTCCGCTTGATAGACCAAATAGAGTCTTCAAGCTTCTGTCCAAGCAGGGTTCTTCACACAATTTTTTCACCAATTCTTCATTCAATCTTTCTTAACCTTTTCCATGAGAAACCTTTCAATATATAGGAGAAGGAGAGATGGTTACATATATGAGGATGATCCCACCAAATATGAGAAGTCAGTAGAATGACAACCATATGAATGCCAACTCATTTTCTAGAAGATCCCCTTCTAGAACCTTCATGACCTCTTCTTCTTTCCAAGCTTAAAAACAGGTTCACACCCTATATATGGAGCAGACTGCAAGAAGTTCTCACCCTAAGTGTGGGTGGCCTACGAGAATGAAGGATTCTCGCACTCTAGACCATAGGTAGCCTGTGAGCTCATCTTAAAAATATGTTTCTGGAAGAAGACATGAGCCACTTTTATCAGGCATCACCAGAGTGATCACCAGAGTGACCAAAATCATGTGTAACAAAAACCCCTTTCTATTGGGGGTTGTAAGGTATGGTCATCTATCTTCTAATGCCATGTTGTGCATATAAGTCTACAAACTGTCTCGAGGAATACTCTCCCCCGTTATTCGACCGCAAGACTTTGATCTTCTTTCCCGATTGGTTCTCCACAAGAGCTATGAACTCTTGGAACCATGTGAATACCTCACTCTTGGCCTTCAGGAAATAGATCCAAGTCTTCCTCCAGTAGTCATCAATGAATGTGAGATAGTACTCACAAACACTCAAGGACCTCCAAGTCATGGTCCCACACACATCCGTGTGTACTAAATCTAGTATCCCAACTGACCTGGTGTCACTGCTGGGGAATAATGCCTCGGTACAATTACCAAACACACGCCCTCTACACACATCCTGATGCTCAATACTGATCTGTGGCACTCTGGTCACAACATCTATCAGTCCTCCAAGAGCCCCATGATGTAGGTGGGCCATCCTGCAATGCAATAACTCACATATCTGTCTTCTGCTGTTGCTACTCGGTGCCAATGCATGAAGTGGCTGAAAAATCAATCTAAACAGTTTCCCATCCCTCACTCCAATCACCTATCCTAAGGCAAGTGAAGACCCTCGAGGATGAATCAGTACCTCGGTTCCTTTGAATGTCACCTCAAGACCTCTATCCTGGAGGGTGGAAACTGAAATCAAATTCTTCTTCATCCCAGGGACATAAAGAATGTCCATGAATGATATAGGTGGCATGCCATCTCTCTGAAAGGAAACTATGCCAACCCCTGCAACTTTGATCACTTTTTCATCTCCAAGAGAAATCTCAATCCTAACCTCGGTGTCTTTGAGATTAGAAAAATGCTCTCGAAGTTCAGTGATATGGCTCGAAGCCTGCTATACATATACCAGATACTAGGTGCCATCTCAACTGAAGTGCAACATATGAGGAAAGCACACTCTCTTTGAAAATGTGTCTGGAAATCTATCTCCTCTGCTATAGCTGCGGTACCACCCTTCTTCTTCTTCCTGTTCGGGCACTGTCCAACATAGTGCCCAAACTTCTTACAAACAAAGAACTTCACTTTGCTCATATCTCTCCTCTGACCACTGCCCTGACCACTACTGCTCTCTCCTCCTCCACTCCCCTGTGGTGGGGCCCCAAACTTGGGACCCTGTCGACCCCCATGACTGACCTTCTTCTTTCCCTTTGTCCAAAGAGCAATATCCTCCTCACCTTGACCAATCTGTTGCTACCACTGTCCAGAATCCTCGAATGCAAGCCTAATATCCTCCTAGATGAAGTCATCCCACATCCTCTCCCATGTAGGCATGACCTCCTTGGAAACTATGCCATGTACAAATGGACCCCATGGTTTGGTGAAGCTATTCATAGCGTGCCTCACCAAAGAGTTAGGATCAACAACCTCTCCGATGGCTCCAAGATCGTCTCTGATCTAAGTGCAATGACCAAGGAATGAAGTTACCGATTCATCCTTGAGCATGCGAATGCCCCTGAGTCGGTCATGAAGAACCATCTTCTGGTTCTCATTGGAGCTCTCATACAACTTGCATAGATATGCCCACATCTCATATGCACAAGTCTTCCCCGTCAAATGGGGTATGATATGGTCATGAACTACATCAAAAATAGTTCTCTTCGCCTTGTTTTTCCTTTTCCTGAACTCTCCCACCAATACGGGAGAAGTGATAAGAATGGGGGGAACAACTGCGTCAACTATATCCCATAGCTCAAGGTCCTCTAAGATGAATATCATCCTCACCTTCCAAGGTGACCAATTGCTAGCCCCTGCTAGCCTGTCCTCAACTCGCATTTGAGATGCTAACATCTTTGCCAAACTGCAATCCCCAATTGATCCTCACACTTCCAAGGAAAACACTGTCTCACTCCTGTCAACACACGTGTGAAAAGAGACAAGTGTAATCTGACCTCACTCCTAACAAAGTAGGTGTGAAAAGAGGTCAAGTCAAATCAGCCTCACTCCTACTGCGTAGGTATGAAAAGAGACTGATGACAAGTGTCCAAAACTGCCAACTGTCCTCTGCAAAAATCTGCCCTCTAACAACCACTGAATGAGTCAATGGTTGTCCTAAAAAATCTGCCAAGAAGATGTATATGACAGCCAACAAAATGTTTTCCCAACTGCTCAAAATTTCAGCCACCTTAGCTTTGATACCATGAAGATTTTTTGGTCCTATCGGGATTGCCAATTGGGTCTGTCTTTGACCACGGTTTGGCTCTAAGTTTCAACTGTCAAGTGTAGAATATGTTGTTGTTTTATAACAGCCAACATTCCAAGAACTTCTTGCTGAATTGTTACGGTTATATTTGCGATTTTGGGTGCTCTAGCATGTAGTTTTAGTAACCAGAAGTTAGCACATGCATACCAAAATAAATACAACACACCTATAGATCTTTACAGTTGAAAATAAACAGATCTAAGAGACTAACACATGCATTTTTGTAGACAAGTATTTTTGGTCAACATGACCCCGGATAAAACCCCCCTGGGGAAAACCAATTTGGAATATATATGTATATATGAGGAAAGCAGAAGATGGAATATAAAAAGTACAATATATGATGGAACCTAATACAATAGCAATTCGATTTGAGTTGATATACAAGCCCAAAACCTCCAAGTGTGCCCTAGAAAGGTGTGCCCCACATACAAGCTGGCAAATCCATTTAAACTACTCCAACTGTAAACTGTGAGCTCATATCTGGAAACCCCTCCACAGGAATGAATTTCTATTGAATGTTCTCCCTCTGCAACTGATCTCACTGCAATCTGATGGCTAGAAGTCCTCCTACAACTGATGTGCCCTAATCTGGCAATGTGTCCACAAAAGTAGAACCTCTCTCCTAAATAAACAAGGGTATATGATGCAAGCCTCCCTCCATGAAAGCTAGCACCCAAGCTCAAGCATCCTCACAAAACTGACCTCATGCTATCCTCCTAGAGCTCCTCTCACAATGAACAAAAGAAGAATGAATGCCTCCTTCACCCTTTGCGCCCCTCTTTGACATGCATAAGGAAACCTAAGATATGAATGGTGGAGATCATCTCATCTCCCATCTAATCAATGGTTGAAATCTCCCCATAAATATCTAAATCAATAACCCAATTTGGGTTAAGTTTCCTATGTCAAATTTATGTCTCTAATTCACCCCCTTTGTGAATTAATAGTCACTTTTAGGCCAAAAATGACTAAATTTCACTTTAGACAAAGTTAAAGTGAAATTAGACAAAAGTACAAGGTACAAAGTGTAATGTCCATCCCACATGTGCTAAGGAGGTCACAAGCACATGGGGAACACCTCCCAAGCTACAAAACTCAACATGATCATTGTCAAATCCATTCTGTTGGACAATGGTTTGGATAGCCAGGGACATTCTGAACATTAAGAGAAGGATACACATTATGGAATGCCCATGGTAAGTCCCATGAGGCCATGGTTCCATTACTTAGGGTAGAGCCTCAATGGTGTCCCCAGATGAGACTAATGCTCATCAAAGGATGGAAAGGGGAAAAAAGGGAAGGGAAAAGAAGGATTATGGGAAGGTGGAGTCACCAGATGAGCTTCAAGATGAGCTCATCAAGACGGGTGGAAATGGAGTGTCCCTTGGGTGGAGTCACCAGGAAAGCTAAGGGAAAGGCTTTGGGATAGATTACCAAAGTGTCATTAGGGTTTGAAAGAGGATTCAAAATCCTCCTCGACAGTGGTGCCAAAATATTATGGCACAAGTTGTAGGTTGGGAAAATCCTGACCCAACCAAGGAACATATGTCACCTCAATGTAGGTCCTGAACTTCAAGGGTGACTAGGTCACTCTAGGGAGGCGATCTCGGTGACCCTAGGGGGATTGAGATAGAGATGGAGGGAAGTGGAAACGAATCTCCTAGAGGTCAATTCTAAATGGAAATAAAGGTAGGGAGATATTCCTTTCAAGTTAATAAATGACTTCCCCACAAGTATAGTTCTTTTTCGAATGAGTGTACCTTCCCGAGACACAAGAAAACACACTTTGCAACAATATATGTTAGTTGGATCAGAAATTTAAGCTTGTTGTCCCTAATTTTCTGTAGTATATAACAATATATATCATCAAATAAATGATACTATAAGCTGCTCAATAAGTGCTAGATATCAAGTAGAAAATATAAGAGAAAGACTAGCTAAACTCAAGATGAAAATCCAAAGTTCTAGCACAAAAGATAAGGTTGTTGTAAAAAGTTGTCGATAGTAAATTACATCATCCTTATGGATGTAACATTCAATGTATTACATAAATAAAATCAGGCACTGGAATCTTCTCAAAAGTTTCCAAAACATGCACTAGGACAAGTAGAGAAGTGTGCAAACTTTTGAGGAAAAAACAATGGTTGATAAGAGAGTTTTTAAAGCAAGTATGTTAAGGTTTCTGCAGCCCTAATGGCTGAAGATTAAAATTTGTAACATAAGCGATAAGTAGCCCTTGGATGAGGATGCCCTAGTGGCTGTGAGTTTCCCAAGGCACAAGGAAGACAATCCACTTTTGCAAGAAGTAAAAAGACCGAAATTCACGTTTCCCAATGCAATAATTTATATCTCCAATGCAACAAAAATATGACTAGTGTCTTTACTATTGGGTTAATGGAGTCACAAGGATCTTAGATAAGCTACCTCCTTGGGGGTGTAAGCCCTTTTACTTCCCAAGGAAAATTTCTCTAATCTAGGGTTTAAGCTAAGAGGGTGTATGCCCTTATACTTCTCTTAGCAAACCCTTGTCAAGGAGATGAAGCAATAAAATGAAGAAAAAATAGTGAATACTATGGTGGGGGTGTATGCATTTATAATTCCCACCTAGTTTTTAGCATAACAATACTTGACTTGAATAAAATGATAGCAATAGAGTAAAAACCATACCAAGATCAAAAGAGATGCTAAGACAATCCACCACAAGATCTAGAAAATAACCTTCCAAGGCTAGCGCATCACTTCTTCCATTAACCATTGAAACATTCAGCCATACACAAGTGCACAAGAGCTAAAATAGCTAAGGAGGCCGAAAATTTCAGACCAAGTCCTCTTGTGAGAGGAAAGTTATGATTTGAAATGAGATCTTATGATCTCCATTTATGCAAAAATTATCCAACATGGCTTGTCCACAAAATAAGGAGTAAAACACAATATTAGGGGTCAACAACCCTAATATTTCCCCCTTAACACAATAATATTAAACAATTCACTTAAAATTTAATCTTTTTAACAAATTAAACCCTAATTAAGGATGATGTCACCCCTTTAGGGGATGTTTTTCCACTTTGAGGAGGTTTTTGGTGCTGGAGAAGGATGGAAGGGCCCCCCAATACCATGTGTCAAACATCTAGATGATCTCTTCTTGGTGAAATACCTCTTCTCCTACAAACATTAAAGTGAAAGTGAGTGACACCTCACCACCAAGCCCAAACCCCCAATACATGACGTCATGCTCAAAAGTGGGATGTTTTTCCCCTCCTGCAAAAATTGTTTAGCAAACAATGGGTGGGCTAGGTCATCCAAGTCATCATCAAGTCCATCCAAGTCATATCCTCTCATATGGCATGCGGCCCCCTGACATCTAACCTATGGGTTTGTAGCCCCATGGAACCCCAAGCTAGGCTTATTCTCCCAAAATTGTCCACCAACTAGGCTTGCAAAAACAAATGGTCCAATAATATCAAGTCATAAAATCATGATAAGTGGATCCAATCAATAAACAAGCCATCTAAGGATGTGCATCAAATATTACCATATCAAACAATTAACAACTCAATGACACTATGCGACTTTTTAAGATTAAGTATGGGAAGGTTGAAGAGGTGTCCTATTGGGTAGATCTTTCCCTGGGTCAAGGAGATCCTCTAGGAGGTCCCTCTCTAAGCCATGTAAAGTGTATGAGCTATATGGGGTTAAGACTCAATGGGCATAGGGCTCATGACATACTAGGGGTGGTAGTGTCTCATTCACGGGTGCCTTTGTAGAGGGTGTGTGGTACCTTTGTCCACAATGCATTTTTTCTTTGCCCTTTATTTTTCTTTTATCTTTATTTCTTTATATTTTCCTTAACACAAGGAGAGGTTGAAGGTCATTTCTCTGGTGTGGTGACCAGATGGTGGCAATGCCACCCACAAATGCCTAATGGAAATGAGAAGGTTGGCTTGTGATGAGACCCCCTTTCTCCCAGCCATGCAACTAAGAGTCATTGCCCTGGTTTGGTGACCAAATAATGACAATGTCATAGCACTATATATCCATGGACATGATAGGTTGAGTCGTGATGATACCTCTTATCCTTCAATCTACCTTTCAGGCATTTCTTTGTTATATTATGGGTTCCCTTTTATTCAAAGATAAGTGTTTTATTGCTTTCTTGGGTGATCCCTGGGCGAAGCATCTGGAAGGTTCATACATGGATTTTATCTTTTACCCAACACCAACTCCTCTGGGCCTTTATCCCCTTCTTCCCATACAATGAGGGACAACCCCTTCTTGGGTCAATACACCCTAAAATCCCAAGAGATAAGGAAACAAAGGGGAATAATGATGGAAAATGGTAAGTATGGTCGGGAATGGTACAATGTCTAATTAAGGTATTTCCCAGTAGCAAACCCATTCCTAAAGAATACCACTTACTAGGGAAAAATGTCAACCACCAAGGTGAAGAAAGGCTAAAGGCATAACGTCCAATCACATATCATGAAATCTAGAGCAATCTAATATATTGCATAATCAAATGGCTTAGGTATTGAAATGATGCTCACTATAATACTGACTTGTACCTCATGGATCAAGGCCTATTGCCTTCTGGAAGCCAACTCGTGTGGTGGATTCCATCTGTAAACATGTGACCATCTGTGGTGGTGAGTGGGTTTTCCATCTGTGCAAAGTGTACTGTTGGTCATGTAGTCTCTCGACACTCCATATCTGCAACCTGGGGACCTCAAGACATCATATCCTTAGTTATCCACAAAATGGGGATAACAAGACCCTCATCCATATCATTTTTCCAACCCAACCATGCTCTTGTATTGGTAAAAACAACCCTCTAACTGACCAACGAAATAAAAAAAACAACCATTCTAAACTTGAGGTGACCTAGCTCTACCCTTTAGCAGTCAGGTGCAAACTTTAGTACCAACATTTCCATTCACTAAATGGGGAATTGATTTCACTACATGCCACCCAACCTATGCTAGGGGTCATCATTATATCAATATGGTGGTAGACTACTTCACTAAGTGATTCAAAGCCATGCCAACATTTAGTAATGATGGGGAAATGATGACACTTTTCATTTTCAACCAAATTGTTGCTAGGTTTGGTATATCGAAAGAGATTTTCACGGACCATGGTAATCACTTTCAAAGTAATATGATTACTGAGTTAACATAAAATATAGGGTTTAAGAAAGGACATTTGTCACCCTATTATCCACAAGTGAATGGTCAAGTGAAGGCTGTCAATAAGTCTCTTAAAACTATTCTCCAATGGACAATCAATTTGGCCAAGTAGAATTTTCATTGGATGTTATATTCAATACTTTGGGCATATCGAACTTCCGTCATGATTTCTATAGGTTTCTCTCCTTTCCAACTTGTTTACGGGTTGGAGGCAGTCTTTCCTATAGAGTGTCATATTTCTTCTCTCAAGTTGGCATTGGAACTACTTGTCAGTGTTTCATGGAAACATGCATAAGAGACCTAGCTAAAGCATACACAAACAAAATTTATCAAGAAAAGGAAGAGAGATACACAATGAAGAATGAGAATCAATGTATATCATAATATTATCAATGAGTGAGTGATCTTCACTCATATAGGCAATGCCATCCTATAATTAGGAATGCATGCATAATAGTGATGGTCTAAGATTAGAAAGTCTAAAATAGAACTAGTCAGTTAACTCCCACTGAACTAGTGTGACGAAAATAGAAATTTCTCCAACACCCCCCCTAAACATCACTATGGAGTAAAAAATGAGTCCCGACTACTAGGACATTTTAGGTAGTCATGTAAAATGAAACTAATGAACACTGAATAAAAATGAGGAAAGAGGGAAATCCACGTGGGAATAAAAGCCCCCCTCAAAGGACAATGTATCAAAAGAAGAAAAGGAATTTGCTAGGCAACTGTGTTCTTCACTGCAAGATGATCCCACAAAGTTGAAAAATTCTGCTCAGTGAATGTCTTGGTGAAGATGTCAACAGTTTGTTTAGAGGAAGGACATAACTGCAAATCAATGATCATATCATGTACTAAATCTCTGATGAAATGCATGTGGACCTCAATGTGTTTGGTTCGCTGTCGTTGTACTGGATCTCTGCAAAATATCAATGTACTCTGATTGTCACACCATATGATAGTCGGACAGTGAAACTGGATACCAATATCAGTAAGAAAGTGTTGAAGCCAAAGTGTTTGAATGACATAGTTGACTACTCCTCTGTACTCGGCCTCTGTGGAAGATAAAGAAATGGATGATTCCTTTTACTTGGCCAACAAATTGGGCCTGACCCCAAACTGAGAGTGTACCCAGACGTGGACTTGCGATCTGTGCTATCACCAGCCCAATATGAATCTGTGAAGCCTATGAGATCTAATGCACAACCAGTTGCATAGTGAATCCCGTAACTCATGGTGCCTTGAACATATCTGAGGATGCACTTGGAAGAATTCCAGTGCAGATCATGGGGTTCCTGCATGTATCTGGAAACTTCTCCTACTGCATATGAGATATCTGGATGGGTGTGGGTGAGATACAGAAGACTCCCTACCAACTGTCGATACAAAGTGTTGTCCACTAATGGTGTATCCCTGCCATCCTCAAGTCTGATCCCAGATAAGAAGGGTGTAGGTGCATACTTACAGTCTGTCATGTGGAATCTATCCAGAAGATCCCTGACATACTTATCCTAAGAAAGCTTGATGCCGAAAGCATCCTGACTGATCTCAATACTAAGAAAGAAGTGTAGTGGACCCATGTCCATCATAGAGAACCTGTCATGCAAAATATCTTTGACCAAAGAAATGGTTGAAGCCGAGCTACCACTGATCAAAAGATTATCAACATAGAGTACTAATATCATCACAAAGTCAATAGTCCTCAACATGTAAACATTGGAATCGGATTTATATATAACAAAATCATGTGAAATCAAGTAAGAATTCATCTTTTCATACCATGCTCTAGGTTCCTTCTTGAGGCCATAAAGAGTCTTCTTCAGTCTACATACTAAAGATGAGTTATGAATGAACCCTTGTGGATGCTCTATTTATATCTCCTATGAAAGGTCACCATGAATAAAACCATTCTTCACATCCATCTGGTGAACTTCCCATTCGTTGGCTGCTGCAATGGCTAGAGCCAAGCGAATGGAGTCCATCTTTTCTACAGGAGAAAATGTCTCATCATAATCTATCCCATGAATCTGTTGAAATCCTTTTGCAACTAATATGGCCTTGTACCTTCTCACCTAACCATATGATGCTCTCTTGGTCCTGTATACCCATTTTCATTTGACAAGTTTCCTCCCTGGTAGAAGTGGAACCGGATCGCAAGTCCGATTCTATAGGAGAGAGTCACGATCCTCCTGCATGGTTGCTTCCCATAATGGATTACCAATAGCCTCACTGTAGGTGTGTGGATCAAAATATTGAACCATATAGAAATGCATGGGCATCACTGGTTCAGAAGCTGAAAGTACATGCAAAGGATCCACATGCTGAGATCGAGTCCTCCTCGAATCCAATGGATCCCCTACAAGGTTGCCTGCTGCTTGAAGTGTGGACTGTGCCCACTTGGGCATTTGCTGAAGCTCTAACATTGTCTCCTCATTTGGTTGTACTACCTGCTCATCTGCATGTACAAAATCCTCTGAATCTGTGTCTGAATATGTAGCATCTGAGTGTGTGGAATCATCATCTCTGATGTCTATAACTGATGGAAGCACATGAGTCTCTGCATGTTGCACTGGAGGTGCATGCAAAGGACTCTCCTCAAACTGAACAGTGTGCTCAAATATGTGCTAGTTTATAGAGGGATCAATCAATCTCTACCCCTTCACATCATCTGTGTATCCCACAAAGATGCAAGGTGTGCTTTGTGGATCTAAGGCTTTCCTCTTTTCAAAAGGAATATGGGCCTATGCTCTAGATCCAAAGATGCAAAAGTGTGTGACATCTGGTTTGTCACCTGTCCAAGCCTCAAAAGGTGCCCTATCCTCAACAGATCTGTGAGGCGATCTATTCTGTATGTAAGTAACATAGTTAAGTGCCTCAACCCAAATCTTGGAAGGAAGTGATATTCAATGCAACATTCAACTGGTCATCTCCTTGAGAGACCTATTCTTCCTTTCAACAACTCCATTTTGTTGTGGAGTGTATGGAACTGTATGTTGCAACTGGATACCAGCTTCATGACAAATATTCTGAACATATTTATTGATATACTCCCCCCCATTGCCTATATGAAGGATCTTGATTTTATTCCCAGTTTGTGTCTCTACTAGAGCTTTGAAGTCTTTGAGATGCTAAAAAACTTCAGACTTTTGTTTGCGAAAATAAACCCAGGTATAGCATGAGTAATAATCAATAAATGTAAGAATGTACCTTGCTTTGCTGATGGACAAATGTGGAAATGAACCCATGATATCACTGTGAACAAGATCCAAGGAAGAGGAGGCTCTCCATGCCTTCCCATTTTCAAATTTCTCTTCAGGATGCTTGCCAAGAATGCATCCTTCACAAACCCCTTTAGAAAATTGAATTTCTGGAAAGCCTTTGACCATTCCTTTCTTGGAAAGTCGTTGCATGTGTTACCCATGATTTTGGTCATCATGATGGTGTATTGATGATGGTGTACTCAGGCGCCTCGTAAGAACTTTCTTCTGAGAAAATTGACATTCATCTCTTCCCAGAAAACATACTTTTGAAGAGAGTTTGCAGGTTGCTAATATACCAGGGTGCGAGAATGACCCATTCTCGTAGGTTTCCTTAAGCTAGGGTGCGAACTTCTCACACTGTGCTACATAGCTAGGGTGCGAACTTATTCTAAGTCTTGGAAACAAATGAATTCTCTATGGTTCTAGAAGGGAATCTTCTAGAAGAATGGGTTGGCATTCGAATGGTTATCCTTTTATTGGTTTCCCTGATATTGTGGGATCATTCTTATCTAAGTAACCATCTCATTCTCTTCTATATATTGATGGAATTCTCATGGAAAAGGTTAAGCAAGATTCATTGGAGAATTGGTGAAAGAATTGTGTGAAGGACTTAGCTTGAACAGGAGCTTGGAGACTCTAGCAAGTCTATCAAGAGGATTTGATCTTATTCATACAAGAATTGAGTAAGTGTGTGTGTTGGAGCCAAGAGCCACTGAAAGGAAGCTTGCGACATCAAGGCGATTAGGTTGTAATCTTCTACTTTCAATTAATATGATACAGTGGCATGTCCTTTTCCCATAAAGATATTCTCACTTTATTGTGTAATTCCTTGATCATACACATAAGTTGACATTGAATATATTTTTCTATCTTCACTTTGGTTGGTTTATGTTAACTTGGTCTTGACTTCACGAGAGCACTGGAGCGAAGCGGGAGCAACAGAGACCCTAGGAAGCGATACAAAGGTATGTTACTTGTTCCTCCCTACTAGCTAATTCAATGGTCAAAACTTAGGGAAAGAGTCATGTCCTGTCCTGTTTTGTTCTAGATCTAGGTGGATCTGTTAGTGTCCGCACCTACCGATTAGTCCGATAACAAAATTGGCGACTCCACTGGGGATATAACCCGTTTTCTTTGTGGTTTTTGGTATTTTTCCTTGGCCATTTGCTCTTGCCTTACCTTTCTCCATTCATATCAATCTCTGAGTCTTCAGGATACCCTGATAGACCCTCTGGGTCCAGAGGCCTCTTCAAATTTTGTGTCTTTCTCCAAAAATTTGATTAGTTTCAGACATTCTCGCACTGTACTCCACAAAGGCCTACAAGAATATGTTGAGTTAGCACCCTGCTTTTAGGTTCAGTGTGAGGTTCTCACACTCTGCTCAAAGCTCACCTGCGAGAATCACCTATTCTTGCACTGTGTCATACTCTCAGCCTGCGAACCCATTTTTTCAAAATTTTGGCTTTAAGACTTTTGCATGATCAACTACCCAGATCAGTATAGGTGCCTAACCAGAGTGTTTTGGACTATTGGTTGATGTTTTCTTGTCTTCGTTCTTGTGCATGAACAGTCTTTGGAAATAAAGACTCTTCCTCTCCATTTTTCTTGACTTTCGTTTCTTGACTTTTCTCTGCAAAGATATACTCTCTGATTTTGGAATCTGAGTGTGATTGTTTGGTTAAGAACCGGTGATCGGTTGAAAGTTGAGCTTCTTTGTCTTTATCATTTGCTCAGTGTTTGAAAACTCATTTTTCTCATGCAATTGACAAGACAGGTTTGGTTTGCTCGTTATTTTTGTTTCCATTGAAAGATTGGTTTGGGATTTTATCTATTGCTTATTCATTAGTTTTTTATTTTTCTACACTCTCACCATCATGGTGTAAGTCCTTTTTGAAAAGTGAACAAACGTTTTTCTTTTAAAAACATTTTCATATTCGAAAGTATTGAAAATCAATTGTTGAAATTATTGAAAAAGAAACAATAGAGAATTGTTATTTTTGCGTGATTTGTTGCAATTGCATTTTAAAGTAAATTGTGTCTTGTAGTTCAAGTTTGATCCGAAAAACTTCTCTTTCCCTCCCATACATAGGATTCATTGAATGAAAATTGCTATATTTCATTCTTATCCATGCATCGTTGGGTCAGAGTCTTATACAACATCAGTTTCGTCTCCGCTTCCTTTGAGTAACAACAACTCTTAATAACACTGCGCAATCATAAAATTTAACTAAGAACTCTTTTCTAGGGCTCTATTACGCCAACATTTAGCTAGGCTAGCTCTTTGGAATAGGCAGAGAGATACACTCTCCAAAGCACAAAACACACAATAGCATCTTGTGTTAAGGAGTGTTAAATTCCATTTACAACATCTTGTCCTGGGAAGCCCTTCTCACACAAGGGTCAAACACGAGGTTGCATTGATATTGACAGAGTTACTCACCCTGCTTTGTTGATATCGGTGTAGAGATTGCACGTATTATGGGGGTCACTTGGAGGTATACCCACAATGATGAGTGGAAGCCTTTTGAGTTGATTTCGGGCTAGATACCTTGCCCTTGCATGTGGATCGGACTGTCGACTGTCCCCCCAGGCTTTATTGTTGTCGGTGGTAACCTTAGTGGCCTATCTTTCTAGGGTCTTACACAAGGTGACTATGAAGAGGAAATTCTTCACGGTACTTGGAATCGACGTTGACCAAACTCACTCAGGATCCTTGGAGGGTATACCCACGATTATGTGTGGGAGCTTGCACCAGGGTGTAAGTCCATTAAGGAGGTCGTTAGCGTAACTTTTCCACCCTAGCCCATCCCCTTCTCATCTCGTTGTTGCGACGTTGGATTTCATCACCAACTAGTGGCTTCGAAATTAGAAGGTATTGTTTTCTTGATGTCGCTTCCTAGATTTTGTTTACTAGCGCGTGTTGTTTGTTTACCAAAGTTGATTATACAATTTTCTTCGTGAAGTTTGTCACTCGGTTACAATAGCTCCTCCACATTGTTCACATAGAATGCAGGGTTTATCTCCAAAGCATCTGGAAGGTTCTCAACCCTTGCCTACAAGTTCACCTGAGGGCTCTCCTCAGTGGAGTGAAGTCCCAGACGTCACCACACCACAAGTGGAACGAACTGACTCTCTTGAACATTTCCGAATCACCAATACTCGAGAGGACTTTTGACTTCACCCCAATTCTAAGCGACCATTTATGCGACTGAATTCTTCTGGAGACTTAGTTGTTACATCTTCTGGATCACCAGTTGGACCCTTTCCAGGCATTGAAGGCCAAGATATTTTTTGGTCTGCGGGTATTTTTCGACGGGACCTTTTTGGTCCAGGCTCACCTGTGATTTCCGAAATCACCCCACCTATGATCTCCAAAATCTCTAGTCCAGAGACAGTACTGTTTACTACCGCCTATCACTTTACTGTCCCTATCGAAATGGCCCATCACACAGATACTACGAGTGTTACAACCGGGTTTACTGCGATTAGTCTCGTTCCCATCAACACACCATGAACGCCCAATGTCACTTTGACACTACCACCTGAATATCGTGCATTGAATGCTTCAATTCCCACTCCTACGCAAACCCCATCCAACTCTCCTGGTGGTCCTTCTTCTTCTGGGCACTCTCTTCCCAGTTTTATTCCGACACTCCCTCAATTTCCTTTTGGAGGGCCTTCCTTGTCTTCTACTGGCAGTGTTAATCCTAGTGGCACTATTCCATCATTCACACCAAATTACCAGATTCTTGTCGATGGACAATTTCACCAAGGTGGCATGACTCAACCCTCTCTCAGCGGGTAAATTTCTATTGAAACACAACCCCCAATTGGAACACTGCCCCCAATTGGAACACCACCTTCGATAGGAGGATTGACCCCACCTCATGGACAAAACATACCTCTGTCCTTGGCCCAGTATTGGCATCAGTTGATACAACATCCTCCTCAATCGACTGGGGGGCAGAAGTTTCCAGATGTATCCGTAATACCCCCTAGTATGGGCCAACCATATCCAGGTTCATTCAATCCTATTTGGGGCTTGACTACTCAAACTCATGTCCCTATTCCAGGGTACAATTCCATGAGTTACTATCCTCTTCAACCACTACCAAATCTGTCTGGGTCTTCACATTATATGCAGACTGCTTATGGTCCTACTGGTTTGCCGATGGGGCTTCCTCCCCAAAGCCACCAGTACCCACAGGTGAATTGATAGTTACCCTTTTGGCCACTTTGGATCTTCCGGATTTGTCAAGGATTTTAAATGATCCAATTCGTCACTCTCCCCAATGGCCTGCTATACCAGCCAAGCTACCATCGGACATTCTTAAATTTGACGGCAAAGCGGGAGAGGACCCGAACAATCACATTATGACTTTTCACTATGGTGCTCATCCAACTCGTTGATGGATGACTCTATTCGTTTATGTCTTTTTCAACAAACCCTCACAGGTTCTGCTGTGAAGTGGTATATAGAATTTCCATGAGGTTTCTTCTCTGACTTCAACACCCTAGCTATGGCTTTCCTCACACACTACCAGTTATCGATTCGTTATGACACGGGGACTGAGATTTTGACTTCTTTCAAACAAAACAAAGCCACTCATATATCTGATCACATTCATGAGTGGTGACAGAGACGACGTCTCATTAAAATTGAACTCCCCGATCAGTTGCTGGCAGAATGGTTCACGAAATCATTTGTAAATGACATCGGTCATGACATCGCCATGGGTGGAGTAGTCACGGAAGAACAGACCATAATTCGTGCTAATATCTTGACCTCGTTTACTCGCAAACGGGAACCCTCTATGATTTACTACCTGACTTACCTCGTCCTTCTACTTCTGCCACTTCAACTACTCCAGCTGCTTCACATGCAGCCGACGATGTGATTGGCACTTTCTAGGCACAACCACATTCCGCCTCAAGCGCAAACCCCAAACCTGCTTCTTCTAATGTTCAAAATGCTCCGTCTCCTGCCCCTCCCACTGGCAAGACTTCTGAGGTAAATGCAGTTCAATCTATCCCAGCCGGTAAAAACAAATCCAAAAAGGGAAGGGGTAAGAATAAGGAGGACAAAAATACTTCTCAAGTAGAGCAAACCAAAACTACCCCTGTTGACGATTGGGATAAGCGCAAACCTTGATACCCTTGTCTTATCTGTGGTGATGATCACTACACAAAGGATTGTCCACGACGTGCCGAGGTCACTAAGTTCCTTCAAGGAGCTCCAAAACCACCTGCTCCAGCCGTTTTGTCCCAACCCTTCCTGTCTCAACAACAGGCTCAGTTTGTCATTCATGACCAACCCTCATCTTCTACTACATCCTATGTACTGGCGATTCAAAGAAAAGTGACATTGCACTCACTACTCGAGCCAAAGATTATTCTCCCTCTGAAGAGAAGGTTGATGATCTACCTCCTTCCTTGGTACATCCCTCTCCCTCGACTCCACCTACCAATGGTCCTCTTCATCTCGAACGACCGAGCCTCGACACAGTTCTTTGACCCCCCCAAAGGGCGTCATTCAGAAATCAGCTTTCAATCCTCATGCTCATGCTGCCCAGAACTATACCATTGTTGAAGATCTGGCCCAAGCACCCTTTGCGATGTCAACCCTCAAAGTCCTTCAAAGTTTTCCTGCACAACGGAAGGCACTGTTGAAATATATCGGTGGAATCGATTCGACGGATACGAATTTAATAATCTTTGACTTGGAAGATCACATTCCAAGGTTACCCCCTCAACTCACGTTCCAGATCCAAGTGATTGTCTCTAAAAAAAACATTTGTCGAACCGTTATCAACGAGGGTGCCTCGACGTGTGTCATGTCTCTTGCTTGCTAGAAATCCATTGGCTCTCCCTCTCTGAACGAATCCCAGAACACTCTTAAAGCCTTCAATGGCTCTGGTTTTAAGCCCTACGGTGTCCTTCCTTCGTTGCCCATCACGTTAGAAGGCAAAACGGTCCAAGTCGAAGTGGAAGTCTTTGATTCTCCTCTTGATTACAATCTTCTACTTGGCCGCAGCTGGATTGATTCCATGCACGCAGTTGTGTTGACCCTTTTACATGTGGTACATTTCCCACATCAAGGAAAGGTCGTCACAGTCGACCAATTAGCCTTCTTTAATTTGGATACCCGTACTGGAAACGTACTGTTCATTGCTAAAACCCCACCAAGTTATGAGAACGTCGGTGTAGGCCTTCTTAAAGACTCTTCGTTAATGGGTAATTTCCCATTCCACCGCCCGATGTTCCATGCTCGTCTATTGCTTCAATCAACATGATCTCCACCTTGATTCATGAACTTCCTGCGTCTCCCGACCCCTGGATAGTACCTGACCCTGGAGATTATCTTCACTAAGGCGATGAAATGCCGTTAAGTTTGGTTGAATCCGCCTATCAGGCCATTCAATCGGCAACCCCTTCTACCCCCTCTCTTGGTGAGTTATCTCCAGATCCTTTCTGTGTCATTTTTCCCACTGACGAGATGATCATGTCTATCATGGAGGACACCCCTTGGGACAATGGACATCGTCGTTCCATCCTCTTTCTGGAGCAACATACCATTGAGAACTACCAACGGATATCGACCCTGTCAACCGTTGTTGTTATCTCAACCATTCCCGGGTCCACACACGATGTGTTTTTCAAAGGGAACTTAAGCAATATCTCACCCACTATTCCCCTCGACATATCTGTCAAACTTGGGATTGTCGAAAATTTCCATATCAGAGCTTCATGTTCCTCTGACGAAATCATCACCTACACATCCCTTTTCAAAGAGTTTCGTGACATCTTCGCCTGGAGCTACGAAGAAATGCCGGGTATCGACCCTGAGATTGTGATACATGAGATCAAGACATACCCCGATGCTAAACTCGTCCAGCAATGCCTTCGTCCAGTTCACCCATGTAAAGCGGCTCCTATCAAACTAGAAGTTGAGAAACTTCTTAAAGCCGGCTTTATTTATCCGGTGGCTCTCACAGACTAGGTTTCCAATCTTGTCCCGATCGACAATAAACAAGGCACAATTCTTGTATGCATTGATTATAGGGATATTAATAAAGCTTGTCCCAAAGACAACTTTCCTACCCCCTTCGTCAATCAGATTGTCGATGATTGTGCCGAAAGTGAAATCTTCTCTCTAATGGATGGTTTCTTTGGGTATAATCAAATCAACATTGTTCCTGAGGATCAACATAAGACCGCTTTTATTTGTCCTTGGGGTACTTTTGCCTATCGAAAACTCCCTTTCGGTCTCAAGAATGCTGGTGCAACTTTTCAACGCGCTATGTCTTATGATTTCCATGATATCAAGCACATCATTCAACCATATTTGGACGATTTACCCGCTCATTCAATGCACCAAGTCAATCACCCAACCCACCTCCGAGCCATTTTCGTCCGCTGTCGGTTCTATCGTATACGTTTGAATCCTCATAAGTGTGTTTTCTGCATGGAATCTGACCGCCTTCTAGGTTTTATCATTTCACGTCAAGGGATCTGGGTGGATCCTTTAAAGGTTGAGGCAATCCTTAATCTCCCTCCTCCTTCTACACTTCGCCAGTTACAAAGTTTGCAAGGGAAAGCAAAATTTCTTCATCGTTTTATCCCCAATTACGCCGAGATAACTCGTGGATTTACGCGCTTACTTAAAAAGGGGCCTGAGTTCATCTGGGATACCATTGCCAACAACGCTTTCGAAGCCTTGAAATTGTCCCTAACATGTGCTCCACTTCTCTTTCCCCCCGATTACAGTCGCGATTATTTCCTCTACCTTGCTGCCTCGGATTACACCATTGGTATGGTTCTCGTCCAAGAGGATGATGCTAACGATGAACATGTGATTTACTACTTGATTCAAAGTCTAACACCTACTGAAATCAAGTATTTACATGTCGAAAAACTGGCCTTGGCTGCCGTCCAAGCCGTTCAACGCTTCTGGCACTATATCCTCTCACGCAAGACTACAATGATTTCTAACTGCAACCCTATGCAACACATTCTCACACGTCAATTGCTAGGGGGAAAATACTCCAAATGGATTGTGATACTCCAGGAGTTTGACTTGGAATTCGCACGCACCAAGTCTAAGAAGTCCTTAGTGTTTGCTGAGTTGATATGTGACTTTCCCTATTCTGTAATGGAAAATGTAGCAGCTGATTCATTACCTGATGAATCCCTTTTCCTCATCATCACTGATGATCTTTGGTATGGCGATATCATTATATATCTCCAAACCCAGACTTTTCGAGGAACTTTGTCTAGTACTGACCGACGTCGAATACGATACCAAGCTCATCAATATATTATCCTCGGGGATACTCTTTATCGTCGCGGGATTGACTCTGTTTTTCGATGCTACCTCACATTTGACAAAGCCGAGAAAGATCTAAATGATTGCCATTCTGGAGCCTGTGGTGGTCATATGTCTGGGTATGCTACTGCCCAGAAGATCTTACGAGTAGGGTATTTTTGGCCTTCTTTATTTAATGACTGCATAATCACCATTCAAAAATGCCATGCTTGCCAGACCTATAATAACAAGATACAGTCCCATCCCGCTCCTCTTCACCCTGTGGTCTCCGTTGGTCCCTTTGCGAAATGGGGCATCGATTTCATGACATGTCACCCCCACTCGACCGGGGGGCATGGGTACATCATTGTAGCCGTAGATTACTTTACGAAATGGGCCGAGGCGATGCCAGCATTTGACAACACTGGAAATACCGCAGCATTATTCATTTTTAATCACATCATAGCTCGTTTTGGTGTTCCCCAAGCTATCGTCACTGATCACGGTAGCCACTTTAGAAACTTCATGATGTCCGAACTTACTGAAAATTTGGGTCTTCACCGTGAAAACTCAACGCCCTATTACCCACAAGCCAACGACCAAGTCAAAACAATCAACAAAGTTCTCATAACTATGCTCCGACGAATGATAGGGATTCACAAAACAAGTTGGCACACAATGTTTTTTTCGCCATTGTGGGCTTACCAGACATCCGTCAAGTCCGCTACTGGGTTTACACCTTTCTGGTTAGTCTATGGTTTGGAAGCCATTCTCCCGATTGAATGTGAGATACCCTCTTTAAAACTAGTTGTTGAACTCCTACCAAACACTTCTGCTGAGGAAGAACGTCTATTGTATCTTATGCGATTAGATGAAACTCGACGCGATGCTACCCTAGTCAAAGAAGCTCAGAAAAAACGTGTCAAGGCCCAATACGACAAACATGTCAAGCCTCGCATTTTCTCTGAAGGAGATCTCGTTCTCCTCTATGAACAAGATCGAGATATGCTAGGAGATGGAAAATTTGAAGCTATGTGGCAAGGTCCTTATATCGTTCGATGAGTTCTAAAAAAAGGGGCTTATGAGTTAGTAGATTACAATGGTATCCCTTTGAGTGAACCCAGGAATGGGTTGTACTTGAAGAAGTACTATGCATAAGATCACCTGTGCATGAGTACTTGTATTTTTATTGTATCATACTTCTTGTGTGTTACTATAGTTTGCTTTTGTCGTTATCTGGTCTCTGCCCTTATGTGACGTTGTGTTTGATTTCCAGATGTCGGAGTCTTTACTACCCTACATTGGCTTCGCTGATGGCGCTAGCCATAGTACTCATAACCTTTTTTCCGTTGCATGGGCAATTTACGCCCCTACAAACGAACTTGTCTCCTTACGAGGTGTGTGTCTCGGCCATGTGACCAACAATATTGCAGAGTATAGCACCGTTATCAAATTGTTGATTGATGTTATCTTGCTCGGAATCCGTCATTTGGTTGTGCAACTTGATCCGCAGCTTGTAGTACTATAGTTACGTAATGTCTATACTATTCGAAGTCATACTTTTTTACGGGTGTATTTGCGAATTCGCCTCTTGGAACGCTATTTTGATTATATTAAATATCAACATATTCCTAGATGTCTAAATACATTAACTGATGCATTGGCTAACTATGTATTAGATAGACATTTGGATCATTTATAAATCAATCACATCAATTTTCACACAACACAAGATAAACCGGCAGAAGCCGTATGTATATATAACGATCAAAAGAGTTTTTACAAAAAAAAATTGTCTGAAGACCAAAATGTCAAAATCTGAAGCTCATAGCTTCTACAAAGAGACGTCATGGATGACGTTCATGGTAACACATGATTGCCCGAGTAACCCTATGGAGCAGTCGACCTATGGACTCTGACACTCCCACTGTATGACGCTGATAGCGTCGTGGAACCTCTCCAAGAGGCATGTCTGGAATATCTGCTATCAAACCCTCTAGGTTTTGTTCCACTGCTTGATAATCCTCAGCGTCCCATTGTGGCACTGGCACTACCTCTCTTCGTCATTGAATGGGAGAAGTACTAGGAGGTCGGTAAGGTACCACATCTATGTCATCAAAAACAAATTTTGTATTTAGTCTTTGGACGAACATATAAAAAACATTTGCATATGATAAAATTCATAAAAACATTTAAAAATAAAAAATGTGTACTTCTTACCAAGTTCCCCCCACTGAGCATCCTCCGGCAGGACTAAGTCCGGATCTCCTTGGAAATCCAACCTGGAATAAGCATAATCGTCGACCATGAACATCTGTGGTCGCAACCAGTCGAAGAAGGTATCATCATATTTGATAATTGGTCCAGCTACGTGCTGGGCCATGAGCTGACACCATCTCAACATTCTTGGATCCCTGGGAGCCGGTAAATTCCACTCAACCTACAGTCTCAGTAATAGAACCCTGTCGAGAAAGAAGGACACTAACAAAGACCCGTACCCGAATTGCTTCAGGTTGCCTCGTCTGCATTTGGTCAACTGCATTTTCATGCTACGAAGCACTGCATCTGCCCAATTAAAAACCCGAGGTTCAATACACTCTATGGCATACTGAAAGTAACTCTGGAGCGCCATGTGAGGAGCAGAGCTCCCAGCCATATGTGCAATGGTGAACAAAATAGTGCGGAGGGTAAAATCCTTCACTCCCCAAATAACTACTTTCCCTTTCTTCTTCTCTGCCTCTGGAACACAGTGTAAGCGACAATACTCACTCATGGGCAACCCACCACCTCTGCTACCAATCAGGCTCACATGGTACCCATGCCATGGCAGTCCAGTCAAGAAGTAAATGTCCTCAATATCTAAGGACAGTGTGTGGACCCCTACATGGAATACTTGCTGATCGGGATTCCACATATGCACAAGGTACTCTAATAACCTGACTTGGGCCCTCATGCCCGGGATATGAAAGTACTTTAGAAGACCACAATTTATCAAAGCGGCAATAGTGGATGGATGATTTCTAGCAATGGCATTGTCTTCTTCATGTTCCCTTTCATGCCATTCCAGAACCATTGTGATGGCCAACTACCTGCATAAGAAGCACAAAAAGAAGATTAATAACTCTACTCACAATTTGGTTTTCTTTCATTGAGAAAAACTTCAAAAAAAAATTATGCTTTGCAGTTCTCGTAGGTGCCCTTTAGGCACAGTGCGAGAACCTCGCAGGCTATTGTGGGCTCACCTGCGAGAATGACCCATTCTCACAGGTCCCGTGTAGTTCACCTGCGAGAATGGTTGAGCGCAAGAATGGCTCATAAAACCAACTCAAAAATGTGTTTTTACCAATGAAAATGGAAATTTAAACCATGAAAGAGTAGAGGACAAAGAGCTTACCTCACTATCGCTGACGGCTCATCGAATGGATGCTCGTAACTCTCGTAATCTGACGCCAAACTTCGAGGGTAAAAGAGGGGTTTTTGGGCTCAAATAGTGGAAAAGTGAAAATGATATGGTAAAAAGAGTTTTACTTCTTTATATTAACTTTTACCATGTTATTGAGTTTTTTAATTATTTATTGATTAAAACCTAATCCCTAATGCCCTTTTGAGTGTAACTTTTGCAGGTGTAACAACTTCGATGTTCATGTACAGGGATGCGGACATATTTTTCTTTTTCATCGCATGTTTTGTTTTTTTTTCATGGTTTTTTGCACAAAACCTCGAGCTTGGTCTTTGTTCGTTCTCACGCTCGAAAATACATGAGAACACGATCGAGCATACTTTTATCACTTTTTCAGGCTCAACAAGGTTATACGAAAAAGGAACCCCCCTGGAGTCCTCTTTAAGCTCTTTTCAGACTCTCTAAACATGAAAAGATAGCCGAGCGACCTTGCTATTTTCACGCTCGATAAAGTATTTGAAGAAAGCATCTGGTGGGTGATAATTTATCTCTTTTTCGGTCTCATCAGACTATTTTATGAAAAAGGAACTGTGAGAGTTCTCTTTTAAGTGTTTTTCCAGACTCTATAATCATGAAAAACCTTCGAGTTTTCTACCTTTGGACTCGTTAAACAAACATCAACAAACCCGTAACGAGACCGAACCACTCCTTCTTAGGGTTTGTTAAACATACTCTAAAGGACTTATCCGAAGGATAAGCTTATATCAACAAGCATATGTTATCCTCCTTAAGCTTTCCTAAAAATAAAGAGGTACTCGCAAGAAATGGTGGGGGAAAATTTGGGAAAGGGATATGTTTTCCTCTTCATATTGATTGGCAGTAAGTGTCTCTCTTGAACATGACACTCCCTATTCATTATATTTGAAGCCGATTTGGGAAATCCATTTGTCTCTCATTCTATTTTCTACAAGGTCATACCCTGTGTCATCTCCGAGTTAATGCTACCAAATCATTAGTCGTGTTGTTCATATGTTCAAGAGAAGTCCATCTGAAACCTCTATTGAGTTGGCCATCTGCAGTTGTCCATTCTCTCTGTGTCAGCCTTCCTTGTGTCCAGTCCAATTTACATCATACTCTGTTTCATATCCAAAATATGTTACTCATTTCATGTCATTGATGGGGGATACATCAAGGCCCTCTTGTGATGAGTTTTGTTCCATCGACTTCAACTCATTATCCGGAATCAAGACTTGGAAATTTTTGGTACCTTGGAACCTACATGCCTCAATGGCAGGTTTCCTCACTTTCGACAATGGGTTTACATCATTGACCCCTGATCAAAAGATTCCATCGAATGTTTGACTTCAACTCATTCATTCACACTCGATGGATTGTACTAGAGTACCTTGGGAGTCATTGACATTAATGGTGATTTCCCTCACACTTGTTAACGGTTTCATCAATGATCGGTAATCAAGTGGTTTCTGCCATGTTCAACTTCAACACATGTAATCACATGGTTAGATTCGTACTTTTGGGTGACAAAATTGAAGACCCTAGATATCATTTCTTGGTCCAAGTTGCGATGGAATATGTATAATTTGTGACACATAGATCCACTTTGTATGTCTCGTGGCTATGTCGTCTTAATTTGAATTTTCTCGCATAGATCCACAGTGTATTCTTGGTGGCTATGCTATATTTTGACGGCATGGATCCACAGTGTATGATTGGTGGCCATGACCTATGTCTACAATGTCATCCATCTGTGATCTGAGTATGGGAATGCCTACCTCAGAATTAATATGATATTCTGCAGATGCTTCATTGTTCGCAAGTTTCCGATTAGGTGCGCTCCTGGTTTCCGACACACACATGCAACTTACAAAGTCTTTCGGCTGTCACTGATTTCAGCTTCATACTTTGGGGGGAATTCTGTTACCCATGATTTTTGTCATCATGATGGTGTATTGATGATGGTGTACTCAGGCTCCTCATAAGAACTTTCTCCTAAGAAAATTGACATTCATCTCTTCCCAAAAAACATACTTTTGAAGAGAGTTTGCAGGTTGCTAATATACCAGGGTGCAAGAATGACCCATTCTCGTAGGCTGCCTTAAGCAAGGGTGTGAACTTCTCGCACTTTGATACATAGCTAGGGTGTGAACTTGTTCTAAGGCTTGGAAAAAGATGAATTCTTGATGGTTCTAGAAGGGAATCTTCTAGAATAATGGGTTGGCATTCGAATGGTTATCCTTTTACTGGTTTCCCTGATATTGTGGGATCATTCTTATCTAAGTAACCATCTCATTCTCTCCTATATATTGATGGAATTCTCATGGAAAAGGTTAAGCAAGATTCATTAGAGAATTGGTGAAAGAATTGTGTGAAGGACTTAGCTTGAACAGGAGCTTGGAGACTCTAGCAAGTCTATCAAGAGGATTTGATCTTCTTCATACAAGAATTGATTAAGTGTGTATGTTGGAGCCAAGAGCCACTGAAAGGAAGCTTGTGACATCAAGGCGATTAGGTTGTAATCTTATACTTTCAATTAATATGATACAGTGGCATGTCCTTTTCCCATAAAGCTATTCTCACTTTATTGTGTAGTTCCTTGATCATACACATAAGTTGACATTGAATATATTTTGCTATCTTCACTTTGGTTGGTTTGTGTTGTCTTGGTCTTGACTTCACGAGAGCACCGGAGCGAACCGGGAGCAACAGAGACCCTAGGAAGCGATACAAAGGTATGTTACTTGTTCCTCCCTACTAGCTAATTCAATGGTCAAAACTTAGGGAAAGAGTCATGTCCTGTCCTGTTTTTTTCTAGATCCAGGTGGATCTAGGGAGATCTGTTAGTGTCTGCACCTACCAATTAGTCCGATAACAACATGTACCTAAATTTTAAATGACCAAATCTCTTGTTCCATACTCTACTGCTATCATTAGCATGTGTAAGTATCAAAGAGGAGTCATAGTCAATACACTTAGTGAACTTATACAACCGTGATTTGTGATCTACCTCACCAACTGCAATAATGGAACTGTCATGCATGTCAAGTACAATAACTAAGTCTGATGTAAATTCAACCCTTTTACCTGTTTGAGTGATATGATAAATTGAGAGAAGATTTATAGAAATCTTTGAAACATGTAAAACATTCTCAAAAATACCATTATGGAAGTCCACTCTCCCTTTTCCTGCTACTGCTATTGGAGTATCATCCCCCATGAGAATAGGAGGTCCAGAGCATGAACTCAAAGAAGTAAAAACTTCCTCTTTAGCTTCCATATGATGTGATGTGCCAGAATATATAATCCATGAATCAAATAAGGAATTAATTTAAACTAGAGCACGGTGATTACCTTTCTTAGGTGCATGATCTTCTTCCTTCTTCTTCTTGGCTCCTTCAGGAATGAAGTCTCCAAGGTTATTCTTCTGAAGTACCTGTGTCATAAGATCGATTTGCTTCTTCATGCATGTGGATTATTCATGATTTGGTTTATTGAAATATGTGCACTTCTTTCTCTTCTTCTTCTTCCCTTTGGAATTTGAAGAATCTTTAGAACCTAAAGAATCCTTGAAGGGTTTGGAATATCCCTCCTTCTTTGACTCTGGATGTAATAGCTCCTTTTGTTTCTGCTTCAATTTTTTATTGGATGACCTTTTTACATCATGCATGGTGAGTGAATGTGCTTTGGTATCTTTCATGAGGCCCATCTGTATGAGTTTTGTCTGCTCTTGTGTGAGAGACTCAATGAACTAAGCCATCATAGGAATTTTCCAATTTGCGCTGAAAAGACATCTTCTAGAATGGAAATTGGAGACATATACAACATATTTTGGTCCTAGCTTGGCCAAGATTGTTAGAATAAGTTGTTTCTCTTGTGTAGACTTGTCAATACCACATTCACCCAAGCTCAAAATCAAATATTTAAATTTAGTAAATAAATCTTGTATATTATCAAAACTTTTAGGGTCTAAGGTATTTCAACTCTACCTCAAGCATATGACCTCACATGTCATCCTGCTTTCCAAAGAGTCCTTCCAAGGTGGTCCATATCTCATTTGGAGTCTTGCATGAGGCAACATGAAACCATAAATCAGTGAAGATTAACTCAAGAAGTAGTCCTATGGCCTCATCCTTACGGTTCGCCCATCTGGTCTTCTCAAGCGCTGATGTAGGCTCTGTTTATGTCATCATCATCAAATTATACAGTCCTTTTCTTTTGAGTTGGAATGCGGCCTTTGTATTACATTCAAAATAGTTGTATGATGTGAGTATTATCATCAAAATTGAATGAAGAAGTTGCATCGCCTCCATTCCTGCTATTGATTCTGAAAAGATCTTGAAAACCCAGATTGTGGATTATGAGATATGACTGATGGTGCTATGGCAGTTATAGATATGATAAAAAAAACTATATCTCCTAAAATATGATGTAGGTTTTGGATATTTTTGGTGAGCATGAGAATCCCTATGTTATACTTCTTTGGTAAAAATTTCAGCCCGACCCAGACCATGGATTTCGAGATATTGCAATTTTACTGCAAAAGACCAATTTTGGAGGGTTGTTGAATTGTCACACCCTAGAGAAGGATAAAGTGTGACGATGATAAATCATCGCACCCTGGTGAAGGAAATAGTGCAAATATTGTGAAAAATTGAATCGCCACACCCTAGATGAAGAACACAATGTGACAATGTCGCACCTTGGCTGTGTATAGGTTGCGACAATGCCTGGACAGGGATAGGTCGCGACAATTCCAATCGTCACACCTTTTGATAGGGATAGGCCGCGACGATTGCGGAAACTAGGTTTAATCAAGGACTCTTTCACTCTTCTCTAGCTTGTCTGGGTTTCTCCAAGCAGCTCAGCTCTAATACCATGTCAGTGTTTCATGGAAACCTGCACAGGAGACCTAGCTAAAGCATACACAAACAACACTTATCAAGAAAAGGAAGAGAGACGCACAATGAAGAATGAGAATCAACGTATATTATAATCTTATCAATGAGTGAGTGATCTTCACTCATATAGGCAATGACATCATATAATTAGGAACACATGCATAATAGTGATGGTCTAAGATTAGAAAGTCTAAAATAGAATTAGTTAGTTAACTCCCACTAAAATAGTGTTACTCCCACTGAACTAGTGTGCCGAAAATAGAAATTTCTCCAACACTACTTCCCAACACAACTACACTTGAAGAGTGTCTTGTATATATCAAGAAGCTCGATGAACAATGTTGAGATGAAGCCTTGGCTAACGAGGCTCATAAAAAATGTGTCAAGTGTCAATATGATCGGTTGGTTCACCCTAGAGTTTTCTCCGAAGGTGATCTTGTCGTGGTCTATGATCAAGATAAAGATCCCTTGGGGTCAGGAAAATTCAAACCCATGTGGCTCAAACCATTTATTATTAAGAAATTTTTGTAAAATGGCGCTTATGAATTGGTTGAATTCGAAGGAAATACCTTTCCTAAGCCCAAGAATGGGATTTATCTTAAGAAGTATTATGCTTAGGTTGGTCACCTAAGTGTGACTTCTTGTAAATTGTGCATATTTTTATTTATACATTTTAATATCTTTTTGTTTTATGGAAGTGTAGTTTATTGTGTTTCTGCATTGTGACAGATGTCAAGTGAATCTGAGGTTTATGTTGGGTTCAAGGACGGTGTTAACCAACACACTCAGATTCTTTCTTCCACGCCTTGGGTGATCTTCACGCCCACTAGTCAGTTGGTATCCTCTGGAGGTGTTTGTCTAGGAGAAGCAACCAATAATGTTTACGAGTACAGTGTTGTAATAAAATCACTACGTGATGCATTGTTACATGGTATTTCTCACCTTCGGGTTCATCTAGATGCTCAACCGGTAGTGTCACAGTTAAATGGAGTGTATTGCGTTCATGATCTCACCCTTCACCGACGGTTCCTTAGGGTACATCTCTTAGAACGTTATTTTGATTATATTATGTAAATTCATGTTCCTAGGAGTTCTAATCAATTAACTAATACATTGGAAAATCATGTTTTAGATTGACATCTTTCACACACATAAATATAAAATCGTGCACATACACGCACATGTAAATATATTTGTACAAAAGATATTTACTCCATAAGGGAAAAATATATGTATATATATAACATGTCCAAAAATTGATGTTACAATAAAAAATGTGGGCCATAGGCCTCTAAATGTCAATAATACATTATCGGGCTTAAGCCCTCAATACATATAGAGATACAAAAATGGGTTCTCTAGCACGCATGATGTCCAGTACTAGTATAAGCTATATTCCTATCGGCCCTATTATAATGTACTACAACATTGGTCATACATCGGAATAAATGGACCCATGACCTAGGTTCTCCCACGACATGGGGCTGCATAGATGGTGACATATCCTCGATCTCTTCCATAAACACACTCCGGGTGAGGGATGTCAAGTTCCTCTCTACCCAGCTCAATACTCTCTTGACCTCTATTGACGATGGTCCTACTACTACTGCGATTCCTCCTCATTGGGTCTTCTCTCATGGATGATGCCTAGTCCGGGGGAGGTCTGTTGGATGCACTGGTCCCACATCTATACATAACATACTTATTGATTTAGTATCATGACATTAACCAAAATATGTTTTATTTCTCGTAAATAAAATTAAAAATTATATATATATATGAGTACGTGCCTATCTCACCACGTGTTGCACCAGGGAGCATAGGCATCTTAGGGTCTCTCAAGAAACTAATCCCTACGTAGGGATAATCCTCGATGGTTAGAATATGTCATGTCCACTAATCGAAGAACTCATCATCATATGACTCTCAAAATCCCTTTGCTCCCTGGCGGGGAATCAAAGTGGCCCATCTACACAGTGCTGGATAGGTCACTATGTGCCCTTGTACACTCTCCTTCAGGCTTAGACCCGACACTCTTTCAAAATTTTTTTCACAAAGCACTGTCTTGAATCCAAAGTTCTTATCCTCTCTAAGTTTACACTCTTTCAGTAGTATTTTCATATAGTTGAGCATCATTGTGATCTAATCGAAGATCACTGGTTACAAAAATTGCACTGCATAATGCATCTAAGCACGAGAATCCTAATGTAGAGAAATGGATCCAATAATCCTCCTAATCAAGTACAACACCACTCTCAATCCAAGGTTCTCTATCTTTTGAATGGGGACTTGAGATCCCATCTTCTTCATGCTAGCCTCACAATACATATCAATGTAATGGGCTATGTGATATGGCCCTGGAGGGAAGGTTGTCAAGTTTACCGACTCATCCCTCCTAGAGAGACCGGTCAAGAATTAAATGTCTTCAGTGGTGATTGTCAAGGATTGGCCTTCTAGCATAAAGGCCTCTGCATCAAAGTTCCTATACTCAACAAGGTGATTTAATAGTTTCGGTTAGGCCCTCATGAATGGACAACACATTTTTTTCCATAACCCACATTGTTTTAATATATCCACAAGTGCAAGTTCCTCTTCAACCGATCCACTTCCTCATGCTCTATCTCTCTCCAATGCACATACATCCTGAATAATATAAATTTTTGGGAGTTAGTGCTTTTATTTTCTCATTTTTAAGAGCATGTATGAACCCTATTTTGAATACAGTCACGGATGTACGCATGCTAAGTTTATCTCAGCTTGCGTACATCTGTGCGTTGAGCTTGGAAAACACACATACACACCCTTTCGTGCTAAATTTTAGGGCGCGTGGCCCCTAATTTTCTCTAAAATCCATGAAAATTGAATGAATTTGCAGGAGAAAGGGAAGAGTACTTACTTGGTTTCAGAATGAGTCGACTCCGTCCACCGTGGCTCTTCAAATGTGCAATTGAAGGAAGATGATTTTTTTTCTATTTTTGGGTTTTGTCAAACAACAATGGTGAAAATGACTCATTTCACCTCTATTTATAGATTTTTGACCTTGTGGTGACCTAGTTTTGACCTTTTTTCCCTATGGTTTGTTCAATGGATGTTTTGATTCATTTTTGGGATTTTTTTGTCATTTACAAGTCTTATGTGCTTCAGATTTGGTATTTTTAATGCATGGGTACTATGCATATCATCCTGTGACAAAGTTACATTTTCACAATTTGCATATAGGTTAGGCCTTTACCACCTTACATCTTGCATTTTATCGATGATTTCCACTTTGCATTGGGTCAATCCCACCGAAGTGCAACACATAACCTTCTATTCTACTTTAGAAGTGTCATAATTAGGTAGTAGAATCTTCCTCTCCATGGATTCCATAGATAGATCCTTGTCTTGCATTATGGCATCCATGTTTGATTCTTCTATAGGCTTGGGAGTCCCTTCATCCCCACCATGACTTTGTGTTGAAGCCTCATCCTTCTTCTTCATCGTTTTCTACCCTATACCCGAGGGACTCCCCAAGATCATGGTTTGTCATCTTTCAAGCTGACTTAAACTATGAAAGTGACATCTAATGTGAAATTCTTTATCATTTTCGACCTCGTTTATATTACATAGGAAAAGGATCACCCCTGGAGTCCTCTTTAATATCTTTTCATACTCTCTAAATTTGAAAATATTTTTGAGTGATCTTGTTTTCCTTCACGCTCATCAAAGTGAAATTCGAAGGCACATCTTTCTGGCGATAGTTTACCCATTTTTCGATTCAGATACTAATTTTACGAAAAAGGTATGCCTTAGGAGATACTGTTCACTAGGAGAGTATTCTCAGGTGTAAGTTTAACCCTTTTTCAGGCCTAAGGGACTAAATTTGCGAAAAAGGGCCATTCTACCTGGTTTTGGTTTATCACTTTTTCAGGCCTTGGAGATTATTTATGACAAAGGAAACACCTTGGAGTCCTCTTTAAGCCCTTTTCAGACTCCCTATACAAGAAAAGATCACTGAGTGACCTTGTTTCTTTCACACTTGCTAATCAACCATAAGGAACATCTATTTGGCATAAGTTTAACCCTTTTTCTGGCTAATAGATTACCTAGGAAAAATGTGCACCTCAAGAAACATGTCTCGCCAGGAGAGTTCTCCTAAGTTATGTTTTATACTTTTTTGGGCTTAGGGGACTAAATTTATGAAAAAGGACGAGAGAGTCCATAGTTAATCTCTTTCCAGACTCTTTAAAATTGAAAAGATAACTGAGTGATCTTGTCTCTGTCACACTCGTTAAAATGGTTTTGAAGAGACGTCCTTTTGGTATAAGTTTAACCCTTTTCCGTACTAACTGGACTATGTACGAAAAAGGAATACTCTAGCCCCAGTGACCAGAAGAGTTCTCCTTGGTATTATTTTATTCTTTTTCAGTCCGTGGAGACTAAATTTACGAAAAAGATCACTCTGGAGTCTTCTTTTACTGTTTTTTTAGACTCTCTAAAAGAGAAAAATTGTCAAGCTTAACTTCTTTGGGCTCGTAAAAATTTACATTGAAGGAGGCTCATTATGTCAATTCGTGAATCACACTGCATGTATCACCCTTGCATCTTTGGCCTAATGCCGACTCCATTCTGTTGTTGCTAAAATTTTAAAGAATTCCTTAGGTGCAGGCCTTGCAACATTTTTACCTTTGTGTTCTGACACCCTAACCCATGGAGGAATTTTACCGAGTGTCCTTATCCTGCACATGTCTCCCTGCACTGAGTATCAGTCTGCTCCATGCTCTTGGATATAGTTTGCTTTCCCTTGACACTCGTTCCTCCTTTATGACATAACATTCTTTTATTATTTTTCAAGATCGTTAAAAATATGAAAAAGACAAAAAAATCAAATATTCGAAAAAGAGGGGATGAGAAAACATTCTCTTTTACTAGCAACAATATAGTCACCTTTGGATAGAGCACATCCTTCAATTTGTTCTACAAAGCATTGAGATTTAGTATGGCCTTAAGAAGTTGTTCTCGTTGTAACATAGAGCTATGTCCTCCTTCGTTTTGTTACTCTTCCAAACACATGGAGAGTTTGTGGTGCCTCTTATGCCACATGCTTATGTCAATAACATGTTTCCTGAGTCTTTTCATTTGTCGTGCTCTTTTCCAAGGGAACTTTTTACAACCCGAGTTGTCCTTTCTACAATAAGTCTCTTGACCTTCATCAGTCGGCCATCCCGAGAGTCTTGTCAAGTGTACATTCAGAATCAATGAAGTTTTGTGCCTGATAATCGAGATCCTCCAGTATTTCTATGATAACTTGTCGAATACATTAGGATAGTGATTTTTACACTCCTATTATATTCCTACCTGAGTTATAAATATCTAGAAGATATTGCTTGAGTTATTGAAGCTATCATCTCCATCTACAAGAATTGATGCCTCCTGAAGATTCATTGTATTTGTATATCTTTTGATGATTTTGAGATGTAGATCCATTGTGGATTATTCGCAACTACAATATATATTGGCCTACACATTAGTCATGTGGCCACAATTATTATATATGACATGGATCTATAGTGTATTTGATTGGAAACCATGCTTAGTTTGTCTTGAGCATGGGTATGCCTGCCTCAGTAATTATTATTATTCTTTTGCAGATGACATGCTCACGAATACTCATCTGGGCTCACTCGACTCAGTGATTTCCCATTTTATTAAATATGTTATAATGTATTTCATCCATCAATTTTTCTACTAACCTCACACATTAGGGGGCATTTGCTATAGCTCAAAGTGCCACTATCATGCATTTTTTACTTTGGTCTGCTTACTTATGTTAGGGATCACTAATGTGAATAAAGTCAAAGTCATGTAAAATGGTAATTGTGACAATTTAAAGGTGTGTTATGGTATTTCCTTGAGTCTTTTCAAGTTCAAGTGTGCTTTTGTACTGCTCAACCATATGGAAAAATCATTCCTCCTCCAATGTTGCAAAGTTTGTTGTGAAAGTTCCTAGACTTTCACAGCGCAAAGTTGTCATTGATTTGTAATCATGAGATTTGGATTAAATTTTTGGGTGTGAGGGGATAAGTACGCATTACTATATTATATGATAATCTCATCCCTCATTCTAAATCATTCCTAGCCATCAAAAATCTCTGAAGAACTGCACACTGCGAAACTGTCCTGTATGCTACGAAAGTATATTTTTATCAGAAATTTTAAATCGTGTGCTCATTTTCCATGAATTTTTTACAAGATATGAATGGGGGTAATATGAATAAAATAAATTAATTTTAGGTCAAAATACTTCATGGTTTTCGAGAAATGAGCCACCATCATCTACATCCATTTTTAGATTTTCTCGAAATCCGTGAACTAAGTTTTGCCCATTGTTTTTGTGGAGAAGCATAATAATCATATTAAGTTGTTCAAAAAAAGTCATCCCAACCCAGTTCACCATTTGGGAGTAACATCAAAAAGAATATTTCAGTGTGAAAATGTTGAACAAGGCACGTTGTGAAAGTACCTAGTCATTGCAAAAGTGGACAAAGTTCTAGAATTTTTGGAAATTTGTGGGGATAGCTATCAAGTCGACTAGATCATCTCCAAATATAAATTGAATGTTAAACATTATATTTTTTTCCATCATATAATGCAATCAAATCATATTTTAACATATTTTTAGTGGGTCAAAAACCAAATCCTAAAAAGTAGGATATGGACAGATTTTGTAATTATTTCTTTCCTAAGCTATTGTAACCTCTTCCTATCTTTAGCTAAGGAAGGATTTCGACCTACTTAGGCTTAGATATGATGTAATTCTATATATTGAATGAAGAAAAATGTCTAAAGGGGGTTCAAGTGGGAGAAGGAGAAAGACCTCTTTTTTTTTGTAGTATTTTTCTGTGCCGAAGGCAAGTGATCAATATAAGAAGTACATAGATTTTCATCTGAAGGATTCATGTGTTCCTTTATTTGTTAATGTGTTTCTCTTTCTGCGATTAATCATTTTTGTGTACAATATTCATTCTTGATTGAGTTTATGTAATTCAAAATTCATTCATGTGCTCTAAGTTATAATAGTTAAGCATTTCACTACCTTCCTCTAAAGTCAAATATAAAATTCATCCCTGATAGATGATTTATGTTGATGGACTGTACTCCTAATTTCTCCCAATATACTACAACAAGATTGAAAACCATATATCATTATCTATCTTTCCCTTATCATATAATTGCTCATTAACCAATAATTGTTCACTTTGATTTATCATTAGCCCTTGAATCCATGCTCGATGGATTCCTTCTCATCTTTTCCACCACTTTCATGAATCTTTCCTCAGTTACAGATCTGGCCACTGTGTTATAATTTTAGTGATAGATCCATCTATGGTTGAAAAGGATAGATTCCATCCCAAAGTGGTTTGAAGGTTACCTCTGTGATTATCCTTTCACAGCTAGGAAAATTACGGAGTGATAACATTTTGGCTCCATTGTCGGGGACCGAAGGTTAAATTTTCCCTGGGAGAAAACAACAAGATATCCAGATATAATTTTTTACGGTGAACGAAAATCAAACACAAGATGGCCATGTACCATTCACATGGTGAGTCCGATCAATGCTTCAATCAAATTCACAAATTCCACTAGAGGACGAGCCTTACTCACAAAAACATGAAGGGTCAAAGATCCAAGTATCAAAGTACAAATTTTATTCAAGATGTCTTATTCATTTTCATTAGTTACCTCTTGTCCTTTCCTGAACATGTTAAAATAATTTTCCTTTGCCTGTTGCATTCTAATGAAGATCATAAATCTGCATTTGATTTCCCCTCTTTGAAAACTGTAAATACACATTCTCCTTTTACTTTTGATCTTGGTCAAGATCTTCCATCCGAACCACATGATGTACATGATCAGTTTGATAAGCCTCAAGATACCCAAGAAAATATCATATCTCTTGTTCTTAAGCATCAACCCTCTAATATCCCAGACATATACAATCCTCTCAAATTACCTCATATTCTTCATGATTTTCCTTTGAGGCACTACAAATACCTACCTATGTTTGATGGGGAACTTGAGAATATTTCAGCTGAAAAACATGTTCAAGCTTTTGAGCATTTTTAGATCTTTTTGAAATTGAACATGATGATGTGTGCATGAGAGCCTTTTCTCAATCACTATAAGGAGATGCCAAAGACTGGTTCAGACACTTACAACCTAAATCTATCATCTCACAGGAGGAAATGAAAGAATTGTTTCTGAAATTTTGGGTTGAGAGAAAATCATGGGATCAATACCTTTCTGAGTTTTGTTCCATGAAGAGACAAATTAATGAAACAATATCTATGTTTAGCAGAAGGTTTTCTGGTTTGTATTACAAGATGCCTAAAGGAAGTCAACCCCTATAAATTGTTGCTATGATGTGTTATGCAACATCCTTTCATCTGGATCTGCCTTTTCTTCTCATGGAAAGGAAGTCTATGCCCTTGCAACAAATGTTTATTGATGCATAAGAAGTGGAAGATAACCTTCAATCTTGTGGAAAGCTTCCAGATCAGCTTGAGGACAAAGAGTTAGATATAGAAGAACATGAGAGTGACCATGAAAAAAAAGAAGCTGATTTAAATTTTGAGCAGAGGGTTAATAAGATCGTGCATTTTCTTGAAGTTTCTAATGCTGATGTGTTTGTAGAGAATAATGAAAAGTTTTCTGATCCACAAGCTATTGTCCCAAAATGTTTTGCTGCTGATTGGAATTTTAATTCTTGTCATCATGAGAAGAGAAATGATTTTGCCAAAAAAAATTCAAAATATTCAATGATGTTGTTTTTGTAGAGGATAAGGATCAACTTGTTACAGAGCAAGCTACAGTCCCAATTTTTCTTATGGATGACATGGTGGAGGTGGTTGATTTTCCCAGGTATGGTGAGTATAATGATGACTATGAGGTTGAATTTTTAGAGCAAGCAATTGGATGTTCTCAGTTAGAAAATGTTCCTTTTCAACAATATCACAGTTATAACAATGAATATGAAGAAAATGGTAAGTCAACTCAGGATAACTATCTGCCTTTATGTTTTTCTTCATTTGAGCTGTTGAAAGAAAATTTTAAAATTATTAATGAGGCAGAGAAATTTGAGTTGGAACAAAGTCATACAAATCAGGATTTGGAAATTATAAATCAGTAGCAATCTATTTGTGTTCTTCACGACCTTGTAGCTGGTTATTTGGATGGTTTATGTAGTCAAAGTTTTTAGCCTTTGATCAGTTGTAAGGATAGAAATGAATATGATGGTCAGCTAGTATTAGAACCAGCTATGACTTTGTTGTCGACATTAGTTTCATTATATAATTTTAATGCAAATTTTCAGTCCTTTTTTGACAACCAACAGGTTGAGATTCATAAAAACAAGAGAGCAGTTGGAGGTATGATACAAAATCAGATCAGTATGCATTCTTATGAGGACCCCTTTGAAGAATTTTTGGAGTCAGTGAACATGCCCTGTTTTTCATATTTTAGTAATAATGAACTTGTTTTCAAGATTACATCTAAAACGCTATTAGGCAGGTATTTCATTATGCTATTGAGCAAACACATGCAAGGAGGTCAAACAATGGATAAAGTGCTTGCATGGTTGCACTAGATATTTGATTTCACTTGACTGAGTAGTCTTTATTTCATTTTGGTAGGTAGCTGTGTGAATAAGCTCATTTTTTAGCAACCTTCAGCAGCTTAGAGTAGGATTGTGTGTGCAATAAGCTTGGTGGCCAAGAATTTTTTTTAGTTTGGATTTTAGCAAATTAGTTTCCAGCTTGAGCAGTTATGATCAATTTCAGCTTCTAGTTTGTACAAAAGGTTGGCATTTCATTTTTTCAGAGCAGGTTGCAGACATGGTTTGACATCAGCCCAATGGAGTAGGCTACTAGTCTATGATGTTCTTTGTCAGCTCACAGGGAGCCTGACATCCCCATTGGAGCATATGTTAGGGTTCACTAATGTGAATAAAGTCAAAGTCATGTCAAATGGACATTATGAAAATGTAAAGGTGTGTTATGGTATGTCCTTGAGTCTTTTCAAGTTGAATTGTGCTTTTGTACTGCTTAGCCATATGGACAAATCATTCTCTTCTAGTGTTGCAAAGTTCGATGTGAAAGTTCCTAGACTTTCACAACGAAAAGTTATCATTGATTTCACCATGCAATCAGGAGATTTGGATAAAAAATTTGGGTGCGAGGGGATAAGTACGCATGAATATCTTATAAAATAACCTTCACCCTCATTCAAAATCATTCCTAGCCATCATAAAGCTTTGAAGAACTGCACGCTACAAAATTGTCTTGTACGCTACAAAAGTATATTTTTATCATAAATTTTAAAATGTGTGCCCATTTTCCATGAATTTTTTATAGGAGATGCATGGGGGTAAGGTGAATAAACTCACATAATTGCGAGTGAAAATACTTCATGGTTTTTTAGAAACAAACCACCTTCACCTACAACCATTTTTGGATTTTCTTGAAATCCATGGACTAGGTTTTGCCCAAATTTTTTGTGGAGAATCATCATAATCATATTAACTTGTTGAAAAAAATTAGCAAAACCCAATTCACCATTTGGTAGTAGCAGGAAAAAGAATATTTCACTGCGAAACTGTTGAACAGGACACGCTGCGAAAGTGGATATAGTTCTAGAATTTTTGGAAATTCACAGGGATAGTTGTCAAATCGACTAGATCAACTCCAAATCTAAATTGGAGGTTAAAAATAAGATTTTTTTTCATCATATCATGCAATCAAATCATATTTTAGCATATTTTTAGTGGGTCAAAAAACAAATCCTAGAAAGTAGGATATGGACAGATTTTGTAATTATTTCTTTCCTAAGCTGTTGTAACCTCTTCCTATATTTAGCTAAGGAAGGATTTCAATCTCCTTAGGCTATTATATGATGTAATTCTATATATTGAATGAAGAACAAGGTCTAAATGGGGTTCGAGTGGGAGAAGGAGAAAGACGTCTTTGTTTTGTAGTATTTTTTGTGCTTAAGGCAAGTGATCAATACAAAAGTACAAAGATTTTCATCTCAAGGATTCATGTGTTTATGTTATCTGGTGATGTGTTCCTTTCTTTGTTAATGTGTTTCTCTTTCTACGGTTAATCATTTTTTTGTATAATATTCATGCTTGATTGAGTTTATGTAATTCAAAATTCATGCATATGCTCTGAGTTATAACAATTAAGAATTTCACTACCTTCCTCTAAAGTCAAATATAAAATTCATCCCTAATAGATGATTTATGTTTGATGGACCGTACTCCTAATTTCTCCCACCATACTACAACAAGCTTGAAAACCAGAGATCATTAGCTATCTTTCCCTTGTCACACAATTTCTCATTAACCAATAATTGTTCACTTTGATTTATCATTAACCCTTGATTCCATGCCCAATGGATTCCTTCTCAACTCTGCAACCAATTTCATAAATCTTTCCCTAGTTACATATTTGGTCATTGTGCTATAATTTTAGTGAGAGAGCCCTCTTTGTTTGGAAAGGCCAGGTTCCAACTCAAAGTGGTTTGAAGGTTACCTCTGTGATTATCCTTTCATAGTCGGGAAGATTACAGAGTGATAACAACTTAGACATACACCAACCACTTTTGGTGAGGTTCCTCTTAAAAAAAAACTTTTTTCATGGTGTACATTCCCTTCTACATATGCAACGCACATACATATGCTAGTTGCATGCCTGGCATCCCGCATATACTCTAAAAAGTTGCAAAAAAAAAAAAAAAATGCGCTTTTGGGCTATGTTAGGTTGCACAACCATATTACCTCCTATAGCCTTTATAACAAATAATTAACCATATTTTCTCCATATAAAAGTGGCCTTAGGGGGGTCATTTGGGGATATGAAAGAAGAGGCAAGAGAACTTTGCCAAATTTTCTCCCTTGTATTCCAAGCCTTTTGCATCCTACTCTGAGTTTCATCCTCAACATTCCATTCCAGTCATCCTCCTTTATACAATCCATCCCTTACCCTATATTGACATGTTGGTTGTGAGGATAGAACATTGGGAATAATGCACTTGGAGTCAAAGTAGAGGAACCCAGGCGAGGTTTGTGGAGTGGCGTCAGAAAGATTCAGGTTGTAATTTCCAATCTTGTTATCAATAAAAGAGAAACTTCTTGTCCCGGATATTTATGTCTTTATATTTATGTTTATGAATTTTTTTCATGAATATATAACCCTTTAGATGATATTGGTAGTTACACATATGATGTCATAGTTTATTCTATGAATTTATTTCAGGCCAACTTTGGGAGGAGGCCTCCAATATTGGAACTGACAACAAAAGGAAGAGATCTACAACAGACGGAAGGAATCAAGGTACACATTTCAATATTTCCCCCTTCCCTTAACTATCATTAGGTTTTTGTTGTATTTTGGGTAGAAAATAAGGATTTCTATCTTTTAAGGTGTCAAGGCTCATCCTAGTTACTAGACCCGGATTAGGCAGATTTTTCCCCATAGCAACAAGAGGGTCATGAATATCACCCTCTTCTTCTCCAAATATGAGTGTTGATCGATGTGGGACTAAGCCAAATCGATACCATGTGGTTATAGAAAATATGGTTAGGGTGAAACCCTTTGATTTCTTTTGCAAACTTCAAATTAAATTGGTCAAAGTACAAGGAATATTCATCAATTTTGGAAATTTCTCTCAAGAGAATTTCACCAACTCTCCAAGGTAGAGGAATAAATTGTTTTTTCATTCTTTCATATAAAACATGAAAGGAAATATTATATTTCCTTGCCACCTCTATGATAAATAACTTGTCCATCACATAATAAGGAAGACATATAGGCTTTTCATGAGAACAAAAAATCTTAATGATGTTGTAATTATCCATTTTCTCAAGAATTCCCTTTTTATCCAAAAAACTGGATGCTTCGAATGAAATCCTGGAAGTATCTTCTCCAAAGAGAAATTTCTTAAATTCTGAGACAAAATCATTGTAAACTTCATAAAAAATAATTGATAACTTTCTGTCTCCAGAGAGATTGATACCACAGAGTCACAGGGTCAATTTTCAAGTTTACCCTTTTTCCAAAAATCAAACCTTTAAAAATATGACAGCGTGTGATAGCAAATATTAGATAGGATGCCATATAGAATTTTTATCACTTCTGAAATTCATTAACCGTGTGGAAATTTCATTTGATATATTCTTCGCCCAATCAAAGACGGCATTCTCATGAATTGTAAAATGTAAAATATAAAACTCCAGCCAGAGAATAGTTGTCGTAGAATCCTGACTAGTAACTCTGGTAAATAACCAAGCAATTTATCAATAAGGGTCCTTTAAAGAACTAGACTAGATTCTGGATAAATCTTTCGACATTGCAGTAGGGTCTTGTAAGTATTCCTGTAGGAGCTCCATTCCATTATTTTTCCCTCTGAGAAAATTTTTGGCCTCTTCTCCTTTGTATGTTAAGTTCCGCTCTGGAAATTTTAACATTTTTTTGAAAACTAAAGGCACCAATGAAACAATGGAGCCACTTTGTAGTGGAATGGTTATTATATTCTAGATGAATTTATCAATGCACCTGGTGACAATATATTTACACCCAAAAACCTCAGGGACACAACCAACGAGATCTATTCTTGATGTCCAAATCTTATTATTATCTTTATCTAGAAACGCTTAATAATACCAATATTCCCTCGACCAGTGGTAGTGATCCAGATATTTTCGGTACGAAATGAGAGCGGAGATATAACACATAAATATTTAGAGATATTCCAAGAGAGACAACAATATAACAGAGATATAGCAGAAATAAAACAAGAGTCACAGATATACAGTAATACACGATTTCTATTAACGAAATAAATGTACAGAGACTGTAAAATACAGAGTGAAAGACTCGCTAGAATGGTGGTAGCTTATTTATGAGAAGAGATGTGACGGCTACTTGCATCCATGAGAAGATGATCACAATGAGGCTTTGAAGGCCTTTTCACAATAATAAGGAATGCCAAAAACCCTAGAAATCCAAAAACCTAACCCTGGGAGATGAAGCGCCAAAAGTCATGTGGGCACCGTTTTGGTAAGTTGTTGCATCAACTTCCCGGGGTCGTAACTTTTGCATACGATCTCCATTTTAGGCGTATGATAGATCGTTGGAAAGATCTATCCAAGGAATACAAATTTTGGATGAACATCGTGATCTATGATTCATGTTTTTCCCCATTTTCTCAAAAAAAACATCGTTTAGGGCCTCAAAATGGCCCCGAAAGTTAAAAACTGCTAAAAATAGTAAATTACCAAAATTGCCAGAAACATGTTTTGGGCCAGTTGGAGAAGGTGGGTGGCCACCGATATCCACTAGGATCAATCCTCCCTCCTTAGGAAGCAATGGTCTCCATTGCGTTGAGTTCCCGGGGGAGAGGGGAAATCGATTGCTGAATCTAAATCTTGGTGATCTGCTTGCTTTGTTGGAGAAGTGGCATTGCTTAGCTTGTTGAAGGCTATCACGAACCTTTGGCTGGAAGGTTTGGACCTTTTTAACCATTCTGTCTATTTTAGATGACTTTGTGCAGAATAAATCTTTGTGCTTTGTTGCAACCTTGTCGACCTACATCTGTTGGATAGAAGGTGCTTGGGCCGAAACTGTGGTGGTTGTAGTATCCTTTTGTTCCCCTTTTGAACAGATTGTGGAGAAGATGAATTTTGTAGTATGAGATACTACCTTGTGGCACTGTATAGGTGGGGCAGTAGTTGGAACTACCTCTGGTATCCTGTAGAGATGACCCCCCAGAGTAATAATGACACTACGGGGTCGAGACTCATCGATAGCATGGCGTTTCCACATATATGGTTGGCCCAAGAGAACATCACAGACATCTAGTGGGGAAAAATCACATAATACCTCATCCTTGAAGGGTTGGATGCCATATGACAATCGACATTGCTGGCTGACAAGAAGATCTCGTCCTTGGCAAAGCCACCCGATGTTGTATGGTTGCAGGTGTGGTGTTGTCGACAATCCCAACTATTTGATGACCTCTGCTGAGATGAGGTTCTTCTGGCTTCCACTATCAACAATAAAATGCAGTGGGGTCCCCTTCACCCACATCTGTGAATGAAAAAGGTGCTCCCCCTCTTCTAGATCTGTTGGTTCTTCTGGTTGAATTATTGTGGTCGTGACAATAGCAGTGGGGTCTGCATCGACGATCTGTCTTTTACCAGTATTTTCAGAATCAGATTCTGAATCAGGGTTTGGATCCTTGTCTTTGATCTTAGCCACCAATGACTATTTTGAGTGACATTCATCGATGTTGTGTCATGGGATTTTGTGGAAATCGCACCATTTTCCAGTGTCCTTCTTTGTCTTCCCATGACCCTTCTTTTCCTGTGGCTTGGACTGGTTTTCAGGAGATGATTTGTTAGGGCTGTATTTGTCATACTTTGGTTGTTGTGGATTTGCAGACCCAAACTCCCATTTGTTCTGGTGCTTAAATTTCTGCTCGATTTTAACAACATATCGATAGGCAGCACCGAGTGATGAGATGTCCAGGAAATCCATTTCAGTTTGGATGTATCTATGTAGAGCCCCACGGTATTTCAGAACCAAATGTCGTTCAGAGTCTTTGATACCCAGCTTGGTGCACAAGGTATGGAAGCTATTGGTGAACTCCAGAACTGATTGGCCCCTCTCTTGCCGCAATGTGGTCCATCTCATGTACTGGTCCTCATAGTTTCCAACAGGGTAATATTGTTCCTTTACCGCATCCACAAAAAAATCCCAAGTGGGCTCGGCCCCATATATTCCAGACTCCTCTATGGAACTCTGCTCCCAGTAAGTTTCCCACCAATGTTTGACATAGGGGAGAGCCTTAAGGAGTGCGAAAGTGATATTTTCCTTGTTGGAAAAAGTATGAACAGAGAAATAACCTTCTAGCAGATTTAACCATTTATCTAGGGCATTTGCATCTATTTGACCTTCAAATATGGGAATATCAAAATTAATCTGTACCTTGAAAGGCGAGGTGCCTCCAAAGTGGCCACTTGATGAAGATGCGCCTGATGCTATTGGGAGGCATTGAAGGATGTGGGAAAAATTCTCCATCATTTCGTCCCTCTGTCGCGTGAGAGCTTGCTCAAGCAACACACTGATAAGATCGTTTGCTCCGTCATTTTTATTTTCTTCTGCCATTGAGGGTTTCTTGGGTGTGTGAGAGTGATTTTCCTCAAGAGAGACAAGATCGAGACCTAACTTTCTATACTCAAACCTCCTTGGGGACATGCACTGAAAACAATCAAGAGCAACCTGCTCTGATACCACTGATCTAGATATTTTCGACACGAAATGAGAGCGGAGATATAACAAATAAATATTTAGAGATATTGCAAGAGAGAAAACAATATAACATATATATAGCAGAAATAAAACAAGAGTCAAAGATATACAGTAATACATGATTTCTATTAACAAAATAAATGTACAGAGACTGTAAAATACAAAGTGAAAGACTCGCTAGAATGGTGGTAGCTTATCTCTGAGAAGAGATGTGATGGCTACTCGCATCCATGAGAATATGATCACAATGAGGCTCTGAAGGCCTTTTTACAATAAGAAAGAATGCCACAAACCCTAGACATCCAAAAACCTAACCCTAGGAGATGAACCGCCAAAATTCATGTGGGCCCCGTTTGGGTAAGTTGGTGCATCAACTTCCCAGGGTCGTAACTTTTGCATACGATCTTCGTTTTAGGCGTATGATAGCTCGTTGGAAAGATCTATTCGAGGAATAAAAATTTTGGATGAGTAATATTGATCTACAATCCATGTTTCTCCCCATTTTCTAAAAAAAAAAAACATCGTTTATGGCCTCAAAATGGCCTCGGAAGTTAAAAACTGCTAAAAATAGTAAATTACCAAAATTGCCAGAAACATGTCTTGGGCCAGTTGGAGAAGGTGGGTGGCCACCGATATCCACCTGGATCAGGTAGTTGTGATCTTCTCTACCAAATATATTCAAGGTATCCTCACAGAACTGTTGTTTTATTTTGGCCATCTTCAAACGGTTGCAGGATTCCTTCATAATACTGCTTAGAATAGTGAAATAATCTTTACATTATATCCTTGATGAGAGAATTACATGAAATAATATTTACATTATATCCTTGATGAGAGAATCAACTTGAAATAAATATGATTTTACCTCGATAGAAACATCATTAATAACAACATTTTCATAATTTAATTTAGTATTTGAGTTCATAGAGTTAGCATTTAATATGACTCAAGAACTATGAAAGAGAAAGGAGAAATCACGATGGGGTGACAAAGTGGAATATTTCAAATGAGAATGCGAGTCTGCAAGTCTGAGATTCCACGAGTCCACTGTGATAAGAAAAATGGATAAGTATCTATACTTATCGGACAGACTTATGAAGATAGGAAGATACAAAGAAAAGAAAATATGAGTCCACGAATGAAAAATAAACTAAGTGTTGGGAAGAGGTTCAAGGAAGAAAAGTGATAGACCATGAGTGCGCGAGTCCACAAACTCGTGAATATAACAAAATGACATAAATTGAGCTTGAGGAAGAGTCAGAAGATGAAGCAGAGGTTTATATGGAAGAATAACTTCTCAATGCCTTGGAGGAATTAAGAAGATACAAAAAGAGATATAGACAGCTGAAACATTTTGTAGTTGAACAAAAAGAAACACATGAACATAAATAAAAAGAGATGGAGAAACTCATGAGTGATGGAAGAAAGTTTGGACAAGTCTCTTAAAGAGAAACAAATAACCTGTGAAAGAATGGAGGCAAAATTAGTTCACCTAAGAAAAGAGCTTGATGCAAAACTTATTCAAAAAAGATACGAAAATAGCTCTAAAATCTTAGATAAGATTATTACCACACAAAGGGATTCAAGTAACAAAAATTGAGTAGGTTATTCTCAAGAAGAAAACCAAGTTAACTCAAAATCTTATACAATTGCTCTCCTTAGTACATTCAAGAAGAAAGACAAAGAAAAGAAAAGTAATGATCAGAACTCCAGAGGATTAATTCCACCCATCAAGAAGGAATATAAGACAACACCAAAGAAGGTTTATCAAAATAGGTATCCTCAAATTTTCTTTGGTTATTTCTTTGCATACTCTAATTTCATAAACAAAGCTATGAATTGTAGGGCATATGGAAGGAAAAACTTGAGGGTTAAGAACTATAACCTTAAAGATAACAAAACAATAGATCAAGTTAAAAGCAGAAATTATAACTCCTTTGCACCTCTACAAGAAGGGAACTTAGAATGCTTTAGATGTCATAATTATGGACATAAATCAAGTAATTGCATATTAATGGAAGTCTCAAAAAAACCAAAGTTCATTAGAGAGAAAAAAAAGCTTCGGAAAGAAAAAAACATCAAAAGAGGAATGTCTTATTGCCTTGAAAGCACAAGATAAAGAATATCTCTGGTATGTTGATAGTGGTTTCTCAAAACATATGACATGAAATAAGGACAAGTTTTTGAACTTAAAGAAACAAAAGGGTAAAGTTACATTTGGTGACAATGTTTATGTAACATACTTGGGAAAGGCACTATGAATTTGAGAAAAGACAAAGCCAAGGATGTGTTTCTTGTTGAAAAACTGAAACCTAGCCTATTAAGTGTCAACCAGAACTGTGATCAGGGGAACATTTTCATCTTTTATTCCCATAAATGTGATATTAGGAGAAAGGACTCAGGAAAATTGGTTGGTACTGCTCCTAGAACTCCTGAGAATGTATATATACTAAATACAAAATTGAATGAGGAGTGTCATATAAATTTAGTATATGAAAGTTGGCTATGGCATAGAAGGTTGGGGCACATTAAATTTGACAATTTAGTGAAAGTTAGCAATCTTGGGGCAATAAAAAACTTTCCAAAGATCACAAAGCCCTCAAATCCTATGTGTAGACATTGTCAACTAGGGAAGAAAACTAGGATAAGGTTCAAAACAAAAGAATACTCAACCTCAAAACCTTTAGATCTTGTTCACACCGACCTTTGTGGACCTACAAGGACCAAGAGTTTGCAAGGAGAGTCCTACTTTATGTTGTTCATTGATGATTTTACTAGAATGGCTTGGGTATGTTTTCTCAAGGAAAAATCAGAAGCACTTAACAAATTCAAAGATTTTAAGACCCTTGTTGAAAATGAAACAGAGACAAAAATCAAATGTCTTAGATCAAAAAATGGTGGTGAGTTCACCTCAAAAGAGTTTGACCTCTTCTATGAAACTCATGGAATAAAAACACGATTCTCTGCTGCCAGGACAACTCAACAAAATGGGATTGTTAAGAGAAGGAATAGAACAATCTAGGAGGCTGCAAGGACTATGCTCAATGAAGCAAGATTATCTGATGGATATTGGAGTGAAGTTGTAGGAACAATAATATACATATTAAACAAAGGTTAGCTCAGGATTAATAGTAATAAGACTCCTTATGAACTATGGTTTGGGAGAGCTCCTTTGGTAAAATAATTCAAGGTCTTTGGAAGTAAGTGTTACATCAAAAGGCTTGATGAGAATCTCAGAAATTTTTATGCTAGATATGATGAAGGTATCTTTCTTGGATATGCTTCTACCAAGAAATCATATAGATGCTAAAATCTTAGATTACATAATATTGTTGAGGGTTCAGATGTTAAGGTGGATGATTTAAAAACAATAAATATCAAACATCAAGAGACCATACTTGACAGTGAAGATGAAGATGATGATGAGTCAGTTGGTACACAAGTAAAAGAAGTAGAAGAGAATAAAGAAGAAAGGAAGATATACAAGAGGATTAAATGGATACCAGTGAAGACGAGGAAGATATTCGAGAAGAAGAGATGAGAGAAGAATCCCCAAGAAGAGACACAAAGACACCCTCAAGAATAACTCAAAGGAATCATTCCGAAGAACTAATTATTGGAAATAAAAGAAATGGAGTGCAGACAAGAAGACAACTGTTGTATCAGACAGAATTAACACTTTTGTCACATATTGAGCCCAGTTCAATCAAAGAGGCATGCAAAGATGAGAATTGGGTCACTACTATGAATGAAGAATTGGACCAAATTGAAAAAAATCAAACTTGGGAACTGGTTCCAAGACCAAAAAATAAGAATGCCATTGGAATTAAATGGGTGTATAAAAACAAAGTGAATGAGAATGGGAAAGTAATAATGAACAAATCTAGATTGGTATGCAAAGGGTATTATCATGTTGAAGGGGTAGACTTTGAACAAACCTTTGCACCTGTGGCTAGATTAGAGGCAATTAGGATGTTCTTAGCCTTTTCCAGCTACAAAAAATTGAAAGCATACCAAATGGATGTCAAGTCATCATTTCTCAATGGAAACTTAGAAGAGGAAGTCTATATTGATAAACCTCAAGGATTTCAATTAACTAACAAAGGAGACTATGTTTGTAAACTAAAGAAAGCACTCTATGGGATAAAACAAGCACCCATAGCATGGTATGCAAGGCTAGATTCTTATTTACAAGTACAAGGCCTCCAAAGAGGATCAACAGACAACAATCTTTATTGTAAAATTGTTGGTGATAGCATGATTATTGTGGAAGTATATGTTGATGATATTATATTTGGGAGTGATGATGAAAAAATGAGTAAGGACTTTGCTAGGAGGATGCAACAAGAATTTGAAATGTCCTTGCTTGGTGAAATGAATTTTATTCTAGGATCACAAATAGTACAATCTAAAATGGGATTCTTTATCCATCAGTCCAAGTATGTTAAAGATATTCTTAAGAAATTCCAGTTAGAGGATTGCAAACCTATTTGTACACCTATGACAATAGGATGCAAACTAAGAAAGGAAAATGAGTCCAAAGTTGTAGATCCAAAACACTATAGATCAATGATTGGGAGTTTACTCTATGTAATAGCTTCCAGACTTGATGTCAAGCAAGTTGTTGGAATGGTGGATAGATTCCAAGATGCACCAAAATAGAGCCATGTTAAAGATGCGAAAAGAATCTTTAGGTATTTAAAATGAAACATAGACCTTGGTTTGTGGTACCCTAGAAAGAATTCATTCTCTGTAAGGGCCTATTCAGAAGAAGATTAGGCAGGTTGTGTAGATGACAAAAAAATTACAAGTGGAGGAGCATTCTTCTTGGGAGAATCATTGGTAGCTTGGATAAGCAATAAACAATCCTCAATTTCTATGTCTACCACTGAAGCTAAGTATATTGTAGCAACAGAATGTTGCACACAAGTGGAATGGATGAAAAAAACCTTACAAGACATCAAATTAGTGTTTGAAGAACCCACTACTATCTACTGTGATAATACAAGTGTTATAAGTCTCTCGAAGAACCCTATCCAACACTCCAAAGAAAAACACATTCCAATAAAATACCACTATCTAAGAGATCAGGCTGAAAATAAGAACATTAAATTGGAATATGTCTCAACACAAGAATAGGTTGCAAATATTTTCACTAAACCCTTAAGCAGAGATGTATTTGAATATCTCAAGCAAATATTGGGAGTAGTCTCTCTAACAATCTAATCTCTCAAGAAAATAATTCATCAATTGGCATCAATTCAGGGGGAGACAGTGATCAAAGTCAGGGGGAGTCATTCAACCATTTTCCCTTGATTTCAAAGGGGGAGAAATGAAAATAGTATTTCCATCACTGCCAAAGGGGGAGATTCTTGGCAATATGGAAATACAGGTTGGCATTGATGGCATTGACATTGACAATGTTACATATATATATATATATATATATATATATATATATATATTGATAATGATGTATGTTGACCTACTGACTATGATGATTATGAGGCACTCTATTATTACAAGCTCTGTGATGTGCTTGGAAGACAAGGGTTGTCTTTGTGAGAATGCTCATACTGACTATCCTATTATTGACCTTACAACAGAGGCGTTTGCCAGTAAACCTCTGCTTGATATTGATGGAAGAGTATTTGTCCATGTATAAACAATATGTAGGCCTCCAGACTTCGATCAATTGAGATGCATGTGAAAAGAAAGATGGGATGCCAAGATAAGGACACAAAAATCAATATGAAGTGCATTATGTAAAGAATATAAAATTTGTAGGTTCATTGGTACATGCTAATCCTAGTTTGAAAAGGGATGAATGGATTAGACTAAAGGATGAGATGTAGGTCAAGGACATGTATTGTAATCATGTTGCTTCACATTCTCCAACATCACATAGGAAGAGAGGAAGACCAAGGATTATAAGTAAACTACAGAATGTGTCACTGCTCGAGAAGAAAGAAGAGAAGGATGATCAAATTATTTCCATAGAAAATCTCCTTTCCACAAATGTCAACGAATCCGAAAATCAAGTTAAGCTTAAAAGAAAAGTTGGAAAACCAAGGGTAAGGGACAGTGATCGTCATAAAGAAATGCTTTCCAACAATGGAATTCAGTTAGGGCGTGTCATGTTTTATGTCAATCAAGTTGGTTCAAAAATGAATGTTAATGAACCATAGAATAACAACATTATGGATATGGATTGTGGTCATGCCATCCTATCTGGTGGTACACCAATGTTAGTTAACACAGCTGGACCGAAGAATCTTGGACCAGAAGAATTTGAACAACAACAACATAAAATCCAACACATTGAATAATTGGATCTGATGTTGAAGAAATAATGATCCAGCACAACAAGGAACAAGCATCCAGAATAAGAAGAACGCGCAATTGTATCAAAAGGAATATTCTTACACAATAGATAAGGAAGAATATGTAGGAACTAGAAGGAGCAATAATAGATATCCAATTGGATCAGAACAAAAGTATCCAAGAAGCAGACAAAGGATCAAAGAAGACATGAATGACCTTAAGGGGAGAAATATGCAACAAAAAACTAGTAACGCACAACAAATGTTATTGCAGAGGAAATGTAATGCGCAATCACAAGTTATACAGATCAATGATAGGCAGAGCTAGAAGTCCATCATCGGTGGAGTCATCTCTAAGAGAAATAAGTGTTGACTATGAATACTCAACAACCTTCTGATCAAGTGATCGACAATGTTGATTAACTCATCCATTTTGGAATTATCACACATTGGTAAAGAGGAAAAGTTTAAGTGGGTTTATATTGACATCTCTCTCTATTATTATTCAACGCGTAGTGCAGAGGTATGGCGAGGGATCTAAGTTCTTGGAATTCATAAGAAGATCACTATCCTGGAGCTCGGGATGACTTGTTAGGCCCCCTACCTTTTGGAAGAAGTGACTACGACTGTTGATTTAATATTTTTTATATAACTGTTTGGCACAATGGTCATATGGGTGATCGTGGGCTTAGGAGGTAAGACTACCAAAATTTATCGGAGTCTGTGGCATAACACCAAGTATGGAGGGTCACTAAGTCTGGAGGATCACCAAGTTCGCTACCAAGTTAATAAGCTTTCAAATCTTGAGACCGCTATTCCTCTCAGATTTTTTGGCATACTGCCAATTGTGAAGGTTCACCAAAAACTAGTTAAAACAGTGCATAACACCAAATATTTCACACTGTCATGATTTTGGTAAAATGACAAAGATCATGGTGAATGTGGATCACACGAAGAAGATAACATAGGCTATACAAACCTCACAATAATTGTTAAATGGTTTACATGTTTTCATATGATCTCCAAAATTAATAAAACCCTACAGTTACACAAAGACAGTAAGCTACACAAAGAAAAATAGTTAGATTGAATATTTGTTAAATAATTCATGCATTAAAAGATTGATTGAATATTTGTTAAAATCATTCATGCATTAAAAGATGGAATTAAATCAAAGAAGAATGATAATTGTGTTAGTAATAATCAATGTTAATTAAATTTATAATCTATTAAATGAAGAAGCATGATGTTTATGAAGAGTTGCGTTGAAAATATTAAAGACTTATAAGTATGCTAAAATGTGAAGAAGAAATGGTGTCTATCAAAGAATTATCGAATATCAAGAACATAAGGAGACAGAGCAGTAGCTATGAAACCCAATGTTTGATATAGAATACCATTACTGGACTGCATATTCTATTTCCATATTGATGAATAAAGGGTGGCAAGGAGGTGCAAGGGCAGGTTGGAGCCTCCAAGGGAGTAGGTGCTTCCTTGTCAGTTGTAGTTGACTAAATAGGGGGGTGTACACTCCTACTAGTTGGAGATGGTGAACAAGGGGTGTGGGTGCATCCTGATCAATGGGTGTTGATATAAAGAAGAAGAACATCTTCCTTTTATTTTAATTTGTAAAACATAATTTTGTAGTTAATATCTAAAAGTGTTTTTGGTTTTCCTAATTGGGTTCCACGATAAAACATTGTGTTCAAATTTTGTTTGCATTGACAAAAGTAAAAATTTTGATAATGTTATTCTATCATTGATTCACCCCCCCCCCCTCTCAGTGATAGGATCTGATCCTTCATAACCCATTATCAATGATGAAATTTTTCGGTACCCCAAAACTTGATAAAATATTGTATTTAAAAAACTTTATTAATTCTTCAAAGTCACCCCTTTTTAATGCCACTACTTCCTGCCATTTCGTAAAATAATCTGTGGTGGTGAGAACGTATACATGTCCTTTACTTGATTTTGGATTTATTGGCCCAATAACCATATAGTCCCCATTGTGAAAATTGTTCTTCGACCAATATAGGTTGAAAAGGCATTGCAAGCCTCTTCATATTTCCTGAGAATATTTGACAGGAAAGGAATTTTCTCACCATTTCATATGAATCCTTAAAAATTGATGGCCAATAATATCCAACTCTTATTATTTTGTGGGCAATAGTAGTTGGTGAAAAATTTCCTCCACATATTCCTTCATGGAATTCCTTTATCAGTTCTCGAGCCTTCATTTCATCTACACACCTCGATAACATACCATCATAATTTCTTCTGAACAATATCTCTGCAATTAATACATATTGATTAGATTTCACTTTCAGAGCTCTTCTTTATTTGGGAGTCATACTGATTGGGAATTGTCCATATCTTATATAAAGAATGATGTCTTTGTACCATTCAGAATTCAACATAGGTTTTCCTACTGAAATTGAGACTACCCCATTCAATGCATCATTGTCTGCAATGAGCTTGCACAATCCTTGTCCTTTAAATTCATTTAAAGGTTTGATCTTGATATCATACTATTGAATCTTGGCCAATCAATTTTCCCACTTTCCCTCTCTCATTTGTTGATTTAGGAGCATCTTTACTGGAGAAGATGGAGCATATGCTATAACATGGGAGTTCAAAATATAAGTCTGAAAATGTGCTACTGCCTTAACAAGAGAGAGTGTATGGTTCTCCAATTCTAAATATTTTAACTCATAAACCTGAAGGGTTTTACTTATGAATCTTATTGGTAATTCTTCCCCCTTAGAATTTATGTGTGTAAGGAATGAATCCACGACCCCTTATGTAGCAAAAGAATATAAAATAAAATCTCTTTTAAAATCTGTATTGATAAGCACATGTGTTGTGGCGATTGCTCACTTAATATTGTTAAATGCATTCTGAGTATCTGAATTCCATTCAAATATATGCTCCCTTTATAGTAGTAAATTGATTGGCTTGACAATGCTTGCATAATCAGGGACGAATCTTCTCGCAAAGCTTATCTTTCTGAAAAATGATTGTACCCCTTTCTTTGAAAATGGAGGATTCAACTCATTAATCGATCTTATTCTTTCAGGATCGATGGAAATTCTTTTTTTACTGACTATGTGTCTCGACAACTTTACTTCAAATACAATAAATAAACATTTCTTTAGATTAAGAGAGATCCCATATAATCTACACTTTTCAAAAAAATTCCTCAAATGATGGATGTGTTCTTCCCTTGTCTTGGAATGGACGGCAAGATCATCTTGGTAATCAACCATAATATTCTCTATCAAATGTATGAATGCATGATCCATGGCCCATTGAAAAGTGGCTCTAACTTTATTTAAACCAAAGGGCATGCAGGAATAATCATATGTCTCCCAAGGTGTTATAAAAGAATTATTGGGCATGTCTTCCTCCACGACTAATACTTCATTATATCATCAAAACCGTCTAACATGGTCATACAAGTTGATCTAGTAACTTGTTGAAGAAAAAATTCCATGTTAGGCAGAGGATAATTGTCTTTTATGCTTTCTTTATTCAAATCTCTGAAATCAACACACATTTGAATTTTTCCATTCTTTTTCCTCACCACTACTGGATTTGAGAGCCAATCTGAATGTCTAAGGGAATATATGATTCCAACATTTTTTAATTTTCCCAACTCCACTTTTACCAATGGCTTCAATTTGGGATTCATCATTCTAATTTTATTCTTAAAAGGCTTTGCCCCTTATCTCAATGGTATGATATTTGGAATATGGATTTGTCATATGCCTTGAGATCATCATAAATCCATGAACATACATCATAATATTCTTTGAGTAAGGAAATATATTGGTCAACCTCCTATGATGTGCAATCAATCCCAAGATTCACATATTTTTGGGACTCCTTAGTTCCAATATTTATTTTCTTTGTTTCTTGTACCTTTCAAACTAACACTTCTTCTTTGAGATTATTTTCTTGATCGTCTCTTGTAAAAAGAGATTCCTATTTTACATAGTCTTTTGGAATAGGGGGAGTACTATTATCATTCTCCTTGTACTCATTTTGATTGGCCAAGAAATCATTCAATTCTTCATCATTTTCAAATGCCTAAAGGTATTCTTGATTGTCAGGAACCGAAGGTATGGAAATTCTTTTGACTTGGAATGAAATTTTCTTTGAATATCCTCTAGATTATATAATGAAGCAACAAGTGCCAAGGAATCTGCGTTTTGATTTTTCTCTCCATGGAAAAAAGATATATTGAATGAACAGAAGGCCTCCATCAATTCATTTTCTCTTTTGACATACAACTTGAGTTTTTCGTTTTTGATATTATATCTTTGAATGACTTGATTTATAACCAATTCAGACTCACTAGTTATAATCAAGTGTTCAAAGTTCATCTCCAATGCTAGGATAATCCCTTGAATTAGTGCTTCATACTCTGCTTCATTGTTGGTACATGAAATTTCTAATCTGATAGCATGTGGATATATGAATTTTTCGGGACTTTTAAGTACAATTATAACCCTGCTCCTTGATCTTGAGCATGCACCATCGAATGCCATTCTCCAGTATCCAGTAAAATAATTATCTTCTTGTTTCATACTTTCTTATTTCTCCAAATCGAGTATAGAATAATTTCCAATACCCGCATCTATATAATATTGCATCATTTCATTGTCTTTCTTCTTAAACAAAAATGGTTTTATGGGCTCACGAGGAACTTTCAACATTATCCCATCTTTGTTCGACAACATCATGCAACTACCATCATTCATTATGTAATCACTAATCATTGAAGACCAGTCTCTTCCAAGGACTACTCCATATTTTGGGGGAAGATCAAACACTATAATAATGAAAACGGTAATAATATGGGAAGCAACAATAATCCAAGCATATAAGTCCTTGATTTCTCCATAGGCTGGTACCTTTCTGGAATCGATTGCATAAATACTTTCTCCTATTTCGTAATATTTGGTACAACTCATACCGAGTGATTCCATGACTTCCAGGGGCATGATATTATCCGTCGCTCCAGAATCTATCAAACAATTGTGAAGAAAAACATCATGGTTTTCAATCGAGATATAAAAGGGGGAAACTTTTCCTCTCAACTTGACAACTGATATGGTATGATTCTGCCTTGGATTTACAATAACAACTTCAATTCTTCCACCTGGTTCTTCTAAAATTTTGAGAATGTTTTCTCTGTGCTGTGGAATTTTTACCACTTCCATGAAGGGTAGAGTGATTGTCAATTTAATAAGATCATTAACCACATTATACATCATCTGCAGAGTATTTACAATTCTTTGTTGCTCACTTGATTTATTCTTCTCTTTTTCTTTTTCTATATTTTCCTTTGGTTTGGATTTATTTGATTGTTCTCATGTTTGGACAACATTATCTTGCGAGATATTATTCTCTTAGTTTTATTCAAATATGTACATGGATTTCTCGCATTCATCCGTCTCTACAGATTCAAGAATTTCTTCTTGAATGTAGTCATCCTCTTGCTCAATATCTTGTTCGTCACAATCTTCTTCAAGTATTACTACATTAGGAATAGGGCCCTTGGGATTCTGTGTCTCTATTAATCATTGGTATTTTCAATTCTTTCCCAATATTCTTGAGAATAATTTCTTCTTTTTTATGGAACTATCATTCTTGAATCAAGCCTGAAATTTCCATTTTTTCTTAGTCTAATTATTTAATTCTGCATTTGCCTGATAGTTATGTTCATTTGTGCAATATCCTTTTTCTTCTTTGTCTGTTGTGTTGCAACATGGTCAACTTTTACATTTGGTATGGTTCCTTTGAAGAAACCTCTTGTAGCTCCTTGACTTTCAAGATGTGTGTTTTTTGTTCCTCGTTATTCTTTGAACTTGATGCCCCTTGATCAGAGATGGCCAAATTATCTATTTGTCTTTGTACTTTTCCAAGAATAATATCAGGGTCAGCTCCTATTTCAAACATGGTTTCTTCCATTGTTGTGGCTTTTCCCATTGCTTTATCTAGGTTTTCAATATGAGAGGCCCTAATATAAAACTTTACATTGGCATGCATGGCATTCTAATAACAATTGAGTACTACCAGAGGGCTTTTCCTTTTCTCTTCTGGTATTTTGTTCAATGTTTTATTAAATCTCAAATTAAAATCTTGAATTCTTTCATTTTTTCTCAGACAAATTTGAGAAAATTTTGTGAGAAGAGTATGGTAAGCAATTGGAGGAGCAAAAATATTTAAAAACATCATTTTAAGATCATCAAAAGACCGAGTCGATCTTGTAGGAAATGACGTGTACCATTCATAAGCTTGGTCGACCAATGTTTGGAGAAATAAACTTACCATCACATTGTCATCTTCGATAAGATGGAAATCACAGACATCCAAGAATAAATATACATGTCTTTTTGGATCAATTGCTCCATCCCCTGAGAATGTCTTCAATACTCCCTTTGGAAGAATAGGGAGGTCATTTTTTTTTCCCTGAAGGTTTAGATAGAATATCTTACCCTTCTCATAGGGATTCTATATCTTCCTTCACGTCTTCCTTCGTGTCTTTCTTCTATTCTTTCTTCTCGTCTTTCTTCACATCTTTCTTCCCTATCACCCATTCTTGAATATCTCTTCTTTTCTTCAAATAGACATTCTTCAATTTATAAAACTTGTAGCTTCTTACTCCTACCTCTTGTTAATGGTACTTTATATTCAATTTCTATTTTGTGCTTGAGCTCTTGGAATCTATCTCTCGTCTCTTCTTTGTATTTTGAGGATTTCTCGTTCTTCTTCTTGAACAAGGGTTTGCCAAGATCTCTCCAATTCCTCTCGACTTTGGGTTGTTTTTATTGCAAGATTATATAATTGATGCATAATACTTCTTTGGTTTCCCAATCCAATTTCTAGTTGGGGATGATTAGGTTGAGGCAAAGTCATGAAAATTTTTGGTCTATAACCAATCTTTAGAATCCCTCACAAGGATATGAATCCCCATGCATTTTTAAAGAGGTGGTACTCTTCTTTGGATTATGATTTTATTTGAATATTTTATATCAAAAATAATATGGGATACTGTCAAATGATTGAATCCAACTCTTTATGTCTCAATAAAATTTAAAATTATGAAAAAAATAAAATAATATATATATATATATATATATATATATATATATATATACACGGAAAACTCCTAAGAAGTGGACCATGAATCTCAAACACCACACAATGTAGAAAATAATAAAATCCTCACATCCATCACAATTTAATAAAAATTCTTATCACATTCAAATAAAAGAAAAAAGGTCCAATGTCATAAGAGAAATTTGAAAGAGTACTACTTATTAAGCTCAAAAGAATATTTTCATAGATCAACTTCAAATATCTTATACTCAGAACTCAAAGTTATAAAATAAAATCAAAACCGATCCCAACTTAGTTATTTGGAATTTCTAAAAAATGATAATGTTTGTTACAATACTTGAAATTTAAAGGCATTTGTCCATTAATGGATTGGGATTGGGGCTCCTATTGACCATAAAAATATTTACAAGAAATACGATGAAGAGAAGAACGTGGAGAGGAGCATGAGCAACATGATCTCGAAAGAATACAAGGAGGAAGTTATCAAATTTTGGTTATACTTTTCTAGTGAAAGAGTAAGTATAATTGTATGAAATCTGATAAATAAGAAGGTATATAATCAATATGGACTTACTTTTATGGAATCTTTGTCTTTCATTTCCTTGTTGATGCACCCTTTATATATTTTCCCATTACGACTATGTGGCCAGTTGTAACTGCTTCCATTAGAAATTTGAAAATCTTGGTTATAGCCTTGTTTAACCATTCTTGAATAAATTCTCTTAAGGGGGAAATGATCACTTCTTTCTTTACTTTGATATTTAACAATTCACTTTCAATTTCTCTATGATCAATAGATAAATTTTGCAATACAGTTTCAATGTCCTCATTTTTATTTGTGTACTCAAGAAGCCAATTATCAATGCCATCATACGTATACTCAAACATACTATCAAATTTTTCGGCCAATGATTTCTTCAAATTCTTGACTTGCTCTTCAAATTTCTCCCTGCTCATGAGCATTAAATTTGATATTAATTTGGATCTGAAACTTCAATAGTGTTTCCCGCAATATCCAAACCAATAATATTTGAGTATGCCTCAGTCTTTTTCCGTGATAGCTCTTTTAATTGATTTAGAAATTCTTTTAATGTATTAATCCTTTCCATCCAAAATTCCTTTAATTGTTTCATATGGCTCTGGGAGGGAAAATCTTCATGTTTTCTTGCATGCTCTGTCATTGCCGAGACTTTTTCTATAAACATAGCAACCCCATTTGTGAATAATCCCTCATCATTCTTTAAATATGCATTTAAGTATTCTTTAGTGTTTTGAATTATGAACCCGAGAGAGGAATATTTTTTTTCCAAGTCCCATAAATATAAAACAAGAAAAATTATTTTCTTTATATTATCTTCAACAAAGTGTTGAGTAGAAATGATTAAACTTTAAATTCCTTTTACTCTCAAATTTGACTCTGGATTTCCTTGAAGAGTTATGTCAGGTTGTATCATGGCGACTAGGATAGCCAATATGGGTGGGGCCATGAGAGTCGCCTGACTGAGATTTTCCTCTTCCATATTCATTACTGAAACATCCAATGCATCCCCTCTAACCATCTGAATTGAGGATAATTTCAACAACATGTTTTTAGTATCAATGGTGGACCATGACTTTCCCTTCTTATTCTTTGAGGTTCTTTCAAAATTCAATTTATTTCAAGACCTATCAAATAAAACATTATGCACAAAAAAGAGGTCTTCGTCATAGAAGACTTCATCTTGAACAACTAATGCAATGGATTGTACATTTTCTTGGGTGCTTTCTTCATCATCTAGAAACCAGATATTTTCAATAACAACATCTAAGTCCATATTTTCAGAAAAATATCATCTTCAAGTATGTTTTGTTCTTCTCCCTCTTTTTGAGAGTTAACCCTTTTCCTTTTCACTTGTAATTTATGAGGGTTTTATAGACTTCCTTGAGGGGGATTTCTTTCTCCAGCATCACCTGAATTATTACTTGAGGGTTTTCTTTGTTTGGATGATGCAGACTAAGAATTTACTTTAGGAAAAATACTTCTGTGAGAAACAATGGGTGATTAAGCGTTTATTTCACTTGAGGGTTTCCCTCTTTGCTTATGACCTTTAGTAGTGCTCACAATTGTCTCTACGTCACCAAAAACTTTATCAACACCTTGAACAAGAGGGTCATGACTATTTCCCTCTTCTTCTACAAATATGACTTTATTGATCGATGTGGGACTGAGCCCAACTGATACCATGTGGTTATATATAATATGGTTAGGGTCAAACCCTTTTATTTATTCTGCAAACTTCAAATTAAACTGGTCAAAGTAAAAGGCATATTCATCAATTTTGGAAATTCCTCCCAAGGGAATTTCACCAAATCTCCAAGGAAGAAGAATAATTTTTTTTTTTCCTTCTTTCATAAAAAGAATGAAACAAAACTTATACGTCCTCACCACCTCTATGATAAATAAATTTTCTGACACATAATAAGTAAGAAATATAGGATTTTCATGAAAACAAAAATCCTAATGATGTTGTAATTATCCATTTTCTCAAGAATTCCCTTTTTATCCAAAAAGTTAGATGCTTCTAATTGTTACACATCAACATTACTCGCTTTGATAAGTGTCGCAAGTGTCGCATGTTGCTCACAAGTGTCGCAAGTATCAAGCAAAGCATACTGCCATGATGATGACACTAAGGAGACACTTAAAATCCCTCAAACACTTGATTTGAAGAAAGAGGAATGGCTAACTGAAGATAAGAACCTCTTGCCACCTGAAAGAATCATTCAATCTAAGGTTTTAGGAGAGAGCGCTCCCCTACATCACTCTTAGGAGCGTTGGCGCTCCCCTATCAAGTGATATGGAGCATTATAACACTAAACAACTCTTCTGAGGGAGTGTTGTGGACTTTGGAGTGTTGGTGCCCCCCTGAGGCCTATTAGGGAGCGTTATAGCGCCCTGATGCCCCTTTTGAGGGAGCGTTGTCTAATCTGGGAAACAGTTGATCTGTTGAGGAGAATAAGGGGAAGATCTTTCAATATTGGAAGGAAGTTGCATTTGAATTCCTAGTTCAACCATGATCTTAGGAGAAGATCCCTGATCTAAGGAGGGAATTCCTCAACTTACCCTAAAGATACCTCAAGAGGTTAGGCCTCTCTAAACCTATATAAGCAGTCTATATCATGATGGAAAGGAAGGAAGAATTGGAAGCATGAAACCTATGATCTCATAGGAAACATACAGTGAACTGGAGGAAAGTAATCAATAAAGTTGTTGTCGTCTGGATCGTGGATCTTTTGAGCAAGGGTCAGACAAAGGGGACTTGACGAAGYTGTCGCATTCGCATCTACGGTTGTAAGTTACTTCTGTCATTGTTCTCATTAATATGACACGCTTGGCCTGTTTCTTTTTAGTTTGTGTTTAATGTCACATGAACTTGTCTCAGATAGATAGATCTATTTCAAGCTAATATCAATAGAGTAGGAAGTGGTTGTACTATTGTTTGTCTATAGGGCTCATCGAGGAGTGAAAGATTGGAGCTCAACTCGGAGCGTGCAGGGACAAACGTCGATAAAAGGTACTTCTTTTCTCCTTCCTCCTCATGCATTAGTTTGTACATATATGAAAGGAATTCAGTGTCCACATTAAGCATTTTCTGTCTTAAGAGTTAAGATTCTAGCTCTCAAGAGGAGATCTACCTATCCGCAGGGAGATTTTCCTTCAACAGAAACTGGCGACTCCGCTAGGGAGTCTTGAATTGAAACTTTTTGGTTTTGATTTCTCCTCATAGACCTTGTCTTACCCTTTGATTTTTTTCAGACCTGGTTCACCCCTTTTTGATTGATTTCATGAGCTGATTGACTCCTTACCCCATCACACTCAACTTGATTGCCAAAATCTGACTGTAATTTTGGATTTTTTGACATTTTCATGAGCCTTTTAAGCCTGGAACCCCTGTGGCTGTGTTAATAGAGTGCCAGCACTCCCTGGATGTGTTAGACAGAGTGCTATAACGCTTGGTTCCCTTTACACCATAGCGTCATCCCTCTTTTGGCAAAAACCCTCTCCAGAATTGCTTTTTTCAGGGTCCAGTCTCTGTGTTTCACTTGTTGAGCCTCTCTGTGAGTCAATGCTTCTTCCCACTCAACTTTTACATCCATCCTTCTGAGGAACATATACCTTGCTGTTTAGATTTTGTAGCCTTCTTCATTATTTTTTGAGTTTTTCTGCTGTTGGGAGTTTGAAACCAATGCATTGTTTTTCTCTCCTTTTTGATTGAACGAGAAACTATGGTGAAGGACATCAGAAGTCTATGAATCTCTTCATTTGGATTTTGTTAAGGTCATTGTTCTTTAGCCTCTCTTTTATGTGAAATTCTTGGTTTTCTTTGTTTTCTTTTTTTGCTTCTTGTTTTCGACCACAATAAGAGGGTGTATTGTTTGTACGCAACCTGCTTATGCTTGTCTGAGTTTCCTTGATCCAAAAGGTTAATTAGCAGGAGAAGTGTTGTTTTGAATTAATCATTATTTGCACACAAACAATAAAGAGACATCTTCATGATTGATTTTGCATATCAGAAGACATTTCCAAAAAATTTTAGCACCACATCGGATTTGATTGAAGAAAATTTGTTTAAGGACATTCCTTATTAGTGCTTGTTAGTGAAAAGAGCTCTCTCTCTCTCTCCCTTAAATAGATATTCATCGAAAAGAAATGACTTCTTATCATCTTTGATGCATTTTTTGGGGATCGAGTCATCATTCCATCCGTTTCACTTCCATGCACCCCTTTTGAGTAAAGAACAACTATAAAATGAACGCTAATTAAAAAATATCTAGAACATTTTTCTTTTCTAGGATCCTCCACCAACAGTAGACTAGGATTAGCACTTTGGATTAGACTGTGAGCATAACTCTCCAAAGTTTCCAAAATAAACATTAGCATCCTGAGCTAGGGAGAGTCAAATCCAATTTTCGTATAAGTCTGCCTGGGATCCCCCTCTCACACAGGGGTTACGCACGAGGTCGCATTCGGGAAAGCTACAAAGATTATCCCTCCATGGTTTGACTGATTGTAGTGGTCAGGTCGTATTATGGGGATCTCTTAAAGGTATACCCACAATGTTGAGTGGAATCCTTTCAAGTTGATTTCGGGCTAGATACCCTGTCCGTATGTTCAAATTGGACTGTCGACTGTACCCACCCCGGGGTTGACTACGAATTGGTAACCTTAGTGGCCATAATATTTAGGGTCTTACACAAGGTGACAGTGAAGGGAAGTCTCACTGTACCTGGAGCATACATTGGTCAAACTCACTCGGGCTCCTTGGAGGGTAAATCCACAATTACTGTGTGGAAGCTTGCACCAGGGTGAAAGTCCGTTAAGCAGGTCACCATTGTAACTGTTCCACCATATCCCCGCCCCTTCTTGACTTGACCACGCGACGTTGGATTTCATAACCAACTAGTACGATCATCGAGAGAAGGTTTTGTTTTCTTGGTTGTGATTCCTAGATTCTATTAGCGTATGCTGTTTCTTTTCGGTGGTTGGCCATAGATTTTTTTTGCTGACTTTTTTTCGCCAACATTGACCCTCCACGCCATTCGCGAAGGCTACAGGGACTTCCTCTAGAAAATATGGAAGAGAATACCCCTTTACCCCCTCATTCTATGGAGGAGTCTCCTCAACAGAGCGAGGTTCACGACACTATAACCTCCCAAGAAGAAGTTCCCACCTCTTTAGAGAATTTTCGAATTGTTTCAGAGTCTTAGGAGGCTTTCCGCATTCCGGAGGGATATGAGAGACGTGTTCTCCAACTAAATTCAGCCGGTGAATTTTTCGTCGTCAATCCTTCTGACATTCCGACTGGGCCTCAATCAAACCCTTTAGTCGATGACCCCTTTTGGGCCGTAGAAATTGTTCGAAGTCCACCGCGCATGGTGCGGGATATTTATGGAACAGGAATAGGTGTCGACGCACCTATCACCTACACCGTACCTTTAAACCATTTTATCGGTACTACCGTTTTTTTAGCCACACCATCCGTTGGTCCGAACACATTGTCCGTTGGCCCAAGGTCCACTTTTTCTCTCCAGACGGCCCATTCTACAATGGTCCCTCACGTGCCGAATATTCCCGCCGGTAATGCAGTGGTTAGCCAAGCTGCAATTGGCACACCAATAACACCTAGACCTTCATCATCACTCCCTTTTGGGTATAGAGCACTGAATTCTTCCGCTGTCACCACTACCCAAGTTATACCTGGAAGTTCTATACCTATACAACAACCCGAAGGGACCGGTCTTGGTGGCTTTAATCCATTAAGTAGCACCGATCAGTCGTCTACATCTGGTTCCCAAATTCCAGGAACTCCACCTCAAGCCCACCGAAGGGAAACTTCCATTTGGAGGGCACCCTCATGCTGGGGGGCAACCTCAATCCGGAGCCTACCATCACCCGTATGGACAAAATGTGTCTACCACACCCAATCCGTGGAATATCCCCTTTCCAGGAAATCCACAGTTCTCGAGGGGACACAATCCTCAAGCTCCACAACAACCTCTTCTCCCTCAAGGGACTCATATACATCCTCCTTATGGAAAAACGCCAAATCTAGCTTATAATCCTCAAAACCCATCCGGTTATCCTCTGCTCGCACATGTTTCTCAAACCACCTCAAATCCTGTGTACCCTGGTCAACACCAACCTTATACAAGAGGGCCCACTGGTTACAATTATCCGCCTAACCCAGTGTATGGTCCTACTAGTGTTCCTATGCCACACCAGTATTACTCGCAGGTTAACCGACAACTACCTTTCCTAGTGACTCTGGACCTTCTAGACTTGTCTCAGTTAACGAATGATCCCATTTTTCATTCTCCGGTTTGGCCAACTATTCCATATAAACTTCCTTCTGATATCCCAAAATTCAACGGAAAGTCCGGAGAAGACCCAAACAACCACGTGATGACTTTCCATTTGTGGTGTTCATCCAACTCCCTCATGGACGATTCTATACGTTTGCATCTTTTCCAACGAACGCTTATGGGTTCTGCAGCAAAATGGTACATTGAACTACCACGTGCTTCTTTTCACGATTTCAACTCTCTTTCCATGTCCTTCCTCACACACTTCCAACTACCCATTCGATACGAGACAGGTACCGAACTATTGACCTCCCTTCGTCAGACAACTTCCGTACATATCTCTAATCATATTCATGAATGGAGACGATGACGAAGGCTAATCAAAGCAGTCATTCCTGACCAATTATTAGCGGAATGGTTCACTAAATCATTGTTACTCTAGATCACTTGTGATGTTGCTATGGGTGGTGTAGTCACCGAGGAAGAAGCTATTGCTCAAGCTTAGTACTTAGATTTGGTTTATTCACAATCTAGTACTCTATACGAGTTGATACCAAATGCCACCCGTGCCACTAATGATCCATCCAAACCATCGTCTACCTTGCACGCGGATGGATTCATTGGCTCCGTCAAAACCCAATCTCCTTCCCAGTCGACTAGAACAACCCAGCGGTCCACTTCGACGTCTTCTCCTAGTTCGACTGCACCCTCTTCTACCCCATCTCAAACTCAGGTCTCTGAGGTGAATGCGGTCCAATCGACCCCTTCGCAAAAATCTGGGGGCAAGAAGAAAGCAATAAATAAACCAAAGAAAAACAACAACAATGAACAACCAAAAAATCAACCTCAAACCCCTGCTGCCGGAAAACAACCACAATGGAAACCGAAATTCCCATGTCTCATTTGTGGTGATGATCACTACACTCGAGACTATCCACATCACGATGAAGTGGCCAAACTTTTTAAAGGAAATTCACAACCCGCTGTGCTTACTCAGCCTTTTCCACAGTAGTAATCTTTGGTTGCTCAAACCCCCACTCCAGGGGGCAGTTCCAACCAACCCCATGATGAGGCCTCGACAAGTGCCCACATTTACATGTTTAACAGGATTAATCTGACCACTCACACTACGACATATGACACACCAATTAAACCTGATAAACCGAAGACTACTAATGGTTCCTTACCGGACCCATTACCATCTTCCGTTAGTCCTCCGTATGCTAGCCCTCCGTCCGAACCACTCCAGATTGATAAACCTTTGTTTGACTCCATATTACACCCTCCTAAGAGCACTATCTAGAAACCTACCTTCAATCCTAGTTCACGGGCTTCCCAAAACTACAACATTGTTGAAGATTTGGCTCAAGTACCGTGTGCTATGTCTGCTTTGGAATTTCTACAACACTGTCCCAGCCAATGTAGAACGCTCTTAGCTACCATCGGTGATTTCAATCCTGGGTCATCTAATAACCTCACGTTTAATCTGGATGATCATCAAACTCGACTCTCCCACCAACTAGCTTTTCAGATCGATGTTGTTGTTCACAATCAATAAATCCACCAAACTATCTTGGATGAGGGAGCCTCTACTTGTGTCATGTCTTTAGCTTGTTGCAAAGGCTTAAAATCACATGCCCTTAACAAATCCCCTACGATGTTACATGCTTTTGATGGGCAAGGTTTTCATCCTCACGAACTTTTACAATCCTTATCCGTTCAGTTGGGCGACAAAACTATTACTGTTGATTTCGAGGTGGTCGATGCCCCCCTCGATTACAACCTACTACTTGGAAGAAGTTGGTTCTATGTTATGATTGTCATCGCCTCGTCGGTGTTTCGATGTGTACAATTCCCCCATCAAGGAAAAATTGTCACTATCGATCAAATAGATTTTTGTACACCCGATGCTCGTGCCCCTGTCACCAACAACATTCCTTTTTTGGGAGACTACCCAGTTACATATGAAGCATTGGTGTTGGCTTGTTAAAATATTCTATCCTTATGGGTACTTTCCCTACACCACTTCCACCCACCACACATCATATTGCGACCGTCAATATGATTTCGACTATGCCTTATCAATCTTTGGAATCATCTGACCCTTGGATTGTACCTAGTCCTATGGAATTCGATGTGCTCAGTGACACCATGCCACTTAGCCCAGCCGAGGCCGCATACGTTGCTATTCAATCTGCCTCTCCCTCTCCGAACAACCCACATTTATTGGCACTTGATGCCTACTCGATGTCGTCATGGTTGGATTCCCTATCGTCTGCAATCGATTACATTTCCCAAATTTTCCCTTTCGATGAATATATAATGGAAATGCTTAGTATTGATGATGTACCTTGCGATGATAACCATCATCGATCCTCTTTTCTTCCGCCTCTGGAAGAAATTCACAAAGACATACACTTTGTCTTCCCTCCTGATGTTACCGATTCTCCACAATCTCCCATCCTCACACAAGATACTCTTTCTGAGGGGAATATGGGTAATATCTCTACTACGATCATTATTAATATTTTGATCAAAGAAGGCATTGTGGAAAACATTAACCTTGGTGCTAATTGCACACCCGAAGAAGTGGTATCTTACACCGCTCTGTTTAAAGAATTCTGCGATGTCTTCACTTGGAGCTACGAGGAAATGCCAGGGATCGACCCTTCGATCATCGTGCATGAAATCAAGACTTAACCATGTGCAAAACCTATTCGATAGAAACTCCGCCTGGTTCATCCCAAGAAAATCGTGGCTATAAAGGTAGAAGTTGAGAAACTTTTAAAATCTGGCTTTATCTATCCGGTCCCTTTGACGGAATGGGTCTCCAACCTTGTTCTGGTTGCCAAAAAACAAGGGACCATCCGTGTCTGTGTTGACTATTGAGATCTCAATAAGACTTGTCCAAAGGACAACTACCCTACACCCTTCATCGACCAGATCATTGATAATTGCGTTAGGAGCGTAATCTTCTCCTTCATGGATGGTTTTTCCGGGTATAACCAGATTGAAATTTTACCTGTTGATCAACATAAGACCACCTTTATCTGCCCATGGGGAACTTTCACCTATCGAAAGCTACCTTTTGGTCTCAAAAATGCTGGTGCTACTTTCCAACAGGCCATGTCGTACGCTTTCCACCATATTGCAGAACCTTACCTCGACGACTTACCTGCCCACTCATCCAATCGATCAGATCAAGTTGATCACTTACGGGCTATTTTTCTTCGATGTCGGTTTTACCGTATCCGCTTGAACCCACATAAGTGTATTTTTGCTGTGGAATCCAGCCGACTCCTCGGTTTTGTTGTCTCTAAATATGGCATTCGGGTGGATCCCTTAAAGATTAAGGCTATTCTGGCCTTACCCCCACCTACTAATTTGAACCAACTACAAAGTTTGCAAGGAAAATAAAACTTCCTTCGTTGTTTCATTCGTAACTATGCTGAGATAACTAAAGGATTCATGCGATTGTTACAGAAAAACACCCCTTTCATCTGGGATTACATCGCTCAATGATCATTTGATTCTCTCAAGCATGCCTTGACCCACGCACCTTTGTTACACCCTCCAAAGTATACAAAGGACTACATCCTTTACTTAGCTACCTCTACTTCCACTATTGCAATGGTGTTAGTTTAGGAGGACCCCAATGGTGAAGAACATGTGATCTATTACCTGAGCAAGAGTCTATCTAGACCCGAACTCTGATATTCGCATGTAGAGAAACTGGCTATGGCAGCCGTTATCGTTGTCCAAATATTTCGCCATTACATCCTACTACACACCACCACTGTGATTGCGGACTCAAACCCCATGTACCACGTCTCGACACGTCAAGTGCTCGGGGGAAAATACTCTAAATGGATTGTCATCCTTCAGGAATTCAATCTTGAATTTGCAAAGTCCAAAGCAAAAAAGTCCCTGGTGTTTGCGGAGCTCATCTGTGATCTCCCCCATGCTGATGAAGACATCGAACCTAGAGATTCTCTCCCTGACGAAACTCTTTTCCCGTGAAGAGCATCAACATATTCGCCACCATTCTCATCGTTATCTTATCGTTGGCGACACCTTGTTTCGCCGTGGTATTGATACTATCCTTTGACGATGTTTGATTCATGCAGAGGATGAATGCGCTCTGAATGACTGTCACCTTGGATCCTGTGGTGGTCACCTTTCTGGGATGGCCACAGCCCAAAAAATTCTACGTGCCGGCTATTTTTGGCCCTCGATTTTCAAAGATTGTATTGAGGCAGTTAAAAAATGCCCACCCTACCAAGTTTTTAATAACAAGGCATGCATCCACCCTAATACGCTGCACCCCATTATCTCCATTGGCCCCTTCGCCAAGTGGGGTATCGATTTTATGCAATGTAAGCCTACCTCAGCCAGGGGGCACGGTTATATAATCGTCGTCGTCGACTACTTTACAAAATGGGTTGAGGCTATGCCTACCTTTCTGAACGATGGTCGTACCGCAGCTCTGTTTGTTTTTAACCACATCATAACTCATTTTGGTGTACCACGCACCATTGTCACTGATCATGGTGCACACTTTAAGAACCAGATGATGAGTGAATTGCATGTCAAGTTGGGTTTTCTCCATGAAAACTCATCCCCATACTATCCTCAGGCCAACGGACAAGTTGAAGCCATCAACAAGGTTCTCAAAACCATGATTCAATGCATGGTAGGGGAAAATAAGACATCCTGGCATCTACAACTTTTCTCCGCTCTATGGGCTTACCATACTTCCGTGAAAACCGCAACTGGGTTCACTCCTTTCCAGTTAGTGTGTGGCATCGAAGTTGTTTTACCAATCGAGTGTGAGATTCCATCTCTGAAACTTAAAGTAGAACTCCTACCCCATACTTCTGTCGAGGAAGAATGTTTCTTATATATGACCAAACTGGACAAAACACGTCGTGATGCTGCTCTCATTAACGAGGCACATCAGAAATGGATAAAAAGTCAATACGACAAATCCGTCCATCCTCGGACTTTTGCAGAAGGAGACTTAGTCCTCGTCTATGATCAGGCTCATGAAAAACTAGGGACAGGTAAGTTAGAACCTCTGTGGCATGGCCCTTACATTATGAAATGTGTTCTGCACAGAGGCGCCTACGAGTTAGTCGATTATGATGGAATCTCCCTGGGAGAGCCCCAGAATGGGCTTTACCTTAAAAAGTACTATGCCTAGATCACCTAGCATGTGTACTTTGTACATTATTGTATTTTAGTTTGGTGTGTCTGTTTCTTTCGCGTGCTTGAGTCTTTACCATTGCCACTCATAACTGTGACTTGTGTTTTCATGCGCAGATGACGTCTTCCTTTTCTATATTTGTCGGGTTTGCAGATGGTGCTAGTCGACACGCCCGGAACATTGCTTTGACAGCATGGGTCATTTACCAATTTGACAAGGTGGTGAGTTCAGGAGGTATTTTCTTAGGATGAACGACCAATAACATGGTAGAATATCATGTTGTCATCGAAATTTTGACCCAAACCTCCTCCCTAGGTATCTCTCATATCATTGTTAACCTAAACTCCCAACTTGTGGTCTATCAACTCAACCGTATCTATGCTATTCGTAATCCTATCCTGCTACGTCTCCACCTACAAGTTTGTCATCTTGAATGAATGTTTGATTACATCGAATACAGACATATTCCAAGAGAACTCAACAATGTTTCGGATTCGTTAGCTAATTATATCATGGATCAGTATCTCGCCCATAGATAAAGTTTCATGAAGGAAAACAAGTTGTACATCATATGTAAATTAAAACACATCACATTAAAGGCATCATCATGTACAAACTTTTTTGTCACTATAAAAACTCGTAACTGTATATATATACATAGCGTGACTGAAAATGTTTTGATTACATCAAAAAAGTATTTGGAAGAGAAAAATTGTGGGTCTTTACACCCATACAACATTGTTTGACAAGTCATACAAAATATACAATCACCAGAGAGACTCTAATCTCTCTGCACCGCATTGTTCTCAGAGTAACATATCACTGCACGCACTACGCATCTCAGTAGAGAATTAACATTCTCTGGCACCCCCACAGTGTGTCTCTATAGATGTAAAGGCACTTATCTCCTCCGTAGAGGAGGAATGCCCATCGTAAGGCCTTGAAGGTTTCTTTCAACCTCCCAGAGACCTATCACTGATGCCCCCGGAGCACCCCCGCGACGTCCCGGTATGGGTATCTCAGTTGGACACACTGCTCCCTTGTCTGCATGTTAAAAAACAATACATCCATTAAAAACTCTTCCACATACCCAAAAAAATATATATATACATTAAAAACTTAAAACATAAAAACTAGACAAGGTGTTGCTTCGTCTCTCACCTGACGCATCCCAATCCTCCCCCACTAGTAGAATCAAATCCATGCTCCCATGAAAGTCCACATTGGCATATGGGAAGTCTTCTATCCAAAGATACTGGTGTCTCAGCCAAGCGAAGAAGTCATCGATGAAACGGAACTCTGACTCTGCCACTAGTCTCGGAGAAAGACTAGTCCACCTTTCCATCCATGGTTCTTCCACTGGTCATACCGCCAATGCAATCTGAGGCTGCATCTGGGGGATGTGCTCTAAAAAGAATGAGACCAAGAATGAACCATATCCTAACTATTTCTGCCCCATCCTACACCGCGAAACTTGGTCCTTCACGTTCTGAAGAAACCCTGCACTCCAGTTAAACAGTGTTGGCTCCAAACACTGTACACCATAAGCTACCTGTGATCTCGACGCCAGATGTGCGCTAGTGCTTCCCGTCACACTCATGATGGAAAACAAAATGGACTGAAGGGGTAACTCTCTGATATCCTTGATGGGGATTCTACCCCCCACCAGTCTTTCTCCTGGGACACAATGACGTGCCAGATACACACCCACTTTCTCAGGAAGTGCCCTCTGTCTGGAAAAAGCTATAGGAACTCCTCTTTTCTAGAGGCCGGTCAAGAAATATACATCTTCCAACTCGATGGTTAGAAGCTGTGTTTCGATCCGAAACCCTTGCTCTGCAACATCCCACAAGCTGATTATGTACTCAAGTAGAAGGGTTTCTTTCTTCATCTTCTGCAACTTGAAGAATTTCAGAAGGCCATAATCTCTCAAAGTGACCCACGTATGAGGACTCCGCAAAGCAGCCAAATCATCGAGCTCATGCTCCCGTTCTTTCCACTCGATCATGGTCGTTGCCGAAATCACCTACAAACAAAAAAAACAAAGAATTTCATTATTCATTTTTTTGGCAATTTCTTAAGCAATTTAAAAAACTTGAAATCTATTGCCCATACTATTCAAAAAGGACCACACCCTCTTTTTTACCACTCAATAATCCTCACGCAGCAATAAAACATTTTTAATTAAAATGATTTTCATAATGGCTGCGTGGGCCTATTTTTTGAGTTTCTTATGGATTCTTTAACAAAAACGACCCATCTACTTAAGTATCAAGGCGTTGGCATCTAAGCTATCACCCTCTAAAAATGTTTTTTCAAAAGAATGTCTTTTTCCCATCGTTTTCAATAGAGGCTGATTTGATTTTTTTGGGAGCGACCTAGGGCTTCGTTTTTTAATTTAAATGTTGCTATGGAAACAAATATTGAACCATGTAATTGAAAGAAGGGGAGATGAAGATCTACCTGGTCCAAACGGCGAGAGAAACGGTCAACCGTAGCTCCGGTATCAAGCAAAACAAGATCCACCTCCAAAATGAGAATCTCCACTGCTACAAATCCTTATGCAAAATGAAATGGTAAATGAAGATTTTTCTTGTATTACTATTTATAAATTTCCATTTTTTATAAGGTACAGTCATTTGTGGGTTTCTTTAACAATATAATAGCTTCACTAAACCTCTGGATTGCAGTTTTGACACTACAGGTTTCAAAGTAGTTCTGATCGTTTGTTTACCTTGTCACATCCACGAGCATAGTCTTAGTTCATTCTCAAGCTCGAGAATATAAGAATGCACCGGGTAGACTTTTATCTCTTTTTCAGACCCGTATGGACACACGAAAAAGGAACCCCCTGGAGTCATCTTTAAACTCTTTTCAGACTCTCTAAATATGAAAAGATCATCGAGTGATCTTGCTTCCTTTGACACTCGTTAAAAGGTTCGAAAGGGCATCTTTTGAGTGGTAGTTTATCTCTTTTTCAGCCTCGTGAGACTAACTATACTAAAAATAAACTGAGATAGTTCTCTTTTCAGCATTTTTCCAGACTCTATAATCATGAAAAACCTTCAATTTTTCTGTCTTTGGACTCGCTAAAACACACATCGACAGGCCCATGCGGGATCGAACCCTTACTTCTTCCAGTTCGTTAAACAAAGGAAGAGGAACTTATCGAAGGTGAGTTATATAGAGCATGTGTTACCCTCCTCGAGCTCGTTAAATTAAAAAGAGGTACTCGTCTATCTGGATGGGGGAAAATTTGAAAGAAACAAGCCAAGCAGTCTCTTGAGAACATTACCAAGTAATTCTTAGAGTTGCCCTTGAACACGATACTTTGTCTTTTGCACGCATTTTAATCCGCCGAACCTCTGCACTGAGCCAATCCTTTGAGTTTCTTTCACTCCTTTGGGTCTCTTGACGTAAGTCACAACATCCACTGCATCATCAAGTTTTGGTCCACATCATGTTTTTGTTGTTGTGCCTCAGTGTTCAAGGGAAGTATCCCCCTTGAGAGTCAGCCATCACAATTATCTTGTCTCAATACCCGTGTCAGTCCATGTTCATTTGATCGACCAATTACATCTCTGTATCTATTTCATGTCATTGATTGGGGATACATCAAGGCCCTCCCTCGATGAGTCTATTCCTATCGACTTCAACACATTATCCAGGAACTAGGCTTAGAAACCAGTTAGTACTTTGGGACCTGCATGCCTCAATGGAAGGCCTCCTCACATCCGACAGTGGGTTTACATCACTAACCTATGATCGGATGATTCCATGGATGTTTGAATCCATCTCATCCATTCACATTCATTGGAATGTACTATGGTACCTTGGGAATCATTGACATTAATGGTGATCTCCCTCGCGCTTGTTAACGGTTTACATCATTGACCGGTAATCAAGTGGTTTCTGCCATGTTCGACATCGGGACATCTATTCACATGGTTAGATTCGTACTACATCGAGATCGGTAAGAAGACCCTAGGTTGAATGATCACTTTGATATGTACTTTTCCCAGGTTGTGAAGGAGTTTCTCTTGAACAATGGCACATATACTGTTACATAGATCCACTTTGTATTGGTCGTGGCTATGTCTTTTCATCTCGTAGATCCACTGTGTATCTTTCGTGGCTACGATTAGTTCAGGTCATCAAAGTATAGATCCACACTGTATCCTTGGTGGCTATACCTTTTTATCAATACAATTATGGATCCGCAGTGTATTTTATGGCGGCCATATCTTGCAAGTCTTGATCACCCAAGCATAGGTATGCCTACCTTGGGTTTGGAACATGTCATGATATTTGTTGGATGTTTGTGTGCAACTTGTGTCAAGTTCTCTGTGTCTATACCCTTGCTTGAAAGTATACAAAGCATTTCAGTTATCAGTTCTCATCTTCTAACTTCATACTTTGGGGGGCAATCTGTTACACATCAACATTACTCGCTTTGATAAGTGTCGCAAGTGTCGCATGTTGCTCACAAGTGTTGCAAGTATCAAGCAAATCATACTGCCATGATGACGACACTAAGGAGACACTTAAAATGCCTCAAACACTTGATTTGAAGAAAGAGGAATGGCTAACTGAAGATAAGAACCTCTTGCCACCTGAAAGAAGCATTCAATCTAAGGTTTTAGGAGAGAGCGCTCCCCTACATCACCCTTAGGAGCACTGGCTCTCCCCTATCAAGTGCTAGGGAGCATTATAACACTAAACATCTCTTCTGAGGGAGCACTATGGACTTTTAGAGCGCTAGTTCCCCACTGAGGCCTATTAGGGAGCACTATAGCGCCCTGATGCCCCTTTTGAGGGAGCGTTGTCTAATCTGGGCAGTAGTTGATCTGTTGAGGAGAATAAGGGGAAGATATTTCAATCTTGGAAGGCATTTGCATTTGAATTCCTGGTTCAACCATGATCTTAGGAGAAGATCCCTGATGTAAGGAGGGAATTCCTCAACTTACCCTAAAGATACCTCGAGAGGTTAGGCCTCTCTGAACCTATATAAGCAGGCTCTATCATGATGGAAAGGAAGGAAGAATTGAAAGCATGAAACCTATGATCTCATAGGAAACATACAGTGAACTGGAGGAAAGTAATCAGTAAAGTTGTTGTCGTCCGGATCATGGATCTTTTGAGCAAGGGTCAGACAAAGGGGACTTGACGAAGCTGTCGCATTTGCATCTATGGTTGTAAGTTACTTCTGTCATTGTTCTCATTAATATGACATGCTTGGCCTGTTTCTTTCTAGTTTGTGTTTAATCTCACATGAACTTGTCTCAGATAGATAGATCTATTTCAAGCTAATATCAATAGAGTAGGAAGTGGTTGTACTATTGTTTGTCTATAGGGCTCATCGAGGAGTGAAAGATTGGAGCTCAACTCGGAGCGTGCAGGGACAAACGTCGATAAAAGGTACTTCTTTTCTCCTTCCTCCTCATGCATTAGTTTGTACAGATATGAAAGGAAGTCAGTTTCCACGTTAAGCGTTTTCTGTCTTAAGAGTTAAGAGTCTAGCTCTCAAGAAGAGATCTACCTGTCCACAGGGAGATTTTCCTTCAACACTAATGAAATCTTGGAAGTATCTTCTCCAAAGTGTAATTTCTTAAATTCTGAGACAAAATCATTTTAAACTTTATAAAAATAATGGATAACTTTTTGTCTCCAGAGAGCTTGATACCACATAGTGAGAGGGTTGATTTTCGAGTTTACCCTTTTTCCAACACTCAAACCTTTAAAAATATGACAATGTGTGATAGCAAAAATTAGATAGGATGCCATATATAATTTTTTCTCACTTCTAAAATTCATTACCCATGCGGAAATTTCATTTGACATAGTCTTCACCCAATCAAAGAAGACATTCTCATGAATTGTAAAACGTAAAATATATAAAGACAGTCGAGGAATAGTTATTGTAGAGTCTTGACCATTAACTCTAGTAAATAACCAAGAAATTTCTCGATAAGGGTCCTTTAAAGAACTAACCTAGATTCTAGATAAGTATTTTAGAATTACAATAGGGTCTTGTAAGTATTCCTGCAAGAGATCCATTGCATTATTTTTCCCTCTAAGAAAATTTTTGGCCTCTTCTCCTTTGTATGTTAATTTCGGCTCTTGTAATTTTAACATTTTTTTGAAAACTAAAGGTGCTAATGAAACATGGGAGCCGCTTTGTGTTGGAATGTTTCTTCTATTCTGGATAGATTTATTAATGCACTAGGTGACAATATCTTTGCACTTGAAAACCTCAGTGACACAACCAATGAGAGCTATTCTTGATGTCCAAACCTTATTATTATCTTTGTCTGGAAACGTTGAATAATACCAATATTCCCTCGAACAGTGGTAATTGTGATCTTCTATTATGAATAGATTCAAGGTATCCCCACAGAATTGTTGTTTTCTTTCGACGATCTTCAACATGTTGAAAAGATTCCTCCGTAATACCGCTTAGAACAGTGAAATAATATTTATGTTAGATCCTTGATGAGAGCATTAACCTAAAACAAATGTGATTTTACCTCGATAGAAACAACACTAATCGTGACATTTTCATAATTCAATTTAGTATTTGAGTTCGTAGAGTTATAATTTAATATGACTCGAGAAATGTGAAAGAGAAAGGACACATCACGGTGGGGTGGCAGAGGGGAATATTTCAAATGAGAATGTGAGTTCACGAGTCCGCGAATCCTTCATGATAAGAAAATGGGCATCGATACTTGTTGGACAAACTTGTGAAGAAAGGAATATACAAAGAAAAGAAAATATGAGTCCATGAGTCCGTGAATGAAAAATAAACTAAAGGTTGCAAAGAGGTTCAAGGAATAAAATTGATAGACCGTGAGTCTAAAAACTTGCAAATACAACAAAATGACATAAGTATGGAAAAAGTATAACTCATGGAGGTAAGACGTGACAATGAAAATCATGGGAGGGAAACATACATAGAAAAAATATAAGTGCAGATTAATGAAAAGAAAAAGAAGCTATGAGGTTCAACACCTCAATATATGTCCCCCCCATTTTAGTGAAGGAAAATTCCAACACAAGGGAGGCTTCACGGGTGGACTTAGGGGGATTTCTATGGAAGAAGCAAGGAGATTGAGGAATACCCCTATAGGTCAAGGTCAATGATGAGAATGAGTCTTGGGGAAATAATATTAGGGCTAGTAAATGGTTTCCAAGGTTGTGTACCTGCAAAACAATGTTATACTTTCCAAAATAAGACAATATATGGTGGTACAAGCCTCAAAACCAATGGTGAATAAAAAAGAAACCTTGTTGTCCCAAAATTGCAGCAATATATATGTTTGTGTGTGTGTGTGTGTGTTGAACCTGCACAAGATATATCTAACTAAATAATAATACACACATTTGTAAAGAGAATTTGAGAAAGAAGAAGAAGGAGAGAAAGAATGGAAGAATTCTCATTAACCGTTGTGATTAATGAATAATTTACACATTATATACTATGTATAACTAAATGAGTGTGCACTGGAGGAGAACCAATGCGCCATAGTGGTGGTCTAGAGTGATCTAGACACACACCAACAATTACGGGAGTGAAATGCCACCTAGTCTAGTCTCTCAGGCAGTTACAGGAGTGAACTGCCACCTAGTTGGGTTAACTAGTCAACTAGTCTTCAATTAACTGACTCAACAGAGAGTAGTGAGGAGTTAACTCAGAAAATCAAAGGTAATGTGCTAGTATGGTGATGATCCCAAGGAAAGTGCGCATTAGCTGGTGATGATCCCAATGTTGCATGGTGACAAAACTAATGCAACATCTAAACTCAACTCAACTAGTCAAATTGAAGTGTCAACTGAAAGTGAATATTCTCCAGGTGGAATATCCTCCCCTAAAATATAGGATACTAGATAATGACTAATTATGACTAATAAACAAGGAAAAAACTTAGGAAAAATAAATCCTAGGTGTGTGTGAAGTAACTCCAACACCCCCCTGAACATCACTATGGTGAAAATAAAGAATGGGTCCCGGCAACGAGGCCATGTTAGGTACCCAAATACAAAAGATACACTTAAATAAAGTGAGTAAAGAGGGAAAACCTCATGGTAAACCCCCCCCTCAAGGTACAATGTATGTAAAAAAGAAGAACTACAGTTTCTAGGAAATTGTGTCCTTCACTCCAAGACGACTTTGTAGAGAATGGAATTTCTGCTCAGTGAAGGTCTTGGTGAAGATGTCTGTCATCTGTTCTACTGAAGGAAAGAATTGTAAGTCGATGATCCCCTCGTGTACTAAGTCCCAGATGTAGTGCATGTGGATCTCGATGTGCTTCATTCATTGCCTCTAAACTGAATCTCTGCAGAACTTTAGAGTGCTATGGTTGTCACACTAGATGATGATCGGCTGATGAAACTAAATTCCCAACTTAGTGATAAAATGTTGAAGCCACATAGACTAAATGGTTATGTTAAATACCCCTATGTACTCTGCCTCATCTGAAGATAGAACAATGGTAGCTTGCTTCTTACTCGACCAACAGATAGGCCTGGAACCAAGACTAAGTGAGTAACCAGATGTGGACTTGCGATCAGTTCTATCACCAACCCAGTCAGAATCGGTCAACCCGATGAGATATAATGTAGAGTATGCTTCATAATGAATCCAAAAGGTGATGGTGCAATGTACGTATTGAAGGATATTCTTTGTAGCCTTCCAATGTAGCTCATGCAGCTCTTGCATGAACATGGAAACTGTGCCAACTGCATAGGAGAGGTCTGGTATAGAGTGTGTGATATACAACAAGCTCCCCACTAGATGTCTATACAATGTGTTTTCAACTAGTGGAGTCTCCCCACCATCCTCAAGTTTGACTCTTGATAGGAAAGGAGTCAGAGCAGACTTGCAATTTTTCATGTGAAATATCTCAAGGAGATCTCGTGCATACTTGGCTTGAGACATTTTGATGCTTGATGCATCCTGACTGATCTCAAGTCCAAGGAAGAAGTGTAGCCAACCCATGTCCGTCATCAAAAACATGTCGTGTAGAATCCTCTTGACTGCAGCAATCGCTGAAGTCGAGCAACCAGTGATCAACAAATCATCAATAGGGATGATTTTAAGGATGGAAATTTATTTTAAAATGTAGAAACCTTGGCGAATCTTATTGATCCTTCATATGCCAACTATAAAATGTTTGGTGATATTTTTGTAAAAACATTCAAATTTCTAAGGATTTTATATAGTTGTATAAACTTTTGGTGATTTTTAAGGTAAATTAATTTTATCCTATAGAATTTGGGCGAATCATTTTTAGAATAACGAATCGTTTTTTGGGAAAAACCATGGAAAATTATCCCATGAGGGAAATTTAACCCCTAAAATCATCCCTAATCATCAGCGTACATAACTAAAAATAGAAGTGAATTAGTCGTCCTGAGCATGTAGAAATTCGGGTCTGATTTACAACGTACAAAGTTATATGACAATAGGTAGGAGTCCATCTTGGCATACCATGCCCTCGGAACCTGCTTGAGGCCATAACATGACTTCTTCAGTCGAAATACCAAAGATGAGTCCTGCATAAATCATCGGGGTTGCTCCATGTAGATATCCTTAGAGAGATCATCGTAAAGAAATGCATTATTCACGTCCATATGATGGACTTCCCATCCTTTGGCTGCCACAATGGAAAGTGCCAATCGTATGGAATCCATCTTCACTACTGGATTGAAGGTCTCATCATAGTTAATACAATGAACCTGCTAAAATCCTTTGGCAACAAGCCTTGCTTTGTATCTTCTAATTTGTCCATCCACTACGCTCTTGGTCCTGTAGACCTATCTGCATATGACAAGTTTCCTCCCAGACGGAAGGGGAACAATATCCCAAGTCGGGTTCTCGAGGAGGGAATTGTACTCCTCCTGCATGGCAAATTCCCAAAAGGGATTTCCAGCATCCTTGCCATAAGACTGTGGATATGAAGACTGAACCAAGAAAGATGCCTGGAGGGAAATGGTTCAGTGACAATGAGTGAATCAAGAGGCTCCTTGAAATCAGATTGATTCCTCCTAGTATCGGCTGGATCACCAACGAGATCCCCTACAACCTGAAGAGTAGTATGTTCCCACTTGGGCCTCTGATCTGGCTCTGCCACTGCATCTGGATGCTCTGAATCTACATCCAACTGTATTGACTCTGAATCTGAATCATCTAATTCCTCTAAATCAGAACTCTCATCTAAAGAAGAGTCGTCATGTGCATGCTCATCATCTCAGACAAGTGGAAGAATGAGGGTGTCTGCATGTGGCTGATGAGGTGCATGCGAGACACTTTCCTCGAACTGGACACTTCACTCAATGATGAGCCGATCTGAGGAAATATCAATAAGCCTATATCCCTTCACACCATCGGGATATCCAACAAAAATGAACTTAGTGCTCTATGGATCAAGTTCCTTCCTCTTTTCAAAGGGAATCTGTGCCCATGCACGTGAACCAAAAATGTGGAAGTGGGTCACTTCCGGTTTGAGGCCACTCCAAGCCTTGTAGGGGGTCTTATCCTTAACATATCTATGGGGAGATCTATTTTGGATGTATGTTTCACAATTACGTGCTTCGGCCCATAGTCTCTGTGGTAGAGACTTTGCATGCAACATGCAAGATGCCATCTCCTTTAGAAATCTATTTTTTCCCTCAACGACTTTGTTTTGTTGTGGAGTATAGGGAACTGTGTGCTGCAATTGAATCCCTACCTCATGGAAAATATCATCGATCTCATGATTTACATACTCTCTATTGTTATCAGTTTAGAGGACTTTGATCTTATTTCTAGACTTTGTCTCAACCAAGACTTTGAAATCTTTGAGGTGTTGAAAGACCTCTGATTCTTGCCTAAGAAAGTAGATCCATGTAAAACGTGGGAAATCATCAACAAAAATGAGAACAAACCTTGCTTTGTTGATGCATGGATGCATAAAAGGACCCATGAGGTCATTTTGGATCATATATAAAGGCGAGGAATCTCACTAAGACTTTCCTTTGTCGAATTTTTCTTGAGGGTGTTTTCAAAGAACACATCCCTCACATACTCCCTTGGAGAACTGGATGTCTGGTAGACCATCAACTAATCTATGCTTTCTAAGTTGTTGCATTTATCTGAAATTGAAATGTCCAAACCTTTCTTGCCATATCCTACTACTTTTATCAGCATGAGTTAGCAGTAAAGCAGAATCAGGTTCAATGAATTCATAAAATGTATACAATCTAGATTGATGATTTACCTCACTGGTAGCAACCCTGGAGTTGGTTTGCATGTCATATATGTCCATGAAATTTAGCGTGAAGATGAATTTCTTTCCAATATTGTAATTCTTCATATGATACATGGAGATAAGGTTGACAGAAAGTTTGGGAACGTGCAGCACATTCTCGAAGCTTCCAATGGTGAGTTCAATCTGTCCTTTGTCGGTGACTTCGACAAAAGGGTTGTCCCCCATAAGAATAGGATGAAATTTGCATGCATAAAATGAAGAATATACTGCTTATGAGGCATCCATGTGATGTGATGCTCTTGAATCTACGATCCAAGCATCGGGAGAGGAGTTGATTGCAATCAAGGCATGGCTAGAATTTCCTTTCTTGGAATTAAGATCTTCTGGCTTCTTCTTCTTTGCACCCTTGGGGATGCGATCTCCAAGGTTGTTTTGATGAAGTATTTGAGACATTAGACCTATTTTTTTTTCATGCATGTGGATTTCAAATGGAATCCTTTGTGACAGTACATGCATTTCTCCCCTTTTCTTCCCTTTTCCCCTTTGGATCCAGAGGCATCGGTGAATGGTTTTGTGTAACCTTCCTTCTTCATATGTGCATGAGATTTACATTTATTTTTATCTTTATATTTCTTATATTTGTGTCTTCCATCATGCACAGTGATTGCATGCACCCTTGGGCCTTTGATTGTGCCCATGTTGATGAGATTAGTTTGCTCTTGTTTCAAGGATTCGATAAAGTCCTCAAGAGAAGGCATCTTCTAGGTGGCTCCAACGCGAATCTGACAGTATGGAATGTGGATACAAATATAGAGAATTCAGGACCAAGCTTGGAGATAATAGTGAGAAACATTCGTTTATCCTCCTTCGATTTATCAACCCTGCAAGCTTTGAGTTGCGACAGTAAATCCTTGAATTTTGTAAAGAAACCTTGGATATTGTCTAAGATTTTTGGATCCAATGTGAGAAACTCTACCTCCAGCATGTGTCCCCTCATTTCATCCTATTTTCCAAAGATCCCTTCCAAGGTGGTCTATGCTTCATTGGGAGTCTTACAGGAAGATATATGAAAAAGGAGATCAGGTGAAATAAGACTACAAATTGTTTCGAGTGCCTCATCCATGCGATTTAAGTACTTGGATTTTTCTATGGCTGATGTTGGTTATGTATCTATATTCAAGGTTAACCTATACAACCCTTTGGTTCGGAGATGTATGTCTATTTTCTCCTTCCATGCAAAATAGTTGTAAGGTGTAAGGATGAATTCTTTTTGGAATTCCATCTTTCCACTGTCTTCAATCTTGTGTACCTGCAAAACAAATTGGTGTAGATTTCGCTTAGCAGTCCGTTGGCTCTGATACCATGTAAATGTGTTGAACCTACACATAATAGATATAGCTAAACAATAATACACACATTTTCAGAGAGAATTTGAGAAAGAAGAAGAAGGAGAGAAAGAATGGAAGAATTCTCATTAACGTTGTGAATAATGAATAATTTACACATGATATACTATGTATAACTCAATGAGTGCACACTATAGGAGAACCAATGTTCCATAGTGGTGATCTAGAGTGATCTAGACACAGACTAGCAGTTACAGGAGTGAATTGCCACCTAGTCTAGTCTCTCAGGCAGTTACGGGAGTGAACTGCCACCTAGTTGAGTTAACTAGTCAACTAGTCTTCAGTTAACTGAGTGAACAGAGAGTAGTGAGGAGTTAACTCATGAAATCAAAGGTAATGTGATAGTCTGGTGATGATGCCAATGTTTCATGGTGACAAAACCAATGCAACATCTAAACTCAACTCAACTAGTCAAACTGAAGTGTCAACTAAAAGAGAATATTCTCCAGGTGGAATATTCTCCCCTAAAATATAGAAGACTGGATAATGACTAATTATGACTAATAAACAAGGAAAAACCTTAGGAAAAATAAATCCTAGGTGTGTGTGAAGTAACTCCAACAATGTGTGTGTGTGTGTGTGTGTGTGTGTGTGTGTGTGTGTGTAGATATATGTATATATATAGATATACATATACATATATCAGAAGTTAAAAAGCTATGACAACTGCAAATAAAACCATCAAAATCAAGTGTATGATGTTGGATTAAATAAAGGTAGCAATTAGTAGACAATCTCCAATGTTTAAACTAAGAATTTGATAGCAAGAAAGAGTTGTTAATGAGTGTTATCAACATATTTTTATAACAACCTTATGGATGTAGTAAAATATTTCTACAAAAAAAAGTTCTAGCCACTAAAATAAAAAAGCAAGCCACCCAAACAACAACTCTTAAACAATAGATCAATTTTGACAACTTGCAAGTGAATTTCAGCAATAGAAAATTTGTAAGAGAGTGAGTTTGTTGCAACCCTAATGGTTGTAGCTTAATGTTTATTACATAAACTCAACCACTTAGCCAATAAATACACCCTTAGAAGACAAGAGAGACAATAACATATAGAATTTAGACCTACACTTGAACAATTCAATATCTCAAAATTCACATTTACCAATGCAACAATATTCAATCTCCAATGCAAAGATTAGTGTCTTATATATTGGGTAATGGAATCTCTTTATTTGAGCTAGGGTTTATTACTCTTCTATGGGTGTAATCCTTTTTACTCCCTATAGAAAACAAACCTTAGCAAGGACTTGCTACAAGAGTGTAAGCCTTTTTACTCCTGGTAGCAATCCTTAATCCTTTTCAATAACAATAGAGATAAATTTGTTGATGGAGGATGTATGCCTTTATACTCCTCCAAGGGTTTGACAAAATAACCTTGCAATCAAGAAGAAACACACAAAATTGTAGAAATTTCTTACCTAATCCAAGAGAAAGAATACAAAACCCTTACTTATCAAAGTTTTCCAACAAAATTTCCAAGAACAAGCATCCAAGAGAAGTTGCTAGCCTTTATTCCACTAATAGAAAAGTAAAGCATCCATTTGCAGAAGATACAAGAGATAGTGAATTTCCCAAGTAGGGAAAAAATTTCAGCCAAGAGTAATGTGATTCTCAAGTGATGAGTTCTCTATATGAAAATGAGATGTCTTCTATTTATATGAGGTCATCTAAACCAATTTTTCCACATAAAAATGTCAACAACAAATTAAAAAAGAGGGTCGACCCCCTTTATTTTCCTTTACAACTTAAACATATAGAAATTACATAAGATAAAACCCTAAAAAGGGTGATGTCATGACTCTAAAAGGGTGACGTGAGCCCTAAAYGTGAGACGTTGAGTCTCAAGAGTCAGATCGTTGGGCCTCCCAAATCCATGCATCAATATCTCATGTGCTAGAGTTTCATTCCCTACATCTTCTTCCTTCAAACCACATCACATCACCTTCAAAACCATCAATCCCACCAAAACCCTRGCCTCAAAAGGATGTCAAGAGATTAGAAGGTGATGTCCTAGGCCTTCAAAGGCCAACATTCAGGTCCAAAGAGATATGATTTCATCCTCGAATGCTATCAAAGTGATTCTAAAGACAACGTCTTCTATCCTTTGCACACAAAGGCTCYAGGGTCCTCTACCCATTTTTTGGGGTATGACGTCCATCCTTGGGGTTTTCAACCCCTCATGAAAATCAAAATGGCAATGTTTCCTACATGGATGGATTTCACCTAGAAATGTCCTGCAAAGACAAACAAGTATGCCCTCCAAGGGTCACAAGTCACATGTATGATGCCAAGTAAGCCACATTTAATAAAGGAACCACCCAAACATGTGCATCAAAGCCCCCCTTTTCAAACTAAACAAATCCTCAAAGACCTTATAATATTTTCCAAATTTAAGTATGGGAGGGTTTTCATGGTGCCCTATTTGGTAGATCAATCCCCAAGTCAAGGAGTGTTTCCCAAGAATACCCTCTCTAGGTCATGTAATGAGTATGAGGTGGATGGGGGTATGAATTTTGGGCATGGGGTTCCTGACATATCAAGGGATCATATAGTCTTATCTACGGGTTCCTTTGTGGAGGGTGTGTTGCATCCTTCATTTGTAATGCAACATTTTTCCAAGCTCTTTTATTGTCATTAATTTATTATGGTCCAAAACATTGAGTGTTATGCACAATAGAAAGTAAAGAGAACCACAATTCCACTTGAAGTTAGGAACAATGTAAATTAAATGACACCGCAAATGAATTTCACCATCAAGCGAGACAATTGTTAATTATGTGTTTTGTTTTTTAAAGGTACTTCCTTTTTTATGAAGAAGCATTTCATTGCTCTCAGGACTATAGGGTGAGTATCTAAAAAGATAATTTATGGATTTTAACTTTTGAAAGCTACACAACCTCTGGGCCTTTATCCCCTTCTTCCCATGAAATGATGTACAAGCACTTCTTGGGGTCAATAAGCCCAAAAACCCAAAAGATGAGGAAATGAAAAGGAAAATGTGTGGAAAGTGGCAATTATGTGTGAGAATGGTATGATAACCTTTCAAGGAGAACACCCAATGGAAACCCTTTCCCCAAGGGTGATCCACTTACTAGGAAACCATATCAACCACCAAGGTGAAATGAGGCAAAATGTATAATTTCTAAGAAAACGTTTTCATAATCGATAAAGGAATCTTTGCAATGTGCTCAAATGATTCAATTATTAAAGTGACACTTACCACAAGACTAGACTTGTTACCTCATGAAGAAAGACATGTTGTCCCTTCTGGACCATTGTTGGTGTGGTGGACATTGTTGTCATTGATCAATTGTGATGTGTGGTGATAGGAGGGGATATGTATTCTCATTTGGCTCTTGAAACTCCATGTATTCAACTTTAAGGCCTTGAGACATCATCTCCTTAGTTACCCCTAGCTTGGGGGGATAACATCTGGCTCTTGCATGGGGAGATGTGCTCGCCATAGAGTACATGAGAACCTCAACATATCCTGGTAAGACCCATGCCTACACATACTCAATAAATATATTATAGCAATGAGGGGTGGCTTTCTCAACCTTTATTCATATAATCAAAACTTCAAAAATACAAATTGACAAATATTCCTTAAAAAAAAAAATTGTATTTTTTCAAAAACTTTTAACTAACATGCAATATGATTCAAGAAAATGCATCACAACAACTATGTATAAATGCATCAAAATAATATGTAAATAAAAACATGAAACACATGCAACTACTATATGATGAACACACACATGCAAATCTAAGAAAACAAATGACCTACCTACTTACATGGGGCCCGAGGCCCGTAGAGATCAATTGCCTAGTGATATTAGGTGAAATCATGCAACCACCTGATCAACATCTCATCAAGGTATCTCCCTCTGTGCTTAATCATGTAATACAACAAAGATAAGTCAAGCACAAAATAATCATGAGCATACATAAGCATGTGATCAGTCATAGGAAGAAATTCATGGAGGTGGGTGGGAGGGAGAAACTCTTGCTGGAAAGAATAGCCACAAGCCTGATCAATCCATATCTAAATAGGATTACTGCATATAGACAGTGGCTTATCTTCGAACTCACTTAGAATACCACTACTCCTTGAACACTGAGAGGAGATAAAATATCGAAAAAGGATATTATGATTTACAAGACAATATATAGACATAGATAAGGATACATAACCTTTATTTTCAAAAAATATTTTCATGAAGAGGTTTCGAAACGTTTCCCAAGTGGTAATTGTTTCGAGAGGGATATTTTTGTACCATTATTTGGCCTTCTTGTGAAATATGAAGAGAAGAGATTGATACACACCCTTAGACTAATTTCAGGAAGCATAGGAATTGAAAACTTCTAAAAAGGTATCCAAATAATGTCGAGCCGATACAGTGTCTCCATATGAAAAGGTGTGAATCCATCCACTAAAACCACTTGGAACTTTATGAGGTGATACATGAACTTTTGTTACATATGAGTGCTTATACAACCCTTCCACGTTCTCAGGTCCATCAAACTTCGAGCAAAAAGATGGTTGAGAATCTTCATCAAATAATAGTTCGGAGTCCTCAAAAGGATAATCCCCGAGGTATAGCTGGGATTTAACATAAGTTCATTGTAACAATTCATCCCTTGGTGGACAGAAAATTTATGTGATCATATCATCATTAGGTTTCCAAAAATCTTGATTATCCATGCATGGAAAGCAATCTTCCAAAGGGAATATTTCCGCATTATTTAACCATAAGTTTCCCTCAATGTCCTTGATGGGATCACCATCAAGATCAAAACAACCAATATCCCATCCATGCTTATGGACACATATGAAATCATCAATATGGTTGTCAATCGTATCCAAGGGTTGCTCCATGAATTTATCTGCATCATTGGAACTGATTTCTACTTCATCTTCTTTTGCAGGATGAATTCAAGGTTGGACAACTTCATCAAACAAGAGAATGAATATCGATGTCCCATCCAAGTCCTCAACATGTTGCACTTCATCAAAATTATTCCTTTTCTTCTTGGAAACTTTCTTCATGACATGTTGTTCAAGCGCCTCTTCATTACAAGGGGCTTAATTATCGATGAGAAGTGATTCATTTGATTGTTCTCCAAAGGATTAAAAATGAAAATCTCATTCTTTTCATCATCATGGGATTTCTCTTCAATAAGAGGCGCTTAATCAATTTTTTCTTCAGTAGATTCTTGGGAAAATTCCCTTATAATATTCATCATATGCTTGACAACTTCTTCAACAACTTTTTCCACTTCCTCCTGTAAAAATTTTCTTGTGATATGGTAAGTTATGGAAAAGGGTTCATCCCATGGTGACATTATTAAATTGTCTAAAATGACACTTGAATGGAATCACCAGATGAGATCAAGGCTCATCAAAAAAGGAGAGGGTATTTTCCTTAATGGAGTCACTATATAAACATGTATGAATTTCATCAAAAGTGAAAAGGGAACTTCCCTCAAATGGAGTCGCCGGGAAAGATATGGGTAAAAATATTTAGGATAGACTTTCTAAGTGTCATTATGGGATTGGAAAGGATTCAAAATCCTCCCCAGGAATGGTGACAAAAATGTTATCACATTGTTTGTAGTTTGGGAAAATGCCAACCCAAACCACAAGTGTGTGACACAATTGGGAACACTTTTCATTGTCACCTCAATAGATGTCCCCCTCGTTTTAGTGAAGGACAAGTCCAACACAAGAGAGGCTTCCTAGTTGACCCTAGCGGGGTTTCTATGGGAGAATCAAGGAGCTCAAAAAGTACTCCTATAGGTCAAGGTCAAGGATGAGAATGAGGCTTGGGGAAAGAGTCTTAGGAGCTGGTAAATGGTTGTCGAGGATGTGTACTTGCAAAACAATGTTAGACCTGCCCAAACAAGACAATATATGATGATAAAAGCCTCAAAACCAATGGGGAATGAACAAAAAACATTGTTGTCCCAAAATTGTAGCAATATCTATCTATCTATCTATCTCTCTCTCTC